>SJYA01002685.1:87525-111985 GCA_006410615.1 Neotragus moschatus
AGAAAAGAAAGAATTTCTTGATCCATAATACCACTCTCTTCAACTGGGTATAAAGGAAAAAAAAAAAAAAATACTAAGAAGGAGGGCCCAGGCAGTGTCCTACTCTTTGAGACCCCATGGACTGTAACACACCTGGCTTCTCTGTCCTTCACTGTCTTCCAGAGTTTGTCCAGGTTCATATCAGTTCTTTGCCTCAGGATTGATTTCCTTTAGGATTGACTGGTCCTATCAGTCCAAGGGATTTTCAAGAGTCTTCTCCTTCTCCTAAAGGAAATTAATCTTGAATATTTCATTGGAAGGACGGATGTTAAGGCTGAAGCGCCAATACTTTGGCCACCTGATGGGAAAAGCTGACTCATTGGAAAACTGATGCTGGGTAAGATTGAAGGCAGGAGAGAGAATGGGCAGACAGAGGATGAGATGGTTAGATGGCATCACTGACTTAATGAACATGCGTTTGAGCAAACTCTGAGAGGTAGTGAAGGACAGGGAAACCTGGCATGCTGCACTTCATGGTGTTGTAGAGTCAGACATGACTGAGAAGCTGAAAAACAACAATCTAAATGCTATGTAAACAGGTGTGAATGCAATGCAACTGTTATGTAAATAGTTTCTAGAGTACAGTAAATTCCAGTTTTGTTTTTGGAAGATGTCTGGAAATTTTTGATACACAGTTTGTTTAATCCATGGGTGAGGAGATGCAGGGATATGAAGGACTGATGTATATATATAGGATAAAAACATTTTGTCAAAAAGTATCTGTATCTCTTATAATACCTTCTGCCTTATATCTACATTTGTACTTCTGAATTTGATTGATATGCACTTATTCTCGTGTGATTGATATATTTGTATATTTTTGGCAAAACATCTGTGGTACCCTTGCCCAACCAGATCTTAAGCAGTGAACCGTCTACTGCTTCCATCCAGTCCTGCTCAGTATTCAACATATCTTCCCCAGGGCCACTGACCTCCTGTTTGGCTGTTTGTTTGTTTATTTTTGGGTGTGTGTTGTTGTTGTTGTTTGTTTGTTTTATTTTTTCCTTTTATACTATAATTCACATGTACTTTAGGGGTTTTGTGTAGTAAAGCCTTTTCAATATTTTAATGGATCAGTAAATCTTAGATAGAACCTAGGGGGAACTCTTTCACACTGAATTCCACTTTCTAATGAGTTGTATTAATGCATGTTGATTGCTATCATGTCTAAACATTTGTTGTAAACTGAACTTATGTACAAAGATAACCACAGGTTTAAAGATGCATTTTCGATTACTGAATCACCAATAAGTAATAGTAGTTCAGTCTCTAAGTCACGTCTGGCTCTTTGTGACCACAGGGACTGTAGCACGTCAGGCTTCCCTGTCCTCCACTATATCCTGGAGTTTGCTCAAGTTCATGTCCACTGAGTCAGTAATGCCATCCAACCATCTCATCCTCTGGTATCCTCTTCTCCTTTTGCCTTCAATATTCCCTGCATCCCAATGACTAATAGAGTAATGAGTGACAGAATCTAGAAAATAATTCTTTTGCATATAGAAAAAAAAAAGCACCAGATATATAAATAAGCCCAAGTTCTTCTTTTATTATTCTTTTAGTTTTTTATACACATGAGAAGAAATGTGTAAGCAGCCTCAGCCTTTTATTTCTTCCTTGTGCACATCACTGGTTCAGAGGCAACATACCATATTATTTTTCAGATCAGTACACCCTCATGCATTTTGGTTCACAGAATGCACAACTTACTACTCTGTCTTAACAAGAAATGCAATGCACATCAAATGCAAAGAAATACAGGTATCACGGCTACTATGATCAGAGAATCACAGGACATTATTCTGTTTCTCTCTTGCTGTTTATGTCTTTTTAAAAATATTCTCAAGATAGAGAAGAGCTACATCAAAGTGCAAATGGATAAAACTCATTTCTCACATCATAAAGCATGTGTGCACAAATTATTTAGTATTTATCCTTGGATTACCAGATTTCTAATTCAAGGATAAATACTAAATAATTGTCTAATTCACTTTCACACACACACTACACATCTGTGTATCTGGCAACAGCATGCTTCTCAACATACTGCTTTTCAATAAAAATGCTTTGTAGGTGGGAATGGCGTGGATTACAATTTCTGTGATTGACACGTTTAGACAGTTTCATCCTTTCAGTCATCCATGAAAAAGGCATGCTTGTGATGTTTTCAGTATGAATATCACAATGCATTTTCAGACTCTAGGGAGGTGCTCTAAGAGAGTGTAGGATTATGTAAATTTTCAAAAGCTAGATTTTCCTAGTATAGTGCTTTAATCTATGTGGCTATTAAGAGAGTGTCATCTCTGTGATCGTTGCTAGAACATAAAGTTGGTTCAACTGCATTTGTCTGCTCTCACTACCATAACAAAATGCCACAGACTCTTTGGCTTAAACAATTCATTTTCTCACAGTTCTGGAGGCCGGAAGTCCAGGATTAAGCATTATCAGGGTTTATTTCCAGTGAGGCCTCTCTTCCTAGCTTGTGAAAGGTAGCCTCTTTCCATGTTCTCCCATTACCTCTCCCTCTTTGTCTAAGGATCCTGATGCTGTTGAATTAAAGCCTCCCCATTATAATCAGATGATCTGTTTAAAGACATCTCCAGTTACAGTCACAGTGAGGGTCAGTGCTTTAGCATATGAGCTTGGGTAGAGGGACATAATCCGGTCCTTAACACCAGTATTTTGTCAAAGCAGTTAGGAGTCACTTAAAACTGAGTTGCTCGGTAGATGAAAATGTGAGCTCTTCGGGGTCTCCTTATGTCTCATTTTCTATAAGCAGGGTCTAGCTTTGAACTTAGCCTGCAACATCTCTGTATCAAGTCCATTACACCGTCACTGAAATAATCCACTCTCTATAATTTAATAGAATTTGTTTTCCTAGTTCTTCTTAAAAAAATATTATGGTAGCACGTTATGTCATCAGATGACAGTTTTTATAATAATGGACTGAAAATATCCCCATGGTGAACTGCAATATGGATCTAACCCTGGACTAAGGATTAGTATCCCTGGTCTAATGAAAGAAATCTAAAGACTAAAATCATTTTAGTCTGTTAGAAAATGGAAATTATTTTTAAGATGTTACTTTCTTAGAAAGATATGCACTTGGTTTAGGTGCCAGATCNTGAACTGCAATATGGATCTAACCCTGGACTAAGGATTAGTATCCCTGGTCTAATGAAAGAAATCTAAAGACTAAAATCATTTTAGTCTGTTAGAAAATGGAAATTATTTTTAAGATGTTACTTTCTTAGAAAGATATGCACTTGGTTTAGGTGCCAGACCACCCAGGGTTCTGTATAGTCTTTCAGATAGTTTAATTGTTAGAACAGCAAGGGAATGCATGGTGTTTTAAATTTGCAATATTATGGAGAATATTAAATAAAACACTACATGCAGAGATGTTTTTAAAACACTAAGAGGAGATACTGTTGAAATGTGAAGTGAAATATTTATTGGTATGCCAGGAAGAGTAATACAAAAGTAATCCTGGTGGAAGCCTAAATCATTTTCTTAAAGCTTATTTTCTTTTAAGAAACATATCATGATTTTTTAAAAATTATGGTTATATAATGGAGGTAATGGAATTCCAGCTGAGCTATTTCAAACCCTAAAAGATGATGCTGTTAAAGTGCTGGACTCAGTATGCCAGCAAATTTGGAAAACTCAGTAGTGGCCACAGGACTGGAAAAGGTCAGTTTTCATTTCAATCCCAAAGAAGGGCAATGTAAAAGTTCAAACTACCACACAATTTCATTCATTTGATGGCTAGCAAAGTAATGCTCAAAACTTCCAAACTAGGCCTCAACAGTACATGAACCAAGAACTTCCAGATGTTCAAGCTCTATTGAGAAAAGGCAGAGAAATCAGAGATCAAATTGGTGATGTCTGTTGGATCATAGAAAAGCAAGGGAAAGCCAGAAAATCATCTGCTTCATTAGGTATGCTAAAGCCTTTGACTGTGTGGACCACAAAAAATACTGTGGAACATTCTTAAAGAGATGGGAATATCAGACCACCTCACCTGCCTCCTGAGAAACCTGTATGCAGGTCAAGAAGCAATAGTTAGAACCAAACATGGAACAATAAACCGGTTCAAAATTGAGAAAGGAGTATATCAATGCTGTATATTATCACGCTGCTTATATGCAGAGTATATCATGCAAAATGTGGGACTAGATGAAGCATAAGCTGGAATCAAGATTTCCAGGAGAAATATCGATAACCTCATATGTGCATATAATACCACCCTTATGGCAGAAAACAAAGAAGAAATAAATAGCCCCTTGATGAAGGTGAAAGTGGAGTGAGAAACCTGGATTAAAACTCAACATTCAAAAAACTAAGATCATGTCATCTTGCCCCATCACTTCATGGCAAATAGATGGGGAAACAGACTTTTTTCCTTTGAGGGGGCGGTGCTCCAGAATTAGTACAGATGGTGACTGGAGCCATGAAATTAAAAGAAACTTGCTCCTTGGGAGAAAAGCTATGACAAACATAGCCTATCAAAAACCTGAGAGCCTGACCATGAAGAAGGGTGAGCACAGAAGAATTGATGCTTTTGAACTGTTGTGTTGGGGAAGACTCTTGAGAGTCCTGTGGTGTACAAGGAATCAAACCAGTCAATTCTAAAGGAAACCAGTCCTGAATATTCATTAGAAGGACTGATGCTGCAGCCGAAGCTCCAATGCTTTGGCCACCAGATATGAGTAGCTGACTCATTAGAAACGACCCTGATGCTGGGAAAGATAGAAGGCAGGAGGAGAAGGTGATGACAGAGGATAAGATGGTTGGATGGCATCACCGATTAAATGGGCATGGGTTTGAGCAACCTCTGGAAGATGGTGAAGGACAGGGAAGCCAGGCATGCCGCAGTCCATAAGCTCACAAAGAGTCAGACATGACTGAGCAATTAAACAACAGCAATAATGTAAATAGAAAGTATGTACTTATATACATTCTGATACATGCAAATAGAAAAATGAAGATTTTGAATAAGTATATTAGCCTATAAAAAGGAATGAAGAGGGAAAATAGTTACTACAAAAAATAGGTGCTAAATGTATTTGACAGAATCTGATGTCTATTACTGACAAGAATAGAGGATTTATGTTGTGATTATATCAGTATGCTATTTTCCTTTGATGCAAAAGGAGCAAAAGTAAAATTAATTGGAAAATGTATATTTGTTAATGNAAAAAAAAAAAAAAAAAACCCTACATTTGATTTCATGGGAGAAGTGATTATTTTTCTCTATTTCCAGTCCTAATTCTGAGGTAATTTCTGACAATTGATAAATGTTATGAGGGAAGTAATGCATTCAACAAAATTGCACAAGTACTACTGTGCAGCATATGAAAATTTATATTGTATTTGTGAAATGACCTGATTTTCCAAAGCCATTCATTTTTCTCCCATTTTTCAAATAATTCTGTTGCATGTGTATGTATGTGTGCAGGCAATTCCCCTCTCTTCACATGCCCACACAATAGTCCCCATATTTAATCAGTAGCCAAGTTGGTCTCATTTGAAGAATTATTGCTACTACTTCCTACAGAGGCATAAGAGAAATCTATTCTTGCAAGAAGTCAAGGAATTGACACATTGTAGCTGAAAGACATTTTTATAAGGCTCAGAATTCCAACTTAAATTGAAGCAGTAAGGAAATATAGAAAATATAATTTTCTGAGTTTCTTTTCACCACAGTGAATAAGGGAAATGAACAATACTCTAGAAATATTTCCTGAAGTGAAAATTTTGTTTTAATTTGGAAAGCAGCTTGTGATAGTACTGCCATTAGGAATTTTAAGCAAAAATTGCCTGACAGAGGGTCAGGTTAACACTACATATTTTGAGAAATGTGAAGACAAAACAAAGCCTAAATTGTTGAATTTTATGACAGCAGAGAGATGTTTATAAACATGTATTACCTACCGTAATAGCTGATTTCTCAACTCTCAATCTCCATTCGGTTCAGCTCAGTTCAGTCACTCAGCCGTGTCCGACTCTTTGCGACCTCATGAATTGCAGCACACCAGGCCTCCTTGTCCATCACCAACTCCCGGAGTTCACTCAGACTCACGTCCATCGAGGCAGTGATGCCATCCAGCCATCTCATCCTCTTTTGTCCCCTTCTCCTCCTGCCCCCAATCCCTCCCAGCATCAGGGTCTTTTCCAATGAGTCCACTCTTCGCATGAGGTGGCCAAAATATTGGAGTTTCAGCTTTAGCATCATCCCTTCCAAAGAAATCCCAGGGCTGATCTCCTTCAGAATGGACTGGTTGGATCTCCTTGCAGTCCAAGGGACTCTCAAGAGTCTTTTCCAACACCACAGCTCAGGGTATATTAATATGAATAATAATAATGCATTTGATCAATGTTTCTGTTATTCAGTTTACTTTCTACCATGAGCCCTCATTCTACCAGGGATCAAAAGTGAAATCTCAACTAAGTCTTTTAATTTTGGCTGATTTTGAGTAGTCTCCTTAATGGTTTTTCTTTCCCCACTCAGGATTGTGCTTAAGTCAGTGATGAGAGGATGAGAGGCATACTTAGTGCTGTGGCTTCATTTAATGGGCCCTTGGTTGTCATCTCTCCACCTTGTCATCTGGGGAGGCACTCTGTCCTACCTGGTATTGGTGATTGACAGAGGTGGATTGTTAATGCATACTTCTTGACCCCATCTCAAGATCTCTTGTCTTGATCTCCATGGTTCTTTGTTCAGGATGCTCTTTACTATCAGTGCAGTCTGCTCCTGTGACTGCCCTGGAATGGGTGGAGACTCTACAAATCTGCCTGATGAACCTACCAGGACACCACTCTAGAGTACACATTCACAGCATTCTGCTGGGAGGCTGGCTGTTTCCAGGTTCCACGCAGGGATATGAGGTACAAATCTTCTCTGTGATCAAATTTACCAATTTATTTGGAGTTCCATTACCCCATACTAGCCTATTGAAGGAACTTCCTATTAAGTATGAGAAAATTCTAAGGTCTTGCTTCTCTGCTAATTCTCATTTTTTTAGCCCAGAGATAACTATCTTTACTTAGATGAGGGGAAGAAAGGATGAGATGAGTGGCTCTCTCTTATGTTGTCTCCCAGATCTGTTGTCCATGGTTTTAAGGCTTTATAGTCTTAGATACTTACAACCTTAGATTTTGGTATTCAAAAGTATCCAAAAAATTTAACAACTGCCCCCTACTCTTTTTTCCTTCTTTCTTTCTTTAACTACACCTTTCTTCATTGGTTTCTTTCAGTGCTCTTGCTTGACATTGAAGACAGAATGTCACAGTCTAATGTAATGGAGAAAGTCATGGTAATTAAAATAATTACCAGAAGCAAAAAACTGAGCAATATATCAAAATATTATTATGCCACCTAAGTAGAAGATGTGATAAGTATTGTAATGGAAAATGCTGTAGGAACATAGAGGAGAAGGTAATATTGGTCAAGTGTTGATATATAAACTATATAAAAATTAACAATAGATTTAATAGTTCCCATGTGATCTCCTTTCCACTGGGAGTTTCTCCCATGGGAAATAGCTATGTTTCTTGATTCGAATTTATATGACAATGCATGTATCTAAGATATTTCATTTAGGTTTTCATATTTACTAATTTTTTCCTGATTGCACACACAGAGTTTTTGAGTCAGGTCCACATGGTTATTACTCATTTAAACTCAAATTCTACCACCACAGCATTGTTAATTGGCTATACCCCAATACAAAATAAAACACTTAAAGTTTGAAAACAACAAACAAATAATAAACATGTGGTTTCCCACATGACAATTCTTACTCTTTCAATAAAGTCAGGTTAATGTCCTATGTGTACAGAACTGTTGAAAAATCATGAATCTGGATATTTGTATAGGAGACAGGAGACTAATCCTCCTTAAAAAAAAAGAAAAAAGGAGAAAAACCTTTGTTTCTCATGGAACATATGGCAAGGACTTTGAGTTCTCATTCTAATCTTTTGAAATATAAATAAATTTCTCAAAGGGCCAGGTAATCCCAGTGTCTTCAGCTTTGTGACTCAGAGATATCTCCAAGTTCTTAGGCCTCCTCACCCCTCGAAATACAAACACACAGCTCAAAATTAGTAATTCTCTTTAGAGTTCTCACTGTCAATATTTATGTAAATTATATTACCAGGGCTCGCTTTCAGTCCAGAAACCAAATTTTCAGAAAAAAATTAGTAAAAATAAATTTATAATAAATGCAGAAAAACAAAGATATTCTTTCTATACCATACATTTTGTCTACAAATGCATCAAGGTACAGGAATGACATTTGGTATTAACAGTTCCTTCCATTCAAGCATAAAAATCTTCCTCAACTTTCAGAAATCTCAATTGCAATGAGATAATGTTAATTTTTTTAAATCCACAAACAAAATTCCATGTATTTGTTTTGCCAATGACTGTGTCTGGCCTTAGTGCCAGGTTGAACCAATATCCAGTTGACTGTTGGGTTTAAGAGGGTCCTGGAAACTTTCCTTTTGGAAGACTGAGTTTGAACTATGGCAAAACTAATTTTATTTTAT
Source organism: Neotragus moschatus (assembly GCA_006410615.1). Taxonomy (NCBI): domain Eukaryota; kingdom Metazoa; phylum Chordata; class Mammalia; order Artiodactyla; family Bovidae; genus Neotragus; species Neotragus moschatus. The sequence continues at coordinate 96,115 of SJYA01002685.1, forward strand.
TTCTTTCTATACCTAATATGGGAGAAGGCAATGGCAACCTACTCCAGTACTCTTGCTTGGAAAATCTCATGGACGGAGGAGCCTGGTAGGCTACAGTCCATGGGTTCATGAAGAGTCAGACATGGCTGAGTGACTTCCCTTTCACTTTTCACTTTCATGCTTTGGAGAAGGAAATGGAAACTCACTCCAGTGTTCTTGCCTGGAGAATCCCAGGGACGGGGGAGCCTGGTGGGCTGCCATCTATGGGGCTGCAAAGAGTCAGACATGACTGAAGCGACTTAGCAGCAGCAGCATACCTAATATAAACTCTCATATAACTTTTGTAAGTGAAATATTACGTATTTGCTAAAAACATTGTTGACATTTGTTGTGGGAATAAAGCTAGACTTGTAATCCTTACATCAACAATACTGGAAATATTTTGATGATAAAATTCAGTGGTCACTGTGAAGATATTAATCTGATATCTCAGAGTCCCCTTTCTGATAAAACCAAAGGAGGATCTCATTTTTTATACTTCTCTTCATTTATCTACTGTTTCAGAAGCAAACAAGGACAAAAATCATTAAAATAAGCAAAATTTATCTTTCAAAAAGGTTTTTTAAAATATTGTTAAACTTCATTAAATCAGCACAGAAGTTTGTTAATGTAAAATTGATTAAAACTAGAAGTAAAATTGAGATATTTTTTACTGCTTGTTAAATTCTCTTTTCAACTCGAATTTTCAGTCATAAAATTTCTGAAATTTTGAAATCAATATTTTTTCATTTTGAAATAGATTCTATCACTTAATAGAAATACAATGACACAGAAACCACAATACTATGACCACCATCAATGAGAATATATGCTATATACTAATTTAGACTACAGTCAAGTGATTTAAATAAGACATGAAACATTAGGGACATTGTGTTCATTTTTTTTAATTTTTATTAAAATATAATTGGCTTGCAATGTTGTATTAGTTTCAGGTGTGCAGTAAAGTGATTCAGTTATACACATGTATATATAGATATATGTATTCTTATTTTACATACTCTTGCATTACAGGTTATTATAAGATATTGAGTATAGTTCCCTGTGCTATGCAGTAAGTCCTTGTTGGTTATCTATTTTGTATATAGTATTGTATATATTTTAATCCCAAACCCCTGGCTTGACCTTCTCTTTTCCTCCTCTTTGGCAATCATAAATCCATTCTCTCCATGTCTGTGAGTCTGTTTCTGTATCGTAAATAAATTATAAATTAACTGTATCTTTCTTTTCTTTTTAGATTTCACATATCATACATTTGTGTTTATCTGGCTTATTTTGCTTAGTATAATAATCTCTAGGTCCATCTATACTGCTTCAAATGGCATTATTTCATTCTTTTCTGTGTACCACATGCTTCTGTTTATCTGTCGATGGACACTTAAGTTGCATGTCTTGGCCACTGTAAATAGTACTCATATGAATACTGGGGTGCATGTATCTTTTCAAATTATGTTTTTCTCTGGATGTATGCCCAGGAGTGGGCTTACAGGATCAAATGGTAGCTCCATGTTTAGTTTTATAAGGATCCTCCATGCTGTTCACAGTTCCTGTACCACATTGTATTCATTTTAATGCTGACTTAAGAGAACTTTAATTTTGGATTTGCATTTTCTCAATTTTATTAAGTATTTAATAATATCTCACCTACTTCATCAGACTGTTGTATAAATGGATAAAAGCAGAAGCATTCAAAAGCTAGGGAATCCCTTTAATATCAAATGAAGAAAATCCATTATGTTAATAAACCCTGAGTGTTTCTAAATTGCCTCAGGACTTTTTCAGCATAACAATATGTGACTCTCCTTTGTCTTGCTACATGTGAAGGTGTGACTTGTAGTCTATGTGACTGCTTTGTATTTATTTGAAAGATACTCATAAATATAAGTATAGAAGAGTACACTTAAATCATCTGCACTTTTCTGAGATGAAGCCTCTTGAATGTTTGATCACAGGTGCATCAGATAGTTTTTGTAGATTCTACTTATGCTAATTTATTCAATCAAAAATATATAAAGACAATCTAATGTAGCAAATGCACAAAGAGAAACAAACTCAATCTCATTTTCCTAGAGTTTGTTTATTTGAATAATTTACTTTCAATCTCTATAATTTTTGTTATCTAGGACATTCAAATTTCCTTGAGCAGAACTAAATATACAAAAAGGCAGGGGTTTACAGTTGTCTTAGACTGTAACTTTGAGATTTTCATATGATATATATGATTTTCCTACATATACACTACACCCTATTTCTTAGGAAGGGAAGTCATGAATCAGTTATCCACCAACACCAGCACAAATGGGCTCACATGATTTTACTGGTAGTAGGCAGTAACTAGATAAGGACAAATTGATGGGTATTGTCACAGCAGGCTAAAAGGGTTAAGAAGACAGAGATTCCTTCCTGGGTCATGTGACATTTGAGAACTGGGCCTTGAGAGAAACATATGGGTGAGTGGAGGCAAAAGAAATGGAACAAGAAAAGACAGAAGGATAGGATACTGAGACGTCTATGTTGAATAATGAGTACTTACGTTTGGTGTGAAGGTAGGGAAATATGCCACTCTGGTGGGATATTTAGGAAGGATTAATTATTTTGAGCTGTAGGTACTTGGAAAAGATCAAATGGAAAGAGAACCTTTCTCTTAAGTCCCCTTATCTGCCCAAAGACAAATCCTCCAAAAGAAACCCAATTGTCATAGATTCCTTTCCTGAGAGCTTCATCAACCAGGGAGAGTAACTCTTATTCCAGGTGAAGACACTAGAATTTGACACCACATCCAGATGATGTTTGCCACAAACTATGATATTTCCCAGCTGTTTTTCTAAGGGCCCATTCATCTTCCCTAAAATTCTTTTACTCTCCCCTAAGAGAGTTACAGAGGGCTTCCCAGGTTGCTCAGTAGTGAAGAATCTGCCTTTAATGCAGGAGACACAGGTTCAATCCCTGGGTTAGGAAGACCCCTGGAAAAGGGAATGGTGACCCACTCCAGCATTACTGCCTAGGAAATCCCATGGACAGAGAAGCGTGGTGTGCTACAGTCGATGGGGTTGCAAAGAGTCTAACACTACTTAGCGACTGAACAACAAGAAGAGGCTTCATCTCCCTCTGTTTTCCTTATTAAAATAGTATTCAAACTGAATTCTCAGTCTCCTCTTTGAGTTGCTCATTTCCCCTTGGTATATAATGCTAATTTGAGTGAGGAATCTGAACAATGGAGTCTAGTCAGCTTGTGAACAAACTTACATACCAAGGAGAGAATTTGGACTTTATTCCACAGGTGATGGAGAGTCAGTGACAACTTTTAATAATAGAGGTGGTATAAGTAAAGCTATGGAGGAATCAGGAAAATTAACCTGTCAACAAAGAACAAGAATTGGCTGAAACATAGTTTAGAAATAGTTGAGAAAATAATGTGACCATATAGGTAGATATAACCTTAGCCATAATGCATGGGACAATATTCAGCAGATGAGTACAGGGATAAGGTCATTAAATCTAAAGGACTTAGTGATACTTAGGGGAAGTAAAGGAAGAGCCAAAGGCAATTTTAGGTGGTAAATAATGCCAAGGGTTGTGGCTCCTAGGACATGCAGTTTAAATCCATATGTATATGGTGATAAAAATAGAGATGATCATTTTCTTGACACAACAGATTCTAGAGACAGTAAACTGATTGTTACTTGGTTCCCTTTTTCTCTACTCCCAAGACCAAGCTTAGTGCCCTGCATGAATCAGGTAGTTGCTGGCATGGAGTCAGGATGTAACTAAGACCTTGGAATGTATTGGAGGGTGAGGCAATGTCAGGTAGGGAGAACTTATTTGACTTCTCTTGGGGCCTACTAACTGACTGAAAAACCTACCATATATTACATAGAGAAAATAAAAATCTAAGATATAAAAACATTGCCAAAAGAAGTAATAAGAAGAAGGTGAAGTTGAATGGTTCTATGCAGACCTATAAGACCTTCTGGAATTAACACCCCCCCAAAAAATGTCCTTTTCATCATAGGGGACTGGAATGCAAAAGTAGGAAGTCAAGAGATCCCTGGAGTAACAGGCAAGTTTGGCCTTCAAGTACAAAATGAAGCAAGGCTAACACTAACAGAGTTTTGCAAAGAGAACAAACTGGTCATAGCAAACAACCTCTTCCAACTACACAAGAGAAGACTCTACACAAGAACATCACCAGATGGTCAATACGGAAATCAGATTGATTACATCCTTTACAGTCAAACATGGAGAAGCTCTATACAGTTAGCAAAAACAAGACTGAGAGTTGACTGTGGTTCAGATCATGAACTCCTTTTTGCCAAAGTAAGACTTAAATTGAAGAAAGTGGAGAAAACCACTAGATCATTCAGGTATGACCTAAATCAAATCCCTTACCATTATACAGTGGCAGTGCCAAATAGATTCAAGGGATTAGATCTTATAGACAGAAAGCCTGAGAACTATGGACAGAGGTTTGTGACATTGTACAGGAGGCAGTGATCAAGACCATCCCCAAGAAAAAGAAGTGCAAAAAGGCAAAATGGTTGTCTGAGGAAGCATTACAGATAGCTGAGAAAAGAAGAGAAGCTAAAGGCAAAGAAGAAAAAGGAAAGATATAACCACTTTAATGCAGAGTTCCAAAGAACAGCAAGAAGAGATAAGAAAGCCCATAGTGATCAATGCAAAGAAATCAAGGAAGATAATAGAATGGGAAAGACCAGAGATTGCTTCAAGAAAATTAGAAATACCAAGGAAATATTTCATGAAAAGATGAGCACAATAAAGGGCAGAAATGGTATGGACCTAACACAAACAGAAGATATTAAGAAGAGGTGACAAGAATACACAGAAGAACTATACAAAAAAGATCTTCATGACCCAGATAACCACATTGGTGTGATCACTCACCTAGAGCCAGACATCCTGGAATGGGAAGTTAAGTGGGCCTCAGGAAGAATCACTAGGAACAAAGATAGTGGAGGTGATGGAATTCCAGTTGAACTATTTCAAATCCTAAAAGATGATGCTGTGAAAGTGCTGCAATCAGTATGGCAGCAAATTTGGAAAACTCAGCAGTGGCCTCAGGACTGGAAAAGTTCAGTTTTCATTCCAATGCCAAAGAAAGGCAATGCCAAAAATGTTCAAACTACTGCACAATTACATTAATCTCACAAATTAGCAAAATATGCTCAAAATTCTCCAAGTGAGACTTCAATAGTATGTGAACTGAGAACTTCCAGACGTTTTAGCTGGATTTAGAAAAAAAAAAAAGAGAGAGAGAAACCAGAGATCAAATAGCCAATATTCATTGGATCATCAAAAAAGCAAGAGAATACCAGAAAAAAATATTTTTACTTTATTGATTTCACCAAAGCCTTTTTTTTTTACTGTGTAGGTCAAGCACTATGGAAAATTCTTCAAGAGATGGAAATACCAGACCAACTGCCTGCCTCCAGAGAAATCTGTATGCAGGTCAAGAAGCAACAGTTAGACCAGGATATGGAACAACAGACTGGTTCCAAATAGGGAAAAGAGTACGTCAAGGCTATACATTGTCACCCCGCTTATTTAACTTCTATGCAGAGTACATCATGCAAAATGCATGGCTGGAAGAAGCACAAGCTGGAATCAAGACTGCTGGGAGAAATAGCAATAACCTCAGATACGCAGATGACACCATCCTTATGGAAGAAAGTGAAGAACTAAAGAGCCTCTTGATGAAAGTGAAAGAGGAGAGTGAAAAGCTTGGCTTAAAGCTCAGTATTCAAAAAACTAAGATGGTAGCATCCAGTCCCATCACTTCATGGCAAGTAGATGGGGAAATAATGGAAACAGTGACAGACTTCATTTTCTTGGGCTCCAAAATCACTGTAGATGATGACTGTAGCCATCAAATTAAAAGACACTTGCTACTTGGAAGAGAAGTTATGACCAACCTAGATAGCATATTAAAAGCCAGACATTACTTTGCTGACAAAGTTCCATCTAGTCAAAGCTATGGTTTTTCTTGTAGTCATGTATGGTTGCGAGAGTTTGACTATAAGGAAAGCTGAGCGCTGAAGAATTGATGCTTTTGAACTGTAGTGTTGGACAGGACTTTCAAAAGTCCCTTGGACTGCAAGGAGATCAAATCAATCGTAAAGGAAATCAGTCCTGAATATCATTGGAAGACCTCATGCTGAAGCCTAAACTCTAACACTTTAGCCACTTAATGTGAAGATCTAACTCATTTGAAAAGACCCTGATGCTGGGAAAGATTGAAGGCAGGAGGAGAAGGGGATGTCAGAGGATGAGATGGTTGAACAGCATCACCAACTCAGTGGACATGAGTTTGGGTAGACTCTGGAAATTTGTGATGGACAGGGAAGCCTGGAGTGCTGTAGTCCATGGGGTGGCAAAGAGTCAGACACAACTGAACTGAACTGAAAAGAGGTAATAATGAATAATAAAGTAAAAGAGAATTGAAGATTGTATCTGAGGCAGAGTATGTTTTAGTTATTTTACTGAATGCTAGAGTTTTAATAACAAAAGATGCAATCACATGAGGAAACAGTAATGGACTTCTCATGAACCGATAGTTGATCTTTGGCAGATAATAAGCTTTTTTCCTGCAGGTGCTATATTATAGAAAATGAATGTTAACATATATATGCACAAAAAGAAACTGTTATCAAGAGCCTGGCAGACATGCAGAATTACCCTGAAATACCAATAAAGTAGTTGTAATAGAAGCCAACTATTCAGAGGATTCCAGAGTGAATGGATAGTTAAGGAGTTAACTTCAGATCATTTATGTATTTGTGAGAATATTTCATGATGAAAAGAGAAAGAGAGGAATAGAACTCAGTACTGCAACAGAATTAAGGAGAAATTTTGTGGATGTTTGTTTTACAGTACAGGGAGTTTTGGACTTATCTGTAAACTACTGTAAATATAGAAAATAGAGGCAAGGAGAATATATACTGAAGATGCAAGAAATAAAAGGAGGGGAAGCTGATGGAATTATTAACAAGAGTTATTTGGAACTGGGCCTATCATTATGCATGATAAAAATTGACATCATGATTTGTGTATATTCTCTACTGAGACCTGTGAGGATAGGGACCACATCCCTGTTGGCCATATCCACACACAGTTCTCAGTCCAGACTAACATATTCTCAAACAAATATTTGATAACTAAAATGATACGAAAGATAAAAAACATAGTCAGAAATGTTAGCCTTATAAGGAAGGAAAAACTAAGCATAAATTTAGAGTGAATGACTAGAGAATTGCAATGACTCAGTTAAAAAGGAAAACTTTCAATCTGAAAGACAAGATTGTCTTGTCTTTGATGGGAAAAGAAATTGGTGTGTATGGATGGTTTGGGCTTCAGAGTAAACACTTGGAGGCAGCTATAGGTATATGTGAATCCAAGATCTGACTGTTATATGATGTTAAGCAAATTAATCATTTCTATGTATTTCCATCTCTTATTTTCTTAATAAGAAAATAATATCTATTTCACAGAGAAGATTTAAGATCTAAGTGTGATATTAAAGGTAAATCACCAGACCCAGCCTGTCATTTAGGAAGCACCATGTCCCTTGTAAGGTTTAGGTTTCACTGAGAGATTATGCAGGACAATGACATTTAATGGGAAGCCAAGAAGAAGCTGGAGACTGACAGTCTGTTCCCTGATTCTCAGGCAGGGCTTTGAATTCCTTCAAATTCCTTTTGTCATTAGGAAACAAGTCCCCTGGAATCTGACAGCCTGTTTTAGACCTGGTTCTGCCACTTACCAGTATGTAGCCTTTGGAAATGCACTTATGCATGCCTCAGTTTAGTCATCTTTAAAATAAGTGTAATGAGAATATCTAACTTAAAGAGTTGCTTTGAGGACCAAATGAGTTAATCTGTATGAAACATGTTATCTGGCATGTAGCGTGTGACTAAAATTATAGTTAGGAGAAGGAAAGAATATTTGGGGAAATAGGAGTGGGATCCGAGCATTTGCTCATGAGAGAAGGCAGGTAGAGTTGGGGAATAAATGGAATGGATGAAGGAGACACACAAGATGAGGAAGGGCAAAATAAAGTGTGACGAACATAAAAAAGAAATGTGAAAGCTCGTTTTGAGATGGGCTCGAACAAATGCTTTCATTATATAATCTGAGGCTAGACTGGGCACATGCCATAGGAATCCAATAATAAAAACCATTACACTGAAAATCATATTAAAAAAGTAAACAAAAAACAAAAAAATATGTTTGCCTTTTTCTTAATTGTTCTACCATATTTCTGGTTCTAATTCACTGTCTTTAACAGATTTGGAGTGGGGGATGGTTTTACATTTTTACTGCCACCTGTGACTAAAATATGTATTGTTAATTTGAAATTTGAAGAATTTGCAACACACTTTTCTTTTAGCATGTGGCAACTGGAGCTTATCGATGCTTTTATTATTAGCTGGAAATAACAGAAAACTTTTACTGTGGCAGATTCTGGTCAAATTTTCAAACAAACCTACTTAACCTGAAGAATTGAAAAGTTGAATACTAGTATAAATATGATTAGACATGTTTTATTCTCTATAAAAATTCACAGTTCCAGAAAGTGAGATTGTCCATTTTTATATTCAACTCTTGTTCATAAAAATTGTATATAGTCTAGAAATATGAGGAGGAAATGATAGATATATAGAAATAGCACAAGATCTTGAAACTTAACTTGATTCTTATATAAGAATTCTATGGATGGGAAATGGCTCCCCATTGCAGGCTTAAGTTATACAAGATAAAGATAACTGAATAATAATCATAACATTTTAGTACTATATGTAATATATGAAATGATTATATATTTTTACTTGCCCAGAATATATAAACATCTTAAAATCCCTCAATTAGAAAAGTACTAATGACATTCTCAGATCCTATTATAATAAAACCTCATATTAGTGAAAAAACTATGAAACAGCAACACCAAACAAGAATTTAAACACTTTGCTAAATAATTCTTTGTCAAAGAGGAATTGCAGAAAGTATAAAAGTTATGATACTGAAAACACCACATATCAAAACCTATAGGAGTATATCAAAGTTATACTTAGAGCATTAAAATAAAGTGCAATTGTAAACATTTTTATCACCAAATATAACAGATTGAGGATCTTCTCAATTGTAGCACTGAAGAAATGCCAACATAATAAATCTATAGAATGTATGAGAGATTTATTAATACCCCAAACCCCAGATTTTATGAATAAGAAAAAAGTACAATAGTAATTTATTTAAAACAAAAAGTACATTGACAAATTGAAATTTTCTGATTTTAAGCCAGGATGCTGAGCAACCTCATAACTCCAAGTCTGCAAATACAGAGAGGTCACTGACTATTAGTAGTGGTTTCCTTGTGGAAGAACAAATGTGCAATAGAAGTCACCAATAGGACTGTTAATCATGCTGCTAAGAAAGGAAAACACAGGCAGTTCAGCCCTGTGCACTCCCCTCTCATATCAGACAAGAGGCTGAATCAGTATTCCTTGCCTCCAAGCAGTACAGTTAGTATAAAAACTTAGACTAGAAGAAAAAGACATTATGCATCATTAGGAAGCACAAAAAATTGAACATCCCAATTAGAAAACACTCTAGTCATCTCCCAAGCTCACTATAAGGATAGAAACTTTGTCTAGAATGCCTATTCATCAGCTAAAGCACAAACTAAGAACAAATGAAAAGGGTACATAAGACAACAAATTTTATTATAAGTTGTTGTTACTCAGTTGTGTCCAACTCTTTTTGACCCCATGGGCTGCAGTACACCAGGCTTCCCCGTCCTTCGCTATCTCTCAGAGCATGCTCAAACTCATGTCCACTGAACCCATGATGCCATCCAACCATCTCATCCTCTGTCGCCCCCTTCTCTTTGTGCCTTCAATCTTTCTCAGCATCAGGGTCTTTTCCAGTGAGTCAGTTCTTTGCATCAGGTGGCCAAAGTATTGAAGCTTCAGCTTCAGCATCAGTCCTTCCAATGAATATTCAGGGTTGATTTCTTTTAAGACTGACTGATTTGATTTCCAGGGTACTCTCAAGGGTCTTCTCTAGCACCACAATTCAAAAGCATCAATTCTTCGACACTCAGCCTTCTTTATGGTACAGCGTTCACATCTTTACATGACTACTAGAAAAACCATAGCTTTGACTAGATGGACCTTTGTTAGCAAAGTAATGTCTTTGTTTTTTAATACGCTGTCTAGGTGTGTCATAGTTTTTCTTCCAAGGAATAGGTGTCTTTTAATTTCATGACTGCAGTCACAGTTTGTAGTGATTTTGGAGCCCAAGGAAATAAAGTCTGTCACTGTTTCCATTCTTTCCCCATCTATTTGCCATGAAGTGATGGGACCAGATGACATGATCTTAGTTTTTTGAATGTTGAGTTTTAAGCTAGCTTTTTCACTCTCATCTTTCACTTTTATCAAGAGGCTCTTTAATTCCTCTTCTCTTTCTGCCATTACAGTGGTGTCATGTGCATATTTGAGATTACTGATATTTCTCCCAGTAATTTTGATTCCAGCTTGAGCTTCATCCAGCCTGGCATTTCTCACGATGTACTCTACATACAAGTTGAATAAGCAGGATGACGATATACAGCCTCGGTATACTCCTTTCCCATACTTGAACTGGTGCTTTGTTACATGTCTGGGTCTAACTGTTGCTTCTTGACTTGCACAAAAGTTTCTCGGGAAGCAGATAAGGTGGAGTGGTATTCCCATCTCTTTAAGAATTTTTCACAGTTTATTGTGGTCCACATAATCAAAAGCTTTAGCATAGTCAATGAAATAGAAGTAGATGCTTTTCTGGAGTCCCCTTTCTTTTTCTGTGATCCAACAGATGTTGGTAGTTTGATCTCTGGTTCTTCTGCCTGTTCTAAATTCAGCTTGTACACCTGGAAGTTCTCGGTTCACATACTGTTGAAGCCTAGCTTGAAGGATTTTGAGCGTTACTTTGCTAGCATTTGAAATTAGTGCAATTGTCCTACAGTTTGAACATTCTTTGACATTGCCCTTCATCGGGATTAGAGTGAAAATTGACTTTTTCCAGCCCTTTGGCCATTGCTGAGTTTTCCAAATTTGGTGGAAATTTTATTATAAGTAAGATCCAAGAAAACTTTACAGTTATAAATTTTGTCTGTGTTATAAACTATGTCTAATATGTTCATTAACTCATGGAAATATCTGAAATAAAACTTACAGAAATTTGAGCAGATTATGAAAGCACAGTTGCTTTGGCAGTATCCATCACATCTTTCTAAGGTCTTGCTTCTTCAAGAAAAGATAAATGATGTCATAGAAGACGGAAACATTACACTTAGGTTCCTATAACTGGACATACTCCATAAACTTCATAAAATTTAAATATACAGAACTCTTTTTTTCTTAATTTAGTTTTTATTTTATATTGGAGTATAGTCAGTTTACAGTGTTGTGTTAGTTTTAGGTGTATAGCAAAGTGAGTCTGTTATACGTATACATATATCCATTCTTTTTCATATTATTTACCCATATAGGATTACTCTGAAGTACTGAGTAGAGTTCCCTGTCCTATACGGTAGGTCCTTTGATTATCTATTTTATAAATGTCCATGCATCCATGCTCATCATGCCCACATCATGTGGACTGTAGCCCACCAGGCTTCTCTTTTCATGGGATTTTCCAGGCAAGAATGCTGGGGTTTTTTGCCATTCCCTCCTCCAGGGGATCTTCCTGACCCAGGGATTGAAACCACGGCTCCTGCATCTCACATATCCTCTATTGGCAGGTGGATTCTTTACCACTGTGTCATCTGGGAAGCTATTTAATATAGAGTAGTGTGTATCCGTCAATCCCTAATTCCTAATTTATCCCTCCACCACAGGCTTTCCCTTTTGGTAACCACAAGTTTGTTATCTACTTACAGAACTCTTTTTTAAAATAACAGATTTGATAACCCAGATTTCAGAAGAAACGAATAATTTAGGAAAACATTTTGATTTTCTAAATTGATCCTAGAAGTTAGTTCCTGAAGAGCTGAACAATGTAGAGGAATTTTTAAGTTGAAATTTAAAATGAGTTTTCTTAAGAATGTTTTAATGGTTGGAAAAACGTTTATAATATATTCTTTTTAAAAAACTCTTTCACTCAGGTTTCACAGATGGGAATGAAAATCACTCCAAGTATATTTTAAAGAAAAGACTCAGTACCAGGAATTAAATACTTACAAAATTATTTTTAAACCATAATCAGTTCAACAGGAATGGACTCACCTGCAGCCTTTTGGTTTTGAGGTCACAGCACAGTCTCTACTGCAGACACTAGAAAGTTGCTGCTCCTAACTGCAGCTATTACTGCCATCTCAACTGTTCCCCATCTGTGACACTGGTGACCAGACACTAGAAGTGGAGCCAAGTTCTCCAATGGTCAGGATTTTCAGAATTGTTTCTCAGCCAACAAAGCTGTAGAAAATGGCCTCCATCTCATTTCTGAATCCCAGTGACCTTATCTTGACTCTAATCCTTTTTGGAAAGGAGTCTGAAAAATGCAGTTTTTAGTTTTCTGAACACTGCTAATGGAAACAGGTTGAAATGGAGTCTGAGCAAATCTATTCAAGTATCTACTACAAGAAAAATACAGAATTGATTTGCAATCTGATTTCAAAATCCTAGGGGGAAAAAAGGAAATAAATATGTATCAAAGTTTAACTATTGGTTATATCTGAATTCTCTGATTGCTGAGACAATAGAGAATCTGCCTGCAAGGCAGGAGACCCAGGTTGGATCCCTGGGTTGGGAAGGTCCCCTGCAGAATGAAATGGCTACCACTCCGGTAATCTCGCCTGGAGAATTCTATGGACAGAGGAGCCTGGAGGGCTACAGTCCACGGGATCACAAAGAGTCAGACACAATCAAGCAGCTAACTCAGCTGCCAAATATTGAAATGAAGGAGGATTTTAATTTCTTCCTTTGAATATTTATAATATTAAATTTATTAAAATAAGAATATAACAGTTGTTTTAATTTTTAAAATACATGTACATTTTACCAGTGTAGTAAAGAATTGATGTTGCCCATAGAGAGGATCAGCTGGGTCCCTGGTTCCTAAGTTAACCTCTACAGTCTTGGAATTTCCAAAGTGATAGAATTATCTTTATTTTTCATGATAAACCCTTGGTACCACATCTGATAATCTGACACTTAATACTAACAAGATATGGCATGATGGGCCCCTCTGGCCACAGGATATTATATTAAGGGAAGGGGAGACCAGGGATTGAGGTCAGCCACATGGGAAATCATCCAATCAGTCATGCCTGCTTAAGGAAACACCAGTTAAAACTCTGGATTCCAAAGCTCTAGTGAACTTCCTTGGTTGGCAATATCACATGCATATTGTCACACATCAGTACCAGTAGGGTTGTGTGTCCTGAGAACAGAAGCTTTGCATATGTAACTCTCCTAGATTCTGACCTATGTGTCTCTTTCTTTGGCTGATTTGAATATATCCCTTCTCTGTAACAATTTATAACCATGAGCATAACAGCTTTTGATGCATTCTGTGAGTCTCATGAATTCTACAACCTGAAGGCAGTTTGGGAAACGAACTTTGAGTTCAGACTAAAAGTGAAGGCTGTCTTTTACCAAAATCAGATTGGTACATTCCTTGCAGACAAAGATGGAGAGAGATTCATGACATTGTATAGGAGGGAGTTATCAAACCATCCCCCTAAGAAAGAAATGCAAAAAGGCAAAATGGTTGTCTGAGGATGCCTTACAGATAGCTGAAAAAAGAAGAGACACTAAAGGCAAAGGGGAAAAGGAAAGATATAATCATTTGATGCAGAGTTCCAAAGAAAAGCAAGCAGAGATAAGAAAGCCTTCCTCAGTGATCAGTGCACAGAAATAGAGGAAAACAATAGAATGGGAAAGACTAGAGATCTCTTCAAGAAAGCTAGAGATACCAAGGGAACATTTCATGCAAAGATGGGCACAATAAAGGACAGAAATGGTATGGACCTAACATAAGCAGAAGATATTAGGAAGAGGAAGTGGCAAGAATGCACAGAACTATACAAACAATATTTTCATGATTCAGATAACCATGAAGGTGTGATCACTCACCTAGAGCCAGACATCCTGGATGTGAAGTCAAGTGGGCCTTAGGGAGCATCACTACAAACAAAGCTTGTGGAAGTGATGGGATTCCAGCTGAACTATTTGAAATCCTAAAAGATGATGCTGTGAAAAGTGCAGCACTCTATACGCCAGCAAATTTGGAAAACCCAGCAGTGGCCACAGGACTGGAAAAGGTGTTTTCATTCCAATCCCAAAGAAAGGCAATGCCAAAGAATGCTCAAATTACCACACAATTGCACTCATCTCACACGCTAGTAAAGTAATACTCATAATTCTCCAAGCCAGGTTTCAATAGTACAAGAACTGTGAACTTCCAGATGTTCAAATTGGATTTAGAAAGACAAAGGAACCAGAAATCATCAAATAGCCAACATCTGCTGGATCATCAAAAAGCAAGAGAGTTCCAGGAAAATATCTACTTCTGCTTTATTGACTATGGCAAAGCCTTTGACTATGTGGATCACAACAAACTGTGCAAAATTCTGAAAGAAATGGGAATACCAGACCCCTGGCCTGCCTCTTGAGAAACCTGTATGCAGGTCAGGAAGCAGCAGTTAGAACTGGACATGGAACAGCAGACTGGCTCCAAAGAGGAAAAGGAGTATGTCAAGGCTATATATTGTCACCCTGCTTATTTAACTTATATGCAGAGTACATCGTGAGAAACACTGGGCTGGAAGAAGCACAAGCTGGAATCAAGATTGCCAGGAGAAATATCAATAATCTCAGATATGTAGATGACACCACTATTATGGCAATAAGTGAAAAACTAAAGAGCCTCTTGATGAAAGTGAAAGAGGAGAGTGAAAAAGTTGGCTTAAAGCTCAACATTCAGAAAACTAAGATTATGGCATCCAGTCCAGTCACTTCATGGCAAATAGATGGGGTACAATGGAAACAGAAACTTTATTTTGGGGGGTTCTACAATCACTGCAGATGGTGACTGCAGCCATGAAATTAAAAGATATGTGCTCCTTGGAAGAAAGGCTATGACCAACCTAGACAGCATATTAATAAGCAGAGGCATAGCTCTTCTCTAAATTTTTGGTAGAATCCAGCTGTGAAGCCATCTGGACCTGGGCTTTTGTTTGCTGGAAGATTTCTGATTACAGTTTCAATTTCTGTGCTTGTGATGAGTCTGTTAAGATTTTCTATTTCTTCCTTCCTGGGCCAAAGAACTGAACAGACATTTCTCCAAAGAAGACATACAGATGGCTAACAAACACATGAAAAGATGCTCAATATCACTCATTATCAGAGAAATGCAAATCAAAACCACAATGAGGTACCATTTCACACCAGTCAGAATGGCTGCGATCCAAAAGTCAACAAGCAATAAATGCTGGAGAGGGTGTGTAGAAAAGGGAACTCTCTTACACTATTGGTGGGAATCCAAATTAGTACAGCCACTATGAAGAGCAGTGTGGAGATTCCTTAAAAAACTGGAAATAGAACTGCCTTATGACCTAGCAATCCCACTACTGGGCATATACACCGAGGAAATCAGAATGGAAAGAGACACGTGTACCCCAATATTGATTGCGGCACTATTTATAATAGCCAGGACATGGAAACAACATAGATGTCCATCAGCAGATGAATGGACAAGAAAGCTGTGGTACATATACACAATGGAGTATTACTTAGCCATTATAAAGAATACATTTGAATCAGTTCTAATGAGGTGG
>SJYA01002685.1:112016-179587 GCA_006410615.1 Neotragus moschatus
AGCACTATTTATAATAGCCAGGACATGGAAGCAACCTAGATGTCCATCAGCAGATGAATGGATAAGAAAGCTGTGGTACATATACACAATGGAGTATTACTCAGCCATTAAAAAGAATACATTTGAATCAGTTCTAATGAGGTGGGTGGAACTGGAGCTGATTATACAGAGTGAAGTAAACCAGAAAGAAAAACACCAATACAGTACACTAACACATATATATGGAATTTAGAAAGATGGTAATGTTAAACCTGTACGTGAGACAGCAAAAGAGACACAGATGTATAGAACAGCCTTTTGGACTCTGTGGGAGAGGGATAGGGTGGGATGATTTGGGAGAGTGGCATTGTAACATGTATGAAATCATAAGTGGAACGAATCGCCGGTCTAGGTTCGATGCAGGATGCAGGATGCTTGGGACTGATGCGTGGGGATGATCCAGGGAGATGGTGTGGGGTGGGAAGGGGGAGAGGGGGTCGGGATTGGGAGCTCATATACACTCGTGGCTGATTTGTGTCAATGTATGGCAAAACGAATACAGTATTGTAAAGCAAAACAAACTAAAAAATAAAAAAAAAGCTCTAACAAGAGACAAGGAATATTACACAGTAATAAACTGATTGATCCAACAAGAAGATACATATAATTGTAATATATATACACTCAACATAGGAGCACCTAAATACAGAAAGTGGCCATTAACACATGTAAGTGGAGAAATTGACAGTAACACAATAATAGAAGGAGGCTTCACCATATCACTTATATCAAGGAATGAATCATCCATGTGGTGGTTTAGTAACTAAGTCGTGTCTGGCTCTTGTGACCCCATGGACTGTTGTGACCCCATGAACTGTAGCCCACCAGGCTCCTCTCTCCAGGAGATTTTCCAGCCTAGAATATTTGTGTGGTTTGCCTTTTCCTTCTCCAGGGGATCTTCCCGATCCAGGAATTGAACCCAGGTCTCCTGCATTGCAGGCAGATTCTTTCCCAATTGAGCTACAAAGGAAGCCCATCCATNTGTTGTGACTCCATGAACTGTAGCCCACCAGGCTCCTCTCTCCAGGAGATTTTCCAGCCTAGAATATTTGTGTGGTTTGCCTTTTCCTTCTCCAGGGGATCTTCCCGATCCAGGAATTGAACCCAGGTCTCCTGCATTGCAGGCAGATTCTTTCCCAATTGAGCTACAAAGGAAGCCCATCCATATAGATAATCCATTTAGAAAATCAATTCGAAAATATTGGCCTTAAAGGACACATTCGACTAGACTAGATATACTCTGTGTGTGTGTGTGTGTGTGTGTGTGTGTGTATGTGTGTATCCATTCCAAACAAAAGCAGCAGAATACAGTTTTTAAGTACATGGAACATTATCCATGGGAGAACACATACAAGAACACAAAACAAATACCCATAAATTTGAGAAAATTGAAATTAAGCATATTTTCACAATCATATTATTTTCATAATATCACAATAATGATATTATAGTAGAATTCAGCTACAAGAGAAAATAAAAAATAAAAACAAGTAAATAAAGGAAAATTGGGATGGAAGAAGTAAAATTGTCACTATTTGTAGATGGTGATGCTGTTTATAGAAAGTTCTAGAAAAATCACTGAAATCGCATTAGAATTTATGAATGAATTCAGTAAAGTCAAAGAGTACAGTGTTTCTATGTACTAACAACATACTATCAGAAAGATAAATTAAGAAAGCAATCTGTTTTACAATTGTACCAAAAATTTTAAAAATACCAAAGAATAAATCTAAACAGAGAGGTAAAAGGCCTATATTCAGAAAACTATAAGACATGGTGAATGAAATTGAAGATGACACAAACAAATGGACAGATATACCATGTTCGTGGTTTGGAAGAATCAATGTTATTAAGATGGCCAATTAAAATTATGAATGAACAAACCAAATGAATAATATTCTCACTGAGAAAATAAGGGGTAAAATCTTTATTAAGAAATATAAAGAATACATAGGAGAAAAAGTCTTCTTGAAATCAATTAAAAAATTGAGTATATCGATACTAAATTTTTAGATTTGTCTAAAGTGTCTTATCCAGATTTCAGTCATTGTCGATTTGATCTCTAAGTTCCAAGTGATTTAATAGCAATAAAATTGTTAATAAAAATTATTGCCATTTTTTATTTAAATAAAGTTTTCAAGAAGAAAACAAAGAACAACAAGAATGCTGTGTTATAAATAATTTTAAAATTTATAATTTTAATGAAAGATATTAATAATAGGAGCATTGAGTCAAGGTATATGAGGTATAAGATAATGACAAACATAAACTAATTTCCAAAGAAGTATATTTGAAAATGTATTAGAATTCTTCAGTAATCTCAATGAACAAGTGCTGAAATAGAAATGCTCTTGTGAAAAAAAAATTAATGAACAAATTCTAGAATACAGGGTAAATGATTGCTTAATAAATCTGCCAGCTAAAGAAATAGAATATGTTGTAACTGTGTTGAGCAATTAATCATTTTGAATTAATTGGAAAAATAGTCTAATAGTCTTACTCTGTTAACATATCAAATTAACTTCAAAGTAATTAAAATCTAATATAGAAATGAGGCCATATAAATAACATAATCAATTGTATCTAAATTCTTAATAGGTTTTGGAATGTTGAAGAATTTTCTAAGAAGAAAATTATTGATGGAGACAAAAAAAGATGCAACATTCTCTACAGCAATTTGTCACTTTATGTGAAAGTTTTAATAATCTTATTTGTCCAAAATTTTTCTAATTTTTCAATTTATCCTAATTTCATACTGGTGAAATAACTAAGCATTTTAAAACAGTGAGAGGCGGCTGCTCTTCCCGCCGCTACCGGAGGATCATATCTACCCTTTGGTACAGACCAAAAAGCAAGTAGTAATTGGACAGAAGAAGGATGGCATTGAAACAGGTTTCCAGCAGCAAGTGCTTTGGAGGACTGCAGAAAGTTTTTGAACATCACAGTGTGAACTGAAGTGCAAAATGAAATTTGCTGCCTATTTACCACCAAAGGAAGAAACTCGAAAATGCCTTGTGCTATATTGGCTGTCTGGTTTAACTTGCACAGAACAAAATTTTATATCAAAATCTGGTTATCATCAAGCTACTTCAGAACACGGCCTTGTTGTCATTGCTCCAGATACCAGCCCTCGTGTCTGCAGTATTAAAGCTGGGACGTTGGCACTGGTGCTGGGTTTTATGTCGATGCTACTGAAGATTTTGGAAAACGAAGTATAGAACGTACGCTTATGTAACGAAGGAGCTTCCCCAACTCGTAAATAAGAATTTTCCAGTGGACCCCCAAAGAATGTCTTTGTTTGGCTACTCTATGGGGGGCCATGGAGCTCTGATTTGTGCTTTGACGAATCCTAGAAAATACAAATCTGTGTCAGCATTTTCTCCACTTTGCAACCCAGTGCTCTGTTGTTGGGGCAAAAAAGCCTTTACCAGGTATTTGGGAAAAGATCAAAGTAATTGGGAGGCTTATGATGCTACCTATCTTGTGAAGTCCTGTCCAAGTTCTCAGCTGGATATACTAATTGATCAAGGGAAAGATGACGAGTTCCTTTCAGATGGACAATTACTTCCTGATAACGTCATAGCTGCCTGTACAGAAAATAAAATCCCTGTTGTTTTCAGATTACCAGAGGGTTATGATCATAGCTACTACTTTATTGCAACCTTTATTGCTGATCACATCAGACATCATGCAAAATACCTGAATGCATGAAAAACTTCAGATAAGAGAATCTCTTCAGGATTATAAAATTGTAATAAACATGCAAGGAAATAAGATTTTAAAACTTTGGATTTCATAATGCTAAACATGCTTTATTCTGTAGTTGAAACACCCTCTAAATAAATATATCAAACCTGAAAAAAAAAAAGAGTGAGATATACAAGTATCATGAAACAGCAGACTACTATGCTACCATCAAATTAAGTCTAAAAATGTACTTTGTAACAAAGCACATATAAAAAATTTGTGTACATATACAAATATATGTAATAATTCCTGGTGGGAGCTTCCCTGGTGGCTCAGTGGTAAAGAATCTGCCTACAATGCATGAGTTGCAGGATACAAGGGTTCGATCCCTGGGTTGGCAATATTCCCTGGAGGAGGGCATGGCAACTCACTTCAGTATTCTTGCCTAGAGAATCCCATGGATGGAGGAGCATGGTAGGCTACAGTCCATAGGGTTATAGAGTCAGACACAACTGAGTGACTTCACTTTCTTTCTTTATTTTGTATGACATCCTCTTAGGTAAAACACGTGTCATTTTATATAATTTATATGCATATAAGGGCTACCCTGATGGCTCAGATGGTAAAGAATTCTCCTGCAATGCAGGGGATCTAGGTCCAATCCCAGTGTTGGGAAGATCTGGAGGAGGGCATGGCAACCCACTCCAGAATTCTGGTCTGGAGAACTCCATGGAGAGAGGACACTGGCAGGCGTCGGACACGACTGAGCGACTAAGCACAGCACACCATATGCATATGGATGCATATATATGCATAGAAATTCATATACATATTATGTATATATATTAATATATATATATTAAGATAAAAGTTCTCCTCTTTACTTTCTGAGTGTCTATCAGATTAACTTTTAGAATTGCTTTGTGGCAACTTTGGCTTTTTCTAACATATACTTCAAAACTTTTCCAGTCTATACCCAATGCTCAGGTCCAAAACTACTTCCACATTTTTAGTTATGTATTTGTTATAGTAGGGCTTCCCTGATAGTTCATTTGGTAAAGAATTTGCCCACAATGCAGGTGACCCTGGTTCAATTCCTGGGTCGGGAAATAGTAATACCTGACTCTTGGTAAGAAAATATGTATGGTTGTAGTTCTCCAGAGAAATAGACCTACAAGTCTGTGTGTGTGTTAATTTTACTCAGTTGTGTCCAACTCTTTGTGACCCCGTGGAGCATAGCTCGCCAGGTTCCTCCTCTGTCCATGGAGCTCCCTAGGCAAGAATTCTGGAGTGCACTACAAGTCTCTACATATATCCATTTCTGACTATACAGCTTTCTCTTTCCTGTCTGTCTATGTATCTATAAGTTAGGGAGAAAGAGAGATTTGGGGAATTGACTCACATGACTGTGGAGGCTGAGAAGGCCCACCATTTCTCACTTGTAAACAGGAGACCTGCAAAGGCTAGTGGGCATAGTTCCAGTGTGAGTCCGAAGGGCTAAGATACAAAGGTGCAAGTTCCTATCTGAAAGCAGGAGAATGATGTCGCATCTCAAGCTCTCAGTGTGCACTACGTTGCTTCAGCCCTGTCCTACTCTTTGAGACCCCGTGTACTGTAGCCTACCAGGCTCCTCTGTCTATGGAATTCTCCAGGCAAGAATACTGCAGTGGGTTGCCATTCCCTTCTCCAGGAGATCTCCTTGACCCAGGAATCGAACCTGTGTCTCATAGGTCTCCTGCATTGGCAGGTGGGTTCTTTACCACTAGTACCACCTGGGAAACCCTAGCTATTAGATTGCTCTTGCTGTTCAGTCTCCCAGTCATGTCCAACTCTTTACAACTCCATAGACTGCAGCACCCCAGACCTATCCATCCCTCACCATCTCCCAGAGATTGCCCAGGTTCATGTTCATTGCATCAGTGAGGCTGTCCAGCATCAGATAGAAAGTGTGAGCTCTTCCTTCCTCTGTTTTGTATTCTATTCAAGCCTTCAGTGATTGAATGATGCCCATGTCATTCCATATGATTTCAATGATGCCATATCACGGAGAGTCCATCTGTTTACTTAGCCTACCCACTCCAATGCTAATCTCTTCTGGAAACACTCTCACAGACACATCCATAAATAATATTTAACCAGATATCTGGGTATCTCATCAGCAAGTGAAGTTGACATATAAAATTAATGATCACATAAGAGAATTTGGGCTTTCCTGGTGGCTCAGATGGTAAAGAATTCAATTGCAATACAGGAGGCTCTGGTTTGATTCCAGGATCAGAAAGATCCACTGGAAAAAGGAGAAACTACCCACTTCAGTATTCTTGGGCTTCCCTGGTGGCTCAGATGGTAAAGAATCTGCCTATTATGCAGGAGACCTGGGTTTGATCCCTGGGTTGGAACGATCCCTTGAAGGAAGGCATGGCAACCCACACCAATGTTCCTGAAGAATCCCCATGAATAGAGAATCCTGGCAGTCTACAGTCCATGGGGTCAAAAAGAGTCGGACACCACTGAGCAACTAAGCCCAGTACATAAGATAATTTAATAAAATTCATTTTATTCATTTTATCTGTAACTATGACTTTGCCCATGGTTTGTGTGATTTTAAGAATCAAGCATATGTTGTGTTTCTACCTTGATTCATATCCCCAAACCTTAGCCCTTTCAACTTAGCTATACAGGTAATCTATGCAGAGTTTCTTTAATTGTTACTAAATATTGTTTGAATAAAACTGAACATTTGAAATCTAAGTAGAATTATTGACACATCCCTGTCCAGTTTGAACCTTGTGTATCTTCCCAATCTTTATTTGTTTGTTAACTCTTGCAATTCATAAGAATAAACACTTTTGAAGCCAAAATGTGCGTACATTTCTTTTACGTGTTTCTCCTTAATGTCAGGAAATTATTTTCCAATTTTAATCATTTTTATTTTGGTTTTGTGACCATTCCATTATAATGTTAGAAAAGTACCTCAAAGATGTGCTCTCAATACTATGCCCCTGTTCCACATAGGCCATATTTGTAAGGATTCTAAGAACAAGAATTTTCTTAGTACATTAATTGTAGTATGGCACAAACATTTCTACTGTTAGCTGAGGACCAAAGATATTTTGATGGCCATGTAGATACCACCTAAATGCAGCATATCCCCTCACACCATTCCTTATCCACCTTCTAGATATTCCTTACCCATTCCTTATTCCTTATCCTTATTCTCTTGCTACCTTATATGCTTTGTCTCTGTAGATCTGAAAGTTTGAAATCAGGACATTTTTCAAATTCTTTTGGACTATTGCTGAATATGCTGAAAGAAAAATAAGTATTACTGATACATACTGGAATATTAGAGATTATCCATGGTGCTAATATAATTATTTAGGGTGTTACTGTTTACTTACATCTAGAAAACTTGCTCTTTTTTTGGCTTCTTTTCGCTTAGACTGAATATTTTTCACAGCTCTAGTTACAAAGCAAACTTTATTATCACACTTTGAAATCAATCATTTAACACCTGTTTCAAAAGTAAATAAATGTTAATTGACAGTTTTATTATCATTCAAAGCACCTTCTTGATAATTAATGCTAGGTGAGATTCTCAGTCATCATTTAGTTCTAACCTGAGTGTCAGGAGACTTAAAATATGAGATTTCTGTAATTAATAACACCAGAGTGCTAGGCCTCCATTGATGATGTTTATTTATGTTGATGTGTTATGGTTTTATATAAAGTTATAAAACATCTCAACATATTTAGCTCTCTTTTCTCATCCAATGCAACAAGAAAATGTTTCTTCCATTTCCTTTTCTTGAGAAATTCCATTTCAGTGGGATAATTACACACTCATCTGGTTTTCAGTGATGAGAAAAATACTCATGTTGGCAGATGATACTATTGGTTATTGAGAAAAGAATATCAGAGAAATATTCCATTATGCTTGGGTTCACTAATAGTCAATGGATCCAAAAATCTGTGCAATATGAAGTCATAGTAAAGAGAAAAAGAGTTCCAGGTTCAGGTAATTCACTATTACTTTTTATTTGAAAATCTGTGTCAATAATTTAAATAGGCAAGCAATAATATGGCTTATATTCTTTTATATAATTATACCCATAGAGCTTATTAGACTATTTTAAATCTTTTAAATAATCATTATTTTTATATTTCTAAAAATGTGGTTCTGAATTCTTTTCTTTCTCAAATTGAAGTTAACGTAAAAGTAAGTTTGTCTAGTGCTTCATATCTTGCCAGCTCTTCCATGTATGCTATCTCATTTAATTCTCAGCGAATTACTGAGAATAATTGTTAACCTCATGCAACAAAATTCTCTCAAGGTCGCATAGCTGGCCACTTGCAAAGGTTACTTTTACCTTTGATTAACTCACACATACTTCTGATTGAACAGCTATAAATCAGAGATTCCCTGAATTATAGGAGCCCACCCTCAAATTTGATAATTTGCTAAAATATCTCATACAACTCAGGAAAATGATTTATTACTGTTTCCAATTTATTTAGAAACACACAACAGAGGAACAGCCAAATGCAAAAGATGAACAGAGCATCAGACAGTGAGATGGTGTAAATTTCCATGCCCTCCAGGTGTACCACTCCTGTAGCACAAACACCTTAAGAACTCTGAACACTGTCCTCATCCTGAAGCTATTGAGGGGCCATAAAAATTGCCTCATTAAAACAAAAGATGCTCCTTTCACCCTTATCACGCAGGAAATTTCAAAGGTTTTAGGAGCCCTGTGCTAGCAATGAGGATAAAGATCAAGTATCTTTCTCATTATACCCCAGTAGAGGACGCTTGTATTTGTAGCCTTCAATCAACACACAAATGATGCTAACAAATGTTAGGGTCCTCTAACTGTATAAACATGAAAACAGTATAACTCCATTAAAGACTAGCATGTTTTCAATCATTCTCTATTTCTCATTAAAGACTAGCATGTTTTCAATCATTCTCTGTTTCTCAGGGCGGTTTGTCTTATGAGACAGTTCTTAAGGAGAGGCTGAGAGAGAGTCGCATGTTGACAACTTTCCTCCTTTCTTAGGGGGTAGCAGTAGTGTCAGTCGCTCAGTAGTAATGTCCGACGCTTTGCAGTCCCACAGACTGTAGCCCGCCAAGCTCCTCTGTCCATGGGATTCTCCAGGCAATAATAATGGAGTAGATTGCCATACCCTTCTCCAGAGGCTCTTCCTGACCCAGAGACTGAACCTGGGTCTCCTGTGTTGCAGGAAGATTCTTAACCATTTGAGCTACAGGGAATAACTTTCTTTCTTATTTCTCTTTTATCCTTTACTCAAGGGTAAGAAAAAGTAGGACATTTTAAGAATAGGATTCTTTCCCAAGCACCAGGTGATATTCAGGAGACCTAACTCAGGGGGAAAAAATAGGTAAAGGTAAGCTATGAAGACCTATTACAAGCCAAAATGCAGGTATTATACTATGCATTAAATATTTTATTAGAAATTTCATATATATTACTGAATTCAATCCTAAAGCTACCTTAGTGAATTAAAAACTTTTATCATTCACCCCATCCTATTAATGAAGACACTAGGTTTAGAATAGATAAGTATCTTATTCAATATGAAAAACTAAATAACTAGGCTGGTCAACAAATGATGCTAGGGTAACTGAATGTCGTTATAGAATACATGAAGTTGGGCCTTTCCCCAAAACAAAAAATCAACTCAAAATGAATCATAGATGAAAACCTAAGAATTATGTATGATAAAACTCTTAGAAGAAAGTATAGAAATAATCCATTACCTTGGGTTAGGTAAAGACTTCCTAGATATAATACCAAAAGAAGAAATAACAGAAAGAAAATTAAATGAATTGAATGACATGAGAGCTTAAAATACTTGTGCATCAAAGGACACTATCAATGAAGTGAAAGATAACTCACAGGAAGGGAAAAATATCTTCAAGACAAATATATGAGAATTATATGCAGAATATAAAACTAATTCCTATGACCCAATAAGAAAGAGACAACTCAAATTAAAAATGGCATGGAATCCAAAGAATATGCAAATGCTCAATGAACACTTGAAAATGTTCAATATCAACAGTCATTAAGGAAATTCAAGTCAAAACCATAATGAAGTAACACAACACTTCTCACCTATTAGGATAGCTATAATAACAAGCGTTGTAATGATTTGAAAAACTTTAAATACTTGTAGACTGACGATGGGAATGCAAAATAGTGCAGTTGCTTTCAAAACAGTTTCATAGTTCTTCAAAATATTAGTGTTTCCACATGACCCAGCAATTCTACTCCTTGTATCTACTTAGAAATGAAAACATATGTCCACACACAAACTAGTTAACAATTGTTCAAGTTACTTCAGCTCAGTTGCTCAGTCATGTCCAACTCTTTGTGACCCCATGGACTGTAGCACACAAGGCCTCCCTGTCCATCACCAACTCCCAGAGTTTATTCAAACTCATGTCCATGAAGTCGGTGATGCCATCCAACCATCTCATCTCTGTCGTCCCCTTCTCCTCCCACCTTCAATCTTTCCCATCATCAGGGTCTTTTCCAATGAGTCAATTCTTTGCATTAGGTGGCCAAAGTATTAGAGTTTCAGCTTCAGCATCAGTCCTTCTAATGAATATTCAGGACTGATTTCATCCTGATTGACTGGTTGGATCTCCTTGAACTCCAAGGGACTCTCAAGAGTTTTTTCCAACATGATAGTTCAAAAACCTCTATTCTTGGGTGCTCAGCTATCTTTATAGCCCAACTGTCCCATCCATACATGACTACTGGAAAAACCACAGCTTTAACTAGATGGACCTTTGTTGGCAAAGTAATGTCTCTGCTTTTTAATATGCTGTCTAGGTTGGTCATAGCTTTCTTCCAAGGAGCAAACGTCTTTTAATTTCATGGCTGCAGTCACCATCTGCAGTGATTTTGGAACCCCCTAAAATAAAATCTTTCATTGTTCCCTTTGTTTCCCCATCTATTTGCCATGAAATGATGGGACCAGCTGCTGTAATCTTAATTTTCTGTTCATAACAACAGTATCCCTAGTCTTAGAAAAGTGGCAACAACCCAGATGTTCACCAACTGAGGAACANCCTAAAATAAAATCTTTCATTGTTCCCTTTGTTTCCCCATCTATTTGCCATGAAATGATGGGACCAGCTGCTGTAATCTTAATTTTCTGTTCATAACAACACTATCCCTAATCTTAGAAAAGTGGCAACAACCCAGATGTTCACCAACTGAGGAACAGAACAAAAAATGTGTTGTATTCACACAATGGAATACTTTTCTACACTGTAATGAAACATTAATGCATACTACAAGGGTGAACCTTGAAATACACTAAGTGGCCAGATATTTTATCCCCTGCATGGATCATTGCTTTGTCATGGCAAAGGGGCTTGTATAACTCAATGAAACTATGAGTCATGCCATGCAGGATCATATAAAATGCATAAATCATAGTGGAGTATTCTGACAAAATGCTGTCCACTGGAGGAGGGAATGGCAAACTATTCTAGTATTCTTGCTGCAAGAACCCCATGAACAGTATGAAAAGGCAAAAAATTATGACACCGGAAGTTGAGCCTCCCAGGTTGGAAGGTGTCTAATATGCTACTGGAGAAGAGTGAAGGGCAATTGCTAATTGCTCCGGAAAGAATGAATTGGCTGGGTCTAAGTGGGAATGACACCTAGTTGTGAATGTGTCTGGTGAGGAAAGTAAAGTCTGATGCTGTAAAGAATAATATTTCATAGGAACCTGGAATGTACCCAATCATTTCACTTTATGGCAAATGAATGGGGAAAACAGTGGAAACCATGACAGATCTTATTTTCCTGGGCTGCACAATCACTGTGGATGGTGACTGTGGGCATGAAATTAAAAGACACATGCTCTTTGGAAGGGAAGCTATGACAAACATAGTTAGCATATTGAAAAGCAAAGATATTACTTTGCTGACAAAGGTCTGTATAGCCAAAGACATGGTTTTTCCAGTTGTCATGTCTGAATATGAGAGTTCAATTATAAAGAAGGCTGAATGGCAATGAATTATGGCATTTGAATTGTGTTGCTGGCAAAGACTCTTGAGAGTCCCTTGGACAGTAAGGAAATCAAACCAGTCAATCCTAAATAAAATCAAACCTAAGTATTCATTAGGAGAACTGATGCTGAAGCTCCAATATTTTAGCCACATGATGTGAAGAACCAACTCATTGAAAAAGACCATGAGGGTAGAAAGGTTGAAGGCAAAAGGAGAAGGGGGCAACTGGTGATGGGATGGCTTGATAGCACCTCAGACTCGATGGTCATGAGTCTGAGCAAGCTCCAGAGATAGTGAGGGACAGGGAAGCCTGGTGTGCTGCAATCCATGGGATCACAAAGAGTTGGGCATGACAGTGATTGAAAAACAACACAAAGGTGAACCTTGAAAATATGCTAAATGGCCATGTATTGTTTGATTCTATTATGACTAATGAAGAATTGGCAAATATATAGAACCAGAATAAATTCTAGTTTCCTAGAAACTGAGGGTGGGCTTTCTTAGTGGTTCAATGGTAAAAATCCAACTGGCAATGCAGGATATGGGGGTTTGACCCCTGGGCTGGAAAGATCCCCTGGAGAAAGAAATGGCAACCTGCTTCAGTATTCTTTCTTGGAAAATCCCGTGACAGGACTCTGGTGGGCTATAGTCCATAGGATAGCCAAGAGTCAGATAGGATGTAGCAACTAAACAACACATAACTGAGGATAGGGTGTAGGACTAGAGAGTGATTGTTAATCAGTAGAGGGTTTCATTTTGGGGGATGAAAATGTTGTATAATGGTATTATGGTGAAGATTTCACAAACTGTGAATTAAATCCAAATAGCTGTACATTTTAAATGGGTGAATTATTTTTATGTGAATTTTATTTATTAAGCATGCATTTAAAATAACCAATAGAATATGAAGCCAAGATGCTGACTTCAAATAACCAGATAAAATGTATTTTTAAAGGGTCCACAAAAAGCCTACTTTTATTATCAAAGGAAGAAACTTATCCCTTTGCAAAATTCATTCTGCACTTGACTTTTTGATCCCATCAGAAAAAAAAATACTCATATATCTTGTTTAGTATTATTAACTGAGAAACACTGGTATTGATTTGATTAAAAATGAAGATGTAATTTGGTATTGATTCTGATCGAAGGGATATGTGTACTTAGACACAGAACTGTGTGTATGAGCTGTGTGGTGTATGTAAAAGTCTAAATGCAGGCTCAGACATAACTCCTAGAAACCTAATGCCAGTTATTTTAGCCCTTTTCTGTACATTCCTTCACTAGCAGTATAGAAAGAAAATGTCATGTTACCCATGCAAATGTTTCTTCTAGATATTTACTAAGTCTAGGTTTATCCAGGCTCTTGAAAACTGAATAAAATTGTGGTCTACATACTGATATTATGTTTTACCTGGANCTCAGACATAACTCCTAGAAACCTAATGCCAGTTATTTTAGCCCTTTTCTGTACATTCCTTCACTAGCAGTATAGAAAGAAAATGTCATGTTACCCATGCAAATGTTTCTTCTAGATATTTACTAAGTCTAGGTTTATCCAGGCTCTTGAAAACTGAATAAAATTGTGGTCTACATACTGATATTATGTTTTACCTGGAAATATACAGCTAAGTAGATTTATCAGCGTTTCTCACTCACGTGAACACTGTAATAGCATTGCTCAAACAAGTGTATATCTAGAACTTCAGCTACTTTTTTTAACTTTATTTTTATTTTTTTTAACTTTTTATTCTGTATCTGAGTGTAGCCAAGTGACAATGTTATGGTAGTTTCTGGTGGACAGCAAAGGAATTCAGCCTTACATATACATGTACCTATTCTCCTCAAAACTCCCCTTCCAGCCAGTCTGCTACGCAACACTGAGCAGAGTTCCCTGTGCTGTTCAGTAGAAACTTGTTGGACCCTCAGCTTTAATTCACTAGAATTTCTCCTTTCCCTGAGCATTATTTACATTAAGTTCTTCTTAAATAATTTTGCTAGTCAAAAGTCAGAGACCTGAGGCAAGCAACCTTTATCAGAATGTTTGCAAATGTTCCATTTAGAACATGAACAGTGGGAAGCAGGGTTATTAGTGAAATAAACATTGGAAGATGCACATTAAGGTCCTGAATGTTGTCGTTAACAGCAGTTATATCATTCCCTTTTTATCGATGTTGGCTTTCTGTTATCAGAGAAGGATTAGGTTGAGCGACTAGAGAGTCCTGATTTTATCCAGTCCTCATGTAGGCTGTAGGGCAAAGGGATGTCAGACTGTCCAGTGACTGTAGCTGGATTGTCCTGCATCATTTGGGGTGAAGATGGAATCCTTAGAGCTTGGGTACTATGCGTCATGTTAGAATACTGCATGCTCTCATGGCATTTTCCTAAAAGAAACCTTTTTCCTTACTTTAAATCTGTCTTGCACAAGTTTCATTCCAAGTTATCTATCCAATTTCTTTTTCAGCGAGAAAGGTGATATCAACTAAAGAACTGAGGAAAGGATCCTGATTTATTTTAGGCACTTAGCTCAATTTGCTTTTACTTGTTTGGGAAATTGCTTTTTCAATGCAGAAAAATGTGTTGCAGTGAAGCAATTTCATGGGCTTGATGACACTGCAGTGTGTTACTTGCCCGTATCTGTTCTAAGTGTAAATGAAATGCACAGGCAGCAGGATCACCATTATTTACTTCTTTTATTGCCTCTCCTTTTCTTGCCTACTAGATTACATGTGTGTTAACTGAAGTGACTGTTTACACTTATTTAACAGTATTGACTGAAATTACCCTGAATCTCCTCCAGTGAGGACTGATTTAGCTACAAATCACTGTTCCAGCTCTGAAATCATTAATCAGCCATAGGCAAGATCCATTATGTGGGATTTCAGCATAGAAGAAATATTAACAGCTCCCTGGAAGAAACGTTACCTTCATATTGGCTGTGACTCCCTGCTGGAGCTGCAAATTACCCTCAAGTAATAATTATAATACATTAGTAGGGATTTAATTTCCAATAAGTGCTGTCTGTTTAAGAAATGGCAATCTCACCGTGGCTCAGAGAACAATAGATCATGTTATCAGCCAGAATAAACCTACATGGAATTAAAAGAAAGATGATAAAAAATTCATTATAGTTTGAAAACTGTAGGGAAAAAAAAGAGTGAGTTTCTCAGTTACATTTTTATAGATCATGTTTACAGATCATCTCGCTGGATGATATTTGGTATGGTTGGAATATTTTTGCTTTAGTTGATAGGGAAATTGTGAATTTACTAGTTAACATCTAGTTTGATANAAACTGTAGGGAAAAAAAAGAGTGAGTTTCTCAGTTACATTTTTATAGATCATGTTTACAGATCATCTCGCTGGATGATATTTGGTATGGTTGGAATATTTTTGCTTTAGTTGATAGGGAAATTGTGAATTTACTAGTTAACATCTAGTTTGATAAGTCAGTAATCAATTTTTTTATTATTTTTTTTTTCTGAGGGGTGGAAGTTAACCCTCAATAGAACTATAGGAGAAAATCATTCTTTAGTTGCCTATACACAGTGACCCATGTTTGGCATCCAAATTAATATTCCAGCAACCATTTTCAAAAGTATAGAAAAGTTAGAATTTTAAAGGAGAAATTGTTACTAATTCTACTTTAAACTACTTGAAACAGAAAATAGAATGTTTCTCTGAAGTTAGACCTNTCATTCTTTAGTTGCCTATACACAGTGACCCATGTTTGGCATCCAAATTAATATTCCAGCAACCATTTTCAAAAGTATAGAAAAGTTAGAATTTTAAAGGAGAAATTGTTACTAATTCTACTTTAAACTACTTGAAACAGAAAATAGAATGTTTCTCTGAAGTTAGACCTGTAAATAAATGGTTTAGGAGGCTTTTGTTAAGGTTTTAGCATAATACATGTTTTGTGAAGTCTGCACATCTTCACTTAAACTTTTCAATAGAAACCCTTTTACGTACAAAGTGTCATATTAGGAACTTTTATACTGTATGTTGATATCTGTCTACTTTTTAGAGTGGAGTGTAAAAAGACCAAATATTACTTGCTTAACTTTAAATGGAGTAAATTTTATTGATAGTACTTTCTCAGTTCAGTCGCTCAGTCTTGTCTGATTCTTTGTCACCCCATGGACTGCAGCACGTCAGGCCTCCCTGTCCATCACCAACTCCCAGAACTTACTCAGACTCACATCCGTCGCATCAGTGATGCCATCCATCTCACCCGCTGTTGTCTTCTTCTTTAGTACTCTTAGGTTTTCACAAAACTCATTTCTTCCAAAATATTGTCTACGGATGTCCACAAATACTGATGTAATAGTAGGGATATCCTGAAGTTTTGATGTTTGAAAATGCCTTGTTCTCAAAGACTTTGTATCATAAGTTCATTTTTCTTTTAACAGCTGGACTCATTTCTCATATTGAACAAGTTCTGGCACACTGCATAAACCAGATTGTGTATGTGCCAGTGCTTGAAAGTTTTCCTTCGGGTTCAATGAACTATTGATTTAAGGAATACAAAGAGATTCCATTACTGAATAAAGAGATTCATATTTTCTTAACACTGTAGAAATTGTAATTTGATTTACATAGCCATGCCAAGTGTGTGTGTGTGTGTGCGTGCACGTGCGTGCACGCAAATGTGTGTGTGTTTGTATTTGGAACGTTTTTATTTTGTTCTGCTGTTTGATAGATTTCATGTCATATTGTCAGATACAGAAGGAAAAATAAAAGAAAATGATTAAAAGTAAGCCTTGCACCCATTCTATACTGAATGACATGTTAAGAATATATACAAAATTTATAAAAGCAAGCAAAATGACTTCTCTTAAATCTGCCTGTAATTCAGATTGGAAACAGCATAAGAAACTATTTCTCAAAATCTGAAACAATTTCAGTGTTTCAAAGTTTATTATATTTAGCAACAGTTTTGGAAAATGAACTGTATGACTTATGATAACTTTAGAAG
This sequence comes from Neotragus moschatus, assembly GCA_006410615.1. Lineage (NCBI taxonomy): Eukaryota > Metazoa > Chordata > Mammalia > Artiodactyla > Bovidae > Neotragus > Neotragus moschatus. The sequence goes on from SJYA01002685.1 coordinate 128,771, forward strand.
GGGAAATATGCAGAATCATTTAGACAATTTAAAAAGTTGAAGTCAGTCTTTAGCTCTGAAACACAAATTACCCCTTGAATAGCTAAATATGTAGCATATCTCAAAAATGACTCCCTAAGTTTATTAAAACTAAAATGATGTGACAGATCACGATTTCACAGCCCCTATTTCACCCAGCATACAATGATCTCCACTAATTACCTGAAAAAGTATGAGTCAGGCATGAAACTTATCAAAGTGATTTTACATGATCAGATTTTTTTCTTAGGTTAAAAGGAGATGAAACACAATTAAAAATGAACTTTAAAGCTTCATTCTCATTAAAATGTGGCATTCAGTAATAAGAAAGAAAATCTACAGGATATTATATATGTGTAATATATTATATATTCTTTTTACATAAGTAAATAACTAAGGGCTTAGCTATCTTGCTTAACAGTTATTGCAGTTGTAATACAGAGTAGAATACAATATATACTTTCAAAGCACTTCTCTGTTATTGTATATTTTTATAGGATGTGTATTTAGAAATAATTCATGTGGTTTAATCATGCAGTGATAAGTTAAAATTTGTAGATTTCTGACACATCTACTTGAGTGCACAGCCCATAAGCATATATTTATAGCTGTATAAAAATATAACAATCTCAGAAATTTTAAAAATACATTTTTAAAATTTAATGAATGCAGTTATGCTTCTCATAGATGAGAATTAAGATGCTTATAAATTGGGGAACATATACAGTACTTGGTATATAATAAATGTACAGTGATATGGTATCAAGATGAAGCTTTTCAGGATTACAGGGGGTGAGGGTCAGTGAAGAGAATATTCTAAAATATATATGAGAAACTGAGAGATTTAAATAAGAATGGAGATGAAGAGTAAGTAGTATATTTTATTTCACTCCAAAATGTTCTAAGTGACTGTCCAGGAATGATAAAATCAGCCAGTGTGGTAATCCACATATCCTCAAAAATGATCGTTATAGAATCACCTTATTACATGATTCAGTTGTTGAAAGAGCAGTAAACATAAACAACTGGATTTCTTTCTAGAACTTGCCTTTTCCAGCTTTGTGTTTTCAGAAAAGCCATCAAAGCACTCTGAACTTGTTTCTTCACATTTTACATAGAGTAGCAACACTTCTGTGGAAGGAAATGGCAACCCACTCCAGTATTCTTGTCTGGGAAATCTCATGGATAGAGCAGCCTGGTGGGTACAGTCCACGACTTAGTGACTAAAACAATCAGTCAATAATACTTGAACTGACTGCTGCCTGTTATTTTTGTAAAAATCAGAACAGGAGATGGTAGCATATTGCTATTATTATTTGTGCTTCTGCTGCTAAGTCACTTCAGTTGTGTCTGACTCTGTGCGACCCCATAGACAGCAGCCCACCAGGCTCTGCTGTCCCTGGGATTCTCCAGGCGAGAACACTGGAGTGGGTTGCCATTTCCTTCTCCAATGCATGAAAGTGAAAAGTGAAAGTGAAATCGCTCAGTCGTGTCCCAACTCTTAGTGACCCAGTGAGCTGCAGCCCACCAGGCTCCTCCGTCCATGGGACTTTCCAGGCAAGAGTACTGGAATGGGGTGCCATTACCTACTCATAAATAATAATAATTACTACTACTATTATTAATAAGTATTACTAAATCAATAATAGTAGTAATATCAAAAAAAATGATCAACAATAATTGTAACAACAATCTTAATAGTGACAAGGTTTCCTTAGCACTCATTGAGTCAGTGTGTTAGGTGGTTCTAATGTATTTTACTTGTTACATTACTACAGTCATGTGAGATATTTAATATTACTGTCTCCACTTTAGAATGAAGAAAACAGAGAAAGATTAACTTAGTTACGGAGACCACGCAGTTGGTAAATGAGAAGGAACATTTATGTCTGCCCAACACTGGAGTCTAAGCCAGCTGCTACACATTTGATTCTTTACCACTCCCAAGAAGTTATGTATGCTGCTGCTGCTGCTAAGTAGCATCAGTTGTGTCCGACTCTGTGCGACGCCATAGACGGCAGCCCACCAGGCTCCTCTGTCCCTGGGATTTCCCAGGCAAGAATACTGGAGTGGGTCGCCATTTCCTTCTCCAGTGCATGAAAGTGAGAAGTGAAAGTGAAGTCGCTCAGTCGTGTCCGAATCTTAGCNGTTGTGTCTGACTCTGTGCGACCCCATAGACAGCAGCCCACCAGGCTCTGCCGTCCCTGGGATTCTCCAGGCGAGAACACTGGAGTGGGTTGCCATTTCCTTCTCCAATGCATGAAAGTGAGAAGTGAAAGTGAAGTCGCTCAGTCATGTCCGAATCTTAGCGACCCCATGGACTGTAGCCTACCAGGCTCCTCCGTTCATGGGATTTTCCAGGCAAGAGTACTGGAGTGGGGTGCCATTGCCTTCTCCAGAAGTTATGTATAGTTTATGTAATTCTGAGGAAGACCTCATTCGATAATGCTGTTACCTGTTTACCGTTTGATCTTTAAGGAGCTTGCCTTCTAGCTAACATTCAATAAAAAACAAGTGGGGATAAATGAGGCATTGATTGCTTGGAATCCATACAGACACATGGTCTGACATGTAACAGAACATTACAAGTTAAATTCAGAGAAAAAAACTATTGTTTTAAATTTTAACAGTTTAATTAACAGAAATAGTTCCTCACATTTTAAATCATATATATTAAGAGGGTAGATCATCAAAAATGTACCTGCAGTAATATCTTTATGCAAGGAGAAGGAGATATCTTTCTTGTAGTCAAAATTTCTAGTTCTTTTTATCTTGAATGTCATGAATGTGAGATTTCATTCTAGTAGGAATGCATATACACGTCAATTGTGATTCATTAATTTTATTTACCAGTAAACAGAATTTCTTCTAATCACTGAACCTGTTACTTTTTTTTATTATAAGTATGATGAGATCATTATATTCAAATGGAAATGAATCATTGTCATATGTCTTTACTATTTCTAGAGGCAGACATTTTAAAAAGCTGTAGATTGGATTTTTTATGGATTTTCATTGCAATAGAGCTGTTAATTACTGTGAATATGTCTTGTCTGCTTGCCCTATGGATAACCTCAAATATACTTCCATAAACTTGGAAGCTTAATGGAGATATATTGATTTCTTAATTTCATGGAAAATGTCTGTATAATATAAAATAATGGATTCATTTAATGTAGTTACATCTAGGAATACAGATCTCTAAAACTCATACCTCACATGTACTTCATGTGAGAACTAATCAAATAAGAGATAAAGAAAGTCATTCCAATTGATGCTACCCTGAAAGAACTACCTCTTAACATTTGGAATCTGTAACTACTGAAAATATATGAAAATGAAAGTGAAAGTCACTCAGTCCTGTCTGACTCTTTGTGACCCAGGCCAGAATACTGAAATGAGTAGCCTTTCCCTTCTCCAGGGGATCTTCCCAACCCAGGGATCATACCCAGGTCTCCCATATTACAGGCAGATTCTTTACCAGTTGAGCCACAAGGGAAGCCCAAGAATACTAGAGTGGGTAGCCTATCTCTTCTCCAGGGGATCTTCCTGACCCAGGAATCGAACTGGGACCTCCTGCATGGTAGGCAGATTCTTTACCNCAGGCAGATTCTTTACCAGTTGAGCCACAAGGGAAGCCCAAGAATACTGGAGTGGGTAGCCTATCTCTTCTCCAGGGGATCTTCCTGACCCAGGAATCGAACTGGGACCTCCTGCATGGTAGGCAGATTCTTTACCAACTGAGCTATGAGGGAAGCCCACTGAAAACATATAGCTATTTTTTTACATTTAACCCCTATCATCCTTTCCTTCTTTGTTTGAAAATAGCTAGCTGTATATAAGTTCAAATATTAGGAAAATATTTTCTTCATTTTTACTCTTATATAATCTCCTCTTATTGCTAAGTAATAACAGTAATAAAAGGAGAAGGGGCCAACAGAGGATGAGCTGGTTAGCATCCCTAACTCAGTGGACATGAATCTGAGCAAACTCTGGGAGACAGTGAAAGACAGAGGAGCCTGGCATACTATGGTCTGTGGGGTCCCAAAGAGTCGGACATGACTTAGAGACTGAACAACAAAAAAAACAAAGATTTTAAGGTGACCACAAATTCTATTTTCTGGTTTGAGTCCTTTCTTTCAATACCAACTAGAATGGACATGTTTTGAATAATCTTAGAGGAGAGAACTAATGTCTTCACATGTCATCAATTTATGTCTTATGACTCATTGATTTATGATCTAGAGAAATCATGTCTTACTCTTTGGGACCCCGTGGACTGTAGCCCAGCAGGCTCCTCTGTTCATGGAATATTCCATGCAAGAATATTGGAGTGGGTAGCCACTCCAGTGGCTCTGCGGCCTTCCCAACCCAGGGATTGAACCTGGGTCTCCTGCCTTTCAGGCAGATCCTTTACTGTCTGAGCCGCTGGGGAAACCCGTTTTTCCCCATAAAAAGATATTAAATCTAACAGAGTACCCTCATAAGATATACCCAACCGTTAGAGGACTTACCCACACTATGGATGTTTATGTGGTTTGCTTAACATGTAGAATCTAGAACGAGCTTTAAATTTGAAGACAGTCCTTAATTTCTTCCTTATATTTCTGGCTACTTAGGAGAATGTTTGACAATACAGTAAAACCTCACACACTTGTTGAAAGCTTTGAATGCAAAATAGTTTCTGTCTGGCCAGAATTGTCATTGAATAAAATATTCTTTATTCAGTAAGTGAATTCTGAGTCATAAGATCATATGAGGACCTGTGCTTGGGATTCAGTGGTAATCAAAAGGATATAGTTGTTATTGTTCAGTTGCTCAGTTGTGTCCAGCTCTTTGCAACCCCGTGCATTGCAATACCCAGGCTTCCCTCTCCATCACTATCTCCCAGAGTTTGCTCAAATGCGTGTCCATTGAATTGGTGATTCCATTCAACCATCACATCCTTTGTTGTTACCCTCTCCTCGTTTCTTCAGTCTTTCCCAGTGTCACGGTATTTTCCAGTGAATTGGCTCTTCACCTCAGGTGGCCAAAGTATTGGAGTTTCAGCTGCAGCATCAGTCCTTCCAATGAATATTCAGAGCTGATTTACTTTAGGATTGACTGGTTTGATCTCCTTACTGTCCAAGGGACTCTCAAGAGTCTTCTCCAACACCACAATTCAAAAGCATCAATTCTTTGGCACTCAACCTCTTTTGTGACTCCCCTGATACTTAAGTTGGCAAAGAATCCATGTGAAATGCAAGAGACCCTGGTTCGATTCCTGGGTCAGGAAGTTCTGCTGGAGATGGGATAGGCTACCTACTCCAATATTGGTCTTCCCTTGTGACTCAGTTGATAAAGAATACACCTGCAATGTAGGAAGCCTGGGTTTGATTGCTGGGTTGGGAATATCCCCTGGAGAAAAGAAAGGGTACCCACTCAAGTATTCTGGCCTTGGAGAATTCCATGTACTGTATAGTGTACGGGGTTGCAAAAGTCAGGCATGACTAAGTGACTTTCATTTTCACTTTCTAACCTTCTTTATGGCCCTACTTTCACATCCATACATGATTACTGGAAAAATCAGTGCTTTGATCATAAAGACATTTGCCAGCAAAGTGACTTCTATGCTTTTTAATATGCTGTCTAGGTGTGTCATAACTTTTCTTCCAAGAAGTAAGTGCCCTTTAATTTCATGGCTGCAGTCATCATCTTCAGTGATTTTGGAGCCCAAGAAAAGAAAGTCTGTCACTGTTTCCATTTTTTCCCCATCTATTTGCCATGAAGTGATGAAACCAGATGCTATGATCTTAGTTTTTTGAATGTTGAGTTTTAAGCCAGGCTTTTCACTCTCCTCTTTCACCAGGCTTTTCACTCTCCTCTTTCACCATTATCAAGGACTTTCTGCCTTTTTGGTGATGTCATCAGCATATCTGAGGTTATTGATATTTCTCCCAGCAATCTTGCTTCAAGCTGGAGCTTCATCCAGCCTGGCATTTTGTATATTATATTCTACATATAATTTAAATAAGCAAAGTGACAGTATATAGCCTTGATGAACTTCTTTCCCAATTTTGAATCACTCAGATGTTCCATATCCAGTTCTAATTCTTGCTTCTTGACCTGCATATAGGTTTCCCAGGAGGCAGGTAAGGTGATCTGGTATTCCTGTCTCTTGAAGAATTTTCCATAGTTTATTGTGATCCAAGGCTTTAATATAGTCAATGAAGAACAAGTAGATATTTTTTCTGGAATTTCCTTGCTTTTTCTGTGATCCAATGAATGTTCTCAATTTAATACTCTGCCTGTTCTAAATCAAGTTTGTATATCTGGAAGTTCTCGGTTAACTCACTGTTGAAGCCTAGCTTGAAGGATTTTGAGCATTACCCTTCTACCACATGAAATAAGGGCAATTGTGCAGTAGTTTGAGCATTCTTTGGCATTGCCCTTCTTTGGGATTTGAATGTAAACTGACCTTTTCCAGTCCTGTGGCCGCTGGTGAGTTTTCCAAATTTGCTGGCATAAGGAATGCAGCACTTTCACAACATCATCTTTTAGGATTTGATTTTTACCTGAGATTTATACACAATTTTATATTCCCTAATTTATCCTATGTTATATTTTTAATGTTTTTGGTGTTGTGGAAAAAGTCACATAATATGAAACATACTGTTTTAACCATATTTAACTGTACAATTCAGTGACACTAAGTACATTCACATTGTTGTGCAACTGTCACCATCATTCATCTCCTTGCAGTTTGCACCTTTCTAAACGGGAATTCTGACCCCATTAAATACTAGCTCCCTATTCGCTCTCCCCACTCCCCCAGCCTCTGACCCAATACCTGGCATCTACCAATATACATTCTGACTCTACAAATTTGATTATTCTAGGTACATTTTGTAAGTATAATCAAATAGTGTCTGTCTGCACCTACTAAATATTGGAATGTATTTTTAAAGTTAACTTAATATATGTCCTACAAACATATTGTACCTNTAAAGATATATCAAAACCTTAAAAAGATGTGTGGCCTAGTTGTAATTAATATCAATAAAAGATTTATGAACTCTTAGTAATATTGATCACAGGAATGCCTTATAAAGTATCATAGCTTCTAAAAATACGGTAGTTTTATAACCCCCATGGTATATATCAATATGATGAAGTATTTTCAATCATTAAGTATCATTGGTATTTTTAAAAGCTGATCATATTATATAGACATATATGCAAGTAAGCTAGAAAGAATTTATAATCTTGAAGACAGAAACAGTTATTTCTAGGAGGCAAAATGGTGAGGCTTTTAATTTTTTTGATTATTATTCTTACTTCTATTTACCTAAATGTAATTATAAAATTGTATTATGGAAAAAATAGATATTAAATTGCTGTTAAGTCTGCATCCTGTTCAAAGTACGGGACCTCAGAGAAGTCTGCAAGGTTTCCCTTGCAATGCTACCACCAATGTATATTTGGTTTTGAACAAAAGTCTTGCGTTTTATCTTTTGCTTAATTCCTGATACAAACATTATTGTTGGCCAGCATACTAAAAGTCCAAGAAATGGCTTAATTAACAGTGTATAGAATGTATGGAAGAATTGGAAAGGTGATACAGCAAATATATAATGTATATTCTCCTCCACTGCTTTATAATTCGGACCTCTCTCCATGCCATAAAAATATTGCTGTATATCAGGAATAGATTCAGCTGATCATAATATGAGACTCAAATTACAGTGGCTCACATGCTAGACAATATGTTTTGATCAAGTGAGAAATCTTGTTTACCCATGTTGTCGCAAGTGGCAGGATGCCCTTCTTTTTAAAGATTGAATAATACTCAATTTCATGTATGTATACAAACAACATTTTCTGTATTCATTCATCTGGTGATGGAAACTTGGGTTGTTTCCATTCTTGGCAGCAATGAATAATGCTGCAGATACATGAGAGTGCAGATATCTCTTTCAGATGCTGATTTCAAATCTTTTGTATATACACCCAGTGTGAGATTCTTGTACCATATACTGGTTCCATTTTTAATTTTTTTGGCAATTCCATACAGTTTTCCATAGATGCCACACTATTTCACATTCCACCAACAAGATACAGAAGTTCTGATTTCTCTAATTCCTCATGGACACAACGCTAAGTGAAATAAGCTAGTCCCAGAGGGACAAATACTATATAATTTCACTCATATGAGGTATCTAAAGTGGTCAGCCTCACAGAAAAGAATACAGTACTGGTTTTCAGGGGCTGAGGGGGTGAGAGAAATGGAGAGATTTTATTCAGTTGGTGTGATTTTCAGTTATGCTAGTTGAAGACGTTCTAGAGATCTGCTATACAGCATAGTGCTTGCAGTTAGCAATGTCACATTGTATATTTCAAAATTTATTAAGAGCATAAATCTCAATGTTAAGAGTTCTCACCACCTACAAAGAAAAACAACTACAAAAATGGAAAAAAGAGATACAAGCAAACTTTGTGAGTTGCTGTATATGTTTATGACCTCCCTCATGGTGATAGTAACACGTATGTTGCATATGTCCAAACTCATCACTTTGTATTACTTAAATATTTGTATATCTTAAATATCAAATTAATTGACATTAATTAATCTATTAAGGGAAGAAAGAGGAGGAGGAAGAGAAAGAAAGGAGGGAGGACAAGGAAGAAGAGAGAGAAATATGTGTGGAAGACTAAGGTGATCTAATTTTGGTTCTGAGTTAAGACCTGAAATAAAGAACCAGTAATGTTCACCATGTTTTTACCCTTATGATTGATTCCATGATACTAGTTCTTATATTGCAATAAATCTGCTAGTGATAAAACGGAGGGCAAATTATTTCTGCAGTATGAGTTTGTGTTATTTAGAAAAAAGCCTAACGACATCAGAAGACCCTGGGACTCCTGTTTACATATCACTGGTCAGACATCGGTCACATGGCCACTTCTAGTTGCAAAAAAGACAAGAGAACATTGTTTTTGGTATATTGCCACCTTAAAATTGCTTAGTAAGGAGGAGGAAAATAAGGAAAGTGTGAAGTGTTAAGTTGCTCTCTCATGTCCGNAGACCCTGGGACTCCTGTTTACATATCACTGGTCAGACATCGGTCACATGGCCACTTCTAGTTGCAAAAAAGACAAGAGAACATAGTTTTTGGTATATTGCAGCCTTAAAATTGCTTAGTAAGGAGGAGGAAAATAAGGAAAAGTGTGAAGTGTTATGTTGCTCTCTCATGTCTGACTCTGTGCCAGATAGACTGTAGCCAGTCAGGCTCCTCTGTCCTTGGAATTCTCCAGGCAAGAATACTGTAGTGGCTAGCCATTCCCTCCTCCATGGGATCTTCCTGACCCAGAGATTGAACCTGTGTCTCTTGCATTGGAGGCAGATCCTTTACTGTCTGACCAAGGGTAGGATACATACTGGGTGGTCAACTAGTTATGGCTGCCATGAGTACATATATTCTGATTCTCTGAGACCTTTTATGTTCATATCTGTATTTTCCTTGTGTAGTTCTAACCTAAATGTCTCTAATTATGAATTTGCATATATAACTACTTAAATAAATCTGAACTAAATTAAGCATATCTAAACACTATAAGTGTTTCCCTCAGTTTTGAGAGATAAAGCCAATATTTCTAAGTTCATTTAGCACTAGTTTCCAGGTTGAAGCTCTTTCCTACAGACTATAAAAACAACCATATTTTGACCAATCCACAGGGATTTTTGAGAAGAAACTCTATTAGTATGCTGTGTTTGAGAATGAATTCTTAATGAAACATGACTAAAGGGTGAAATGTAATTTTATTTTCATCAGCCAGAGGAAAAGAGCAAGTGTTATGATAACACATTTGAAGACCTTTGGCAGTAATGAATCCTGGTGCTTGATGGTAAAGTAAAGACTAGCATTATTGAAAAATGTTGAAGTACCTCAAAATATAAATACAAAATCAAAATGAACAAGAGAGAGGGAGAGAAGGCAAGAGGAGAGATTGAGACTGAAGAAAAGAGGACAGAGCAAGAGAAGGAAGAGAGATAGAAAAATCAACAGAGATTCCAATTCAGGGGAATACTGACAGAAAGAATGCTTTCAGTGAGGATAAAAAGATGTACCTCTAATTATAAGCGTAAAGTTAGCAAGAAAAGATGCAAAGGTTTACTTTTTCTATAATAAAAACTATAAGCTGATAATAAAATAAATTAGAAAGATTTAATAGTACTATTTCAATGAAGAACAAAATGGAAAATGTTCAATTTTTATTGAAAAAGCATTTCTTGAAAAAAATAGTATTTCATGTCTGTTGAGCAATTATGGATCTTTAAAACTATTAATGATTTGAGAAATTAATGTGTTTTTTCCTTAAATGTTCTTTCTTTTCTAGTAATACACAGATTAAAATAATCACTGTGATCCTGAGTGCATTTCTTGCTAAGTTCTTGATGGAATCAAAAGGTACATTTGAACAGGAAAAGAAGCAAAGGCAAATGAAGTGAATCACTGGCAATGATTAATGTCAATATGCACGTCACGCATGGAATGTATTTATTTATCCTTAGAGTACACTTTAAATCTTCAGAGCAAATAAGTAAATAGGTCCTTAAACTTTGATGAAGCTTTTTAACCATTATATTGGAGGCCCTGGTAAAAATCAGTTTATTCTGGATACCCTGGCACTTGTCCAGCTAAGTTCATAATCACCCAATTATGCAGTATCACTTAGACCTTTAAATCAGAAACCACAAGTAATGTACATCAGGACATAGAATTCTGAACCCCCTCAACTGCAAGTTTCATGGGATCAACCAAAGAAGCCTAGAGCCCAGTGTGGCTGCAACATGTCCCTGTTAAGCTGTTCACTCCTAAATTTTGTTGTTGTTCATTCCCTCAGTCACATCTGACTCTGTGACTCCATGGACTCCTAAACTATGGGTGGTGAAAACTATTGCCAATTAAAGCAGCTCATCTTAATCTCATTGTGTAAGTTAACTGACAGCCTTAAATACCTTTCCAATATACCTTACTCTATATTTTCAATTCACAAATACACTCAAAGACTAGAATGAACAAATTGGATTAGGGAATGGAGGTGATAATTCACTGATAATTCATGAAAGAAAGCCTGAGTTAACGTAGCTGAAACCCTTAACTAAAGGAAGTTCATTCCTAAGGAAAAATGCCAGATTAAGAAGTAGAATCTTTTCTTTAGAGAGATATGAAATCTTTCTTGAAGTTTTGTACAAGAGAGTAAAGTGCATATTATTTAATTCTGAATTATCTGGTTTATCTTCTGCATAGAAAGGCCTATGTGTACAAACTTCTGGAACATTGGAAAGAGGGGGAGGAGACGTGGCGTGGCCAGTGCACAGAATGGATAATTAGCTGAAGTCAGAAGAGGTTGGAGTCAGAGAAAATGACAGAAGGTGTTATAGACCATACTAAGCACTTTGTTGTTTACCTCTAAGAGCTATAAGAAACCATCAATTTTATGACTTTAATAAAAAGTACTTACTTGCTTTGTATGGGTGTATAACTATAATATGCATTAATTATTAATTTCATTTATCATTGAGTTTTAGATTGTTTATATGACCAAATTTTTTCTGATTAAAATGTCATACACTGATAAACACACAGAAGGTAAATAAGAATCATTTTTGAAAGAACCAATTAAGAGACTTGTGCAGTTGTCTAGATTAAAAAATGGTTTCAGGCAAGTCAAGGACAGGAGAAGAAAGGTATACAAAGCCAACATTGCTATAATTAAATTGACTGAAGTTGATTACAGGTTAAACATGAGTGCTGACTGACAGGAAGGTGTTCAGAACTTGTGCCAAGGGCATGACCTGTTCAATTGCATTTGTATTATTAGATCCATTTTCTGAGATAAGATATATTTTTTTAAATGTCAGGTTTTTGAGATTTCCTCTGAGTGTAGTCCTTGAAATGTTGTTTTTGAGGTCCATTTCAGGCATCTGTGTAGAGATGTGGAAGGATGAGTCAGAAGACATCTGGCCAGGAGGTTTAAAATTGAGTCAATTAGTGAAGATGAGGTTGCCTAAATAGTGTACACGGCAGAAGAGAAACGACTTAAAGATGATGCCAGCTAACCTCAGCATTACGTGACTGATGGAAAGGAGAAAGAGAAAAGGAAAGCAAAAAACAAGTGTATGGTCTGAAGCATCATGAGAAAACTGGTTACACTGGCATGAAGTCATTTTAAAGTGAGAGGAGTTTATCGAACTGATAAAATCCTGTTAGTGCAGACTTTCCGTAAGTGATGTTTTTGTTTCAAGGGTAGGAGAGGAAGACATGTTTATCTGAAAAGGGGATGTGTGTTTAAAAAGCTTTTCACTAAGGTGAGGAAGGCCACATTTTAAATACTGGCACAAGTGATTCAATAAAAGGAAGAAGTGGAAAATGTGTGAAAAAGAGGCAATGACCCATAATATAATGTTGCTGAGAAGGCAGGGTTAGGTGGCTTCCAAAGCATGAAAGAGAAACATCTTTCAGACATCATTGTCTGCATCAACAGAACATTTTAAATTAAAAACCAAGAAAACCCCAAAACAGCATTATTTGTAAGATAGGCAGTAAACATTTTCAGACTGCCTCAGTCTCAACAACTAAGATGCAGCTGACATTTCTTTAGTTTGTTAATTTTTTGTTTTTGCCATGAATTAAGTCTTTTTGAATAGAGCATAGACCATGAGCTGAAACTTCTCATTTGTCAGAACATTCTATTGAAAGTTTCAAACTTTCATTTCTACAATTTAGCATAACATTTATAATAGCTAAACATATTTAAGATGCATAGATTTTTTTAAGTAACTTTGGGATATTGAGCTAATCATTTAATAGTGTAGATATCAAATTAATCAGTTTTAAAAATTATTTTGAATTATACTTTATACAACTGGTTATCAATTATAAAATTTGTGATCTAGAGTGAAGTAAACTCTTTACTTTTTAAGTAATGTAAAATCAGTGTCTAAAAGCATTTCTTCCTAGTCCCTTTAGGTCACATTTCATCTAAACCAAGGCTTAATTTCTCTGCATCTGTAGGTGCTAAGTTGCTTCCGTCGTATCCAACTCCTTGTGACCTTATGGACTGTAGCCCACCAGGCTCCTCTGTCCGTGGAATTCGCCAGACAAGCATACTGGAATGTATTGCTATGTTCTTCTCCAGGGGATCTTTCTGACTCAGGGTTCAATTTCTCTGAATCCATTTCATAATCTAGGTATCAGCATGGCCCACTACATCCTTGATCCCTGTCTCTCTATTTTTTTAAAATTAATTTGTATTGGTGTATATTTGCTTTACAATATTTTGTTAGTTTCTGCTATACAACAAAGTGAATCAGCTATACATATACACTCAGCAAAGAATCCACCTGCAATGCAGGAGACCTGGATCGGGAAGATCCCCTAGAGGAGGGCATGGCGACCCATTCCAGTATTCTTGCCTGGAAAATCCCCATGGACAAAGAAGCCTGGTGGGCTGCAGTCTGTGGGGCTCCAAAGAGTCTAACACAGCTGAGTGACTTAGCACAGCACATACACAGAGTAGAGCTGATCCCTGTCCTTAACATTAAAGATGGCTCAAATTCACATGTATCAGATACAAGCCTACTCACATCAAAAATGGGGCCAAGCATTGTTAATCTATCTTCCGATAATTTTATTAGGAGAAAAAAGAGACATGCCAAACACAAACAACAAAGCTTACTGGGTTTTTCTCTCTGTACAAAATTAGTAGTTTGGCTTTCAGTCTCTAATTGGTGTACCATTTGTCTGGATCTGCGCCTGTTCTCCAGTTTTTACCCCAGCTGCTTCTCTTCCATCCTTCTCCTGAATCAAAATGTTCAGCCAGAAAAATCACTTTTCCTAAGAGAAGTTTAATTAAAGTGATATATATATATATATATATATAATCAGTATCATGGTATATATAATTTTGTGTGGCCAGGAGCTATAGTTGAGTAGACCATGATGATGGTAAGCAAGCCATGGTTTATTTCCAGCAATTTGACTGTGAGTTCCAAAAAACTCTTCTGTGAGTAATAGTGCCATATCATATGAACATTTAGCTATGTTGAAATTAAATCTATTTTACAAAATCTAAGATATTCTTACTAAACTCAGAGCAGAGTGGCTAAAACATATATTTGAACTACAATGTTTGTAACCTGCTTATATAAACTTAGAGAAATTGTTTAGCTGCTTATTGCTCACTTTTCTCATACATGAAATAAAGATGGAAATGTTACACAGCTGGTTGAGGTTAAGAAGAAAATGTATGTGAAGAATGAAGTAAAAAACCAATTACTGTTGTTACTAATATTATTAAGAAAAATACAGTATCTCTATAGATAAAAGGCAATTGTTAATAGATAGCAATATTTAGGAGCAAATGCTGGGGTCATCATCTGTGTGTTACAGGTTTATTTAGATGGATTCAAAACTCACAATTTACTGTTGAAATAGGAGAATCTGTTACATAATTACATTATATTGGGTTGGCCAAACAGTCCATTCAGGATTCTTTTGTTGAAAGAGAAAAGAGACAGAAGAAACTTTTTGCCCAACCCAATACTACAATGCTTTTTAGCATTATCTTAATATATGTTGATCAGTGTACTACACAGAAATTTCTATACTATAGTTCAACCTTCTTCCTTCAGAAATGAAGACACTTAAGGCCAGGTCATTTATGAGACTTACCCAAGTTCACAATGCTATATGAAAAAACATATATATCCTTAGGGGGAAAATATGTATCAAGTTATAAAACATTGAAATATGACCACGATGAGTAATTGCTCAATTAGTTTGTAGTTCTATATGTAATTATGTTATTTTTAAGGTACTAAAACTACTTAAGAAATGAATGTGATAAATTATCCTTTTCCTCCTGAAAATTTGCTATAAAGAATAATTCTTAAAAGTCAAAAATTTTAAATAATGACAAATAACAATTCTGTTTTAATAACATCTTGATAGGTCTGGCCCAGTGTATACTTGTGTTATTTCTAATTTTCCTATCATCACTGTTGAGACTGAAATTAGTCTCTTTCTCTGCATCTCACCCTCCTACCACCCCTTGCCTTTTTCCTACATAATTATCAGATTTTTTGAAAATCTTTTTCAACCTGGCTTCCACAAGCAATATCCAAAATATTTGGGCATATATGATTGTAATTTGTTTAATGGTATAATATCATATTCTGTCCTGAGTTAAAAGCAATTATTTTTATAAAAAAGCATGATTCATTAGGCAGGGCCCAGAAATCTGTGTAGACAAAATTAGGATTTCAACAGAATTGCACACTAACGTTAAAANGGAGTTGGTGATGGACAGGGAGGCATGGGTGCTGTGATTCATGGGGTCGCAAAGTCAGACACGACTGAGTGACTAAAGAGAACTGAACTGAATATTGATATTTGCTATTATTTTAATATTAGTATCAGCTACTTTTTTTTGTCATGTAGTGATATCTTTTTGTGTTTTTTGATGTGCATTTTCCTGATGATTCAGTAACGGTGGAAACTTTTTCATATGCTTATTTGCCATTTGAAAAGATTTTTTGTGAATTGCCCATTCATATTTTTTCACATTTTTGAAACAGTTGACTTATATTGAATACACTTTTAAAAAGAAATATCCAAGCTAAATTCAGTATTTTTCTCTCCAAATAACAAGAAGTTATAGAAATATCCAATTTTTATATATAAATTACTGAGAGAAAATACAATTATTATAATTCAAAAAATTTCTTTAAATACAAATATTTGAATACAAAAACATATAATATAGATGAGCTGTGGATTATGAGAAAAGCTCACATATACACATATATACATGTTTATATCAGCAGAGGACTAAACGCTAAGCTCCAATATATACAACAAGAATACAGTAGACTTGCTTCAGTTGAAATCTGGTGGTGGTCCATGCTAGCACTTGCTTGATTTCTCCTCTCCCCTCACAGTGACACTGAGAAATTTCAGAAGCAGCCCTGCGTGTTTTGGTGACTCAAATATTTTCTATAAATGTAATTAAGTTGAATTAAGCCATGAAGAAGAGACACACCTATTGTTAGACTTATTTAAGATTCTTGTTCTCATATGCAGAGCATCATCAGGGATTTCTATGTAGCTGAAGGAAGGAAATTATGAGCTAAGGGATGATACTGCTTAGCATGTGTGCTAAGTCACTTCAGTTGTGTCCAACTCTGCAACCCCATGGACTGTAGCCTGCTAAGCTTCTCTGTCCATAGGATTTTCCAGGCAAGAATGCTGAAGTGGATTGATGACAGACCATGAAGATCACATAACCCATGGTATAGAAATTTAATATAATTTCTCAGCAAAAATGCAAAAACAATTTCATATTTATTAAGAAATTGAATATTGTAATCTGGATTTTAAAAGAGAGGCATCTGATGGAAATAAAAGTTTAGAAATAATATGTTGGTGATATTTCAAATCATGAGAATGGATGAAATTATGCAGAAGAGATTTTACGTATTCATGTGTATATGTATTTGGCCTCTCCAGGTGGCTCAGTGGTAAAAAAAGAAAAAATCCATCTGCCAAGCAGATGTATGTTTGATCCCTGGGTTGGGAAGATCCCCTGGAGAAGGAAATAATAACCACTCCAGTATTCTTGCCTGGAGAATCCCATGGGCAATGGATCCTGGTGGGCTACAGTCCATGGGGTCACAAAAGAGTCAGACATACCTGAGTGACTAAAATAACAACATGAATGTATTTAGTACACACTAGCAGTATGATGAAAATAAATTATGTGTGCTGAAAGAAAAGCAAAACAAGAATGGAGTGCAGTGAGAAGAGTATCTCAAAAGCTTGGGTAGGTAAGAGTTAACCAGATCACCATTACATGTAGACCGTGGTATGAATTGTGGATTTTATCGAGATGTTATGGAAAGCTGCTGAAAGATCAGAAACAGGATTCTGACAGAGTCTGATTATCACCTGAAACAGTTTTCTGACTCTGGCTGCTTTGGGGACATTGGTGGCAATGGGCTGCCTTACCTTACAGGTATGTTAGCAGCTTCCCTGGTGGCTTAGATCATAAAAAGTCTGCCTGCCAGGACACTGGGGTTCAATCCCTTAGATCAGGAAAATCCCCTGGAGAAGGTAATGGCTACCCACTCTAGTATTCTTGCCTGGAGAATCCCATGGAGAGAAGAGCCTGGTTCGCTACAGTCCATGTGGTTGTAAAGAGTCAAACAGGACTAACACACACACAGACACACACACACAGACACACACACACAGACACACACACACACACACCAGGTGGGTATGTTAGGATAATATTACTATATTCCAAGTGAGAGAAGACAGTTGGTGACAAAGGGGTTAATGGTGGAACTGAGATAAAATTCAGAATATGTTATAAAAGTCAAGCTAATAGCACTTGCTTATAGAACTGTTGTGATATTTGTGAGAAAAATTAAAATGAACAGTAAATTCTGGGTTTTGCTTTTTATTCAGAATCACAATAAAAATGATTTCACTAGGGGTGCTTAAGAAAAGAAAAGCAGGGTTGTTTGAAAGAGGATATAATTGAGAACTCAGTTGATAGATTCCTATTGTTCACCCAAGTGAAGATGCTAAAAAGCTAGTGAATATATACAAATCTTGAAAGTAATGAAGAGCTCAAGGCTGATGCTATTAAGTAGAGACTACATTTAGAAGTTATTTAAAGCCATGGGCCTGGTCAAGGTGACCCAAGTAATGAACATATACAGAGACGAGAGGAGGCACGTGAAGTTCTAGCAAGGAGAATGATGATGATTATGCAAATGCTATTTATTATTTATAGAATATGGGAAAATTCTACCAATCTGACTAAAATACAGCACTTTTTATAATATCTACAATTAAGCCCTATTTTCTGAATATTTGTGGGTTTTCAGGAAGCGAATACATTGCAACATGTTGAGTGTTCCCTACAAAATTTCCATCTACTATTTGGTTCTACTCTTATTTTGGGGGATCATACAGCCATTCAGCCTCCTCTATCAGGAGATAACCTGTCTCAGTGTTCTCACATACAGAAATTTATAGGTAATCATCAGGAAGATTTAAATTTCTCACTGGTTATATTGCAGATATCATCTGCAGGATTTTAACTCTGGAAAAGACTGGCATTGATTTCTATTATGCTCTGTTGTTTTATGTTATGGTTATTATTATCATTCCTTAAGTGCTGTGCAGCAGATCGTTTACAAGATGAATTTATTCATGCATTCACTCTAAGTTCTCACTGAAGTATTACATGATTACCATCTTGTCTATTAATATAGGTTACATTCTGTTTTCATTAATTTGACTGTATGTCATATTTTATTCTGTTGATTTCCTTGTTTTCATATATATGAATTTCACCCTGTAAGTATCCAGTAGAAATTCAGAGCCTAGATTTTAATCACCTGCAATATTTGCACTGCATTCATTCTTGTTGTCTCTAGTTTATTAGTTTTTAGAATATAATTGCTATGGACCTAAATGCTTGTATCCCAGCAAAATGTATAGGTTGAAACCCCAGTGCCCAATGTGATAACATCTGGAGTGAAGCCTATGTGAGCTAATTAAGTCATGAGTTTGGAGGGATCAGGGTTGGTGGTCTTATAAAGAAAAGACACTACAGGGCTTCCTACCACTCACTCCTTCCTTCATGTGAGGGTACAAGGGGGACCCTGGAACAGTGTCCTTCATCAGGTGCCAGATATGCTGGTGCTTAGATCTTGGACTTCTCAGGCTCCAGAATGATGAGAAGTAACTGTTGCTTAAGCCATCTAGTCAATGGCGTTTTTGTTATAGAATACTAAATAGACTAAGATGCTAATGCACCAATATCAGAGAACACCCCCTACGATCCTCAGAACTTAGACTTTGGAGAAATTTTCTCCTTTATAATCTTTTTGAAAACAATTTTAAGATATAATGAATATACCATACAATTCACTTAAGTTTCCACTGAAACATGTCCAAGTAGCATTTCAGTTCAGTTCAGTCGCTCAGTCATGTCAGACTCTTTACGACCCCATAGACAGCAGCATGCCAGGCTTCTCTGTCCATCACCAACTCCTGGAGCTTGCTCAAGTACCATTTACAAGCATACAATTCAGTGGACTTTAGTAAATTCACAAAGTTGTGCATCCATAATAACCGCAATCAATTTTAGAACATGTTCTTTGACCCAAAAAGGAACTTTATATCACAGAGCCATCTGGAATTTTAAAAAGGGGAAACATAACCAGAGCAGGGATTTAAAATTGCAGGGTTTCAGTGGGGAGAAGCACTTGGTAATGATAAACAGAGTTTTGTTAGAGAAGGCTGAGAATGTAATTTTTAAGATAGGAAAGAGGTGAGCTAGTCTCTCACTTAGAATGAGAGAGACTTTCAAAGTCATCCTTCATCACTGTTTAAGAATATTTTGCCTATGGAACCACTTGATAATGTAACAGGCTAAGTCCCTCTCCTCCTATTTTGAGGAATTCGTCTTATAATAGGAACTATCTGCTATAAAGAGACTTTTATGGTATTAGATATGGAGATCCAAACACAATAGCAGTAATAACAATATACATGTAATGTAAATATTAGCAGTTGGCTTTTCTCTTCTGTTTCCATGAAAGACTCTCACCACAGAGTGGAAAGGCTGTCATTCAGATAGAGTAATGTCACAACACTAGTTTTCTCATAACTCACTTGCAAAGTGACTCAGTGATGGGCAGAACACAGAGTGATGCTTCATTACCCCCGATCATCTCATGGTTGTTCTCTCTCATGAACGGAGGGCACAAAATGAAACAGGTTAACAGATTGCAACCTCTCCAGTAAGCGTGGTACAGTGCTTAATGAGCAGAGCTTCTTCCCCTCCAACTTCTAAATGACTGCACCAACTATATTATCTTTCTAATCATTCTCTTGCAAAAGTGTACATATGAGATCATATGCAGAACGTTCCTAAAGGAGTAAGGAATTGGGGAGTGGTTACCACTTTAAAAGGAACTGTGATGATTCTCTAAGTATTCGTTCTAAAAATTGCTAATATTTCTAAGCACTGCTTTATTGCTTATATAGCACCATTACAAAATATTCACTCAAGACTAGACATGTTGTATGTAACTTAAAACATAAGAAAAGGAACAGGCATAGACCCAGCACCAAGCTTAAGAAATACACCAGTCCTTTGTGGGTCATTGTGCTCCTCCTAACAAAGACTGCTTTTTGATCTTCTCTCAGTGGTAATCACCAATCCTGAATATTTTATTAATCATTTTTAGCAAATCTTTTTTAGTATAAATTTATTTATTTTAATTGGAGACTAATTACTTTGCAATATTGTATTTGTTTTGCCATACATCAACTTGAATATTTTTAACTGTATCAGATAAGTAAACATATCACTAAACAATATGTTATTTAATTTTCTCTGTTATCAACCTTCATATGACTGGAATCATATTAAGAGCACTCTTTTATAATTTGATTTAGACATGTTATCTTATATCTGTGTCATATAGATATATATATATATGCACTAAAATAAGCTGAATGAAAATAAAAACATATCATTTGTGTGTACTGTATGTATACAGTCACTTATATATCAAAACATCAATGCTTTAAACCTTTTTGTGCATGTTTCTGGTGAGTTTTGAGGTTCCCTAGGAGTGGGGATCAGGATTTTAGTATAAATTCCTCTTTATTTTCACTGCTGCTGCTGCTGCTAAGTCACTTCAGTCATGTCCGACTCTGTGCGACCCCAAAGACGGCAGCCCACCAGGCTCCTCCGTCCCTGGGATCCTCCAGGCAAGAACACTGGAGTGGGTTTCCTTCTCCAATAAATGTTTCCTAAGTGACTGTAGCAAACCTGTACTATCATCAATTCGTGAGATGCATATACTTTATATTTTGGCATGTTATACTGTGCTTTTTAATTTTTTTTTTTTATTGAAGAATGGTTGGTTTGCAGTATTGTGTGTTAGCTTCAGGTAAACAACAAACTGAAACTGTTAGTCCATCAGTCATGTTTGACTCTTTGTGACCCCATGGACAATAGTCTGCTAGGCTCCACTATTCATGAAATTCTCCAGGCAAGAATACTGGAGTAGGTAGCCATTCCCTTCTCTAGGGGACCTTCCTGACCGAGGAATCAAACCCAGGTCTTCCCTATTGCATGCAGACTCTACCGTCTGAGCCACCAGGGAAGCCCAAATACAACCATTTTTCAGATTCTTTTCCCATATAGATTATTACAAAATTTTGCATATAATTCCCTGTCCTATACCCTCGGTCCTTACGGTATCTATTTTATATGTAGTAGTGTTTATATGTTACTCTCAAATTCCTGATATATTCCTCTCCTCTCATTTCCTTATTAGTAACAATTTTGTTTTCTGTCTGTGAGTCTGTTTGTGTTTTGCAAATAAATTCATTTTCATCATTTTTTAAATTTCTATATGAGTGATGTTATATGACATTTGTCTTTATCTGACTTACTTCACTTACTATGATAATCTCTAACTCCATTCATGTTGGGAAAAATGGCATAATTTAATTCATTTTTATATTTTTTTCATACAAGTCTAGCTTTATTTTAAAAGTTATTTCTTTCTGCAAGATAGTAACACAATATGCAGAAAAACACTAAGCTGCCTAAATTATATTTGGCATTTATAACCTTTGCTATTGTTATTTACTATGATGCTAAATGGTGATCATTGTGGTAACACCCAAATTTCAAGAAATTCAATATAATTTCAAGAAAATTAAAGATACGAAGGGAAAATTTCATGCAAAGATGGGCTCAATAAAGGACAGAAATAGGTATTTGACCTAACAGAAGCAGAGGATATTAAGAAGAGGTGGCAAGAATACACAGAAGAACTTCAAAAGAAAAGATCTCCACAACCCAGAAAATCATGATGGTGTGATCACTCACCTAGAGCCAGACATCCAGGAATGTGAAGTCAAGTGGGCCTTAGGAAGCATCACTATGAAAAAAGCTAGTGGAGGTGATGAAATTCCAGTTGAGCTATTTCAAATTCTAAAAGATGATGTTGTGAAAGTGCTGCACTCAATATGTCNCTCCAGTACTCTTGCCTGGAAAATCCCATGGACAGAGGAGCCTGGTAGGCTGCAGTCCACGGGGTCACTAAGAGTCGGGCACGACTGAGCGACTTCCCTTTCACTTTTCCCTTTCATGCATTGGAGAAGGAAATGGCAACCCACTCCAGTGTTCTTGCCTGGAGAATCCCAGGGACGGGGGAGCCTGGTGGGCTGCCATCTGGGGTCGCACAGAGTCAGACACGACTGAAGCAACTTAGCAGCAGCAGCATACCATTATTGAATTTTAATCATGGACCAGTCACCAGCTATAAAAAGTATCATTATTATTTTCCCCATTTTATTATATGGAATCTGGAATACAAAGAAGATAATTTGTACAAAATCAGTCACATATTGGAAGCTGTAAGAGCTAAGTTTCTTAGTTAGGTATTTTGACTCAGGAATTCATAATCTTTATACTCATAAGTGAGTGATTGTCTCTGCATTATTTGTGTGATGAAGTTATCCCTATATTTTTAGAATCATCTCTTTGGTTAATTGAAAAGACAAAATATTCTGAGAAATTTATGAATTATTAGTTTCAGAAAATTAGTTTCATTACTACTCCTGGCTGATCAATTATTTGTAATACTATATTGAGTGTGACTAGTTTTAAAAGTATTACACTTTTTGTTAAGGATAAAAACTAATCTGGGTCAGGAATATTCTAACAATTTCTTAGGCAGTGAACTAGAAAATGCATCTGGCAAAGAAATACCATTTCTTAAATTTTAGTATGGTGTCAAGCCAAGTAACAAGAATTTTGGAGACTTGTCCTGGATTCATGTCACTAACTAGCCTTGGGCTCGGAACCCAGCCTTTGACTATTTCAGGTTTTTAACAAACTGTAATGTCACAGTAATATTTGCTTTGATTACTGCCAGTGTACTAAGAATCAAAGAAGAACAGTTATTCATAAATTTTAGACTTCTGTTGCTGGAAGATACTTTAAAAAATTTATATTTATTTATTTGGCTGTGTTTGGCATCAGTTGCAGCATGCAGAGTCTTTGTTGTGGCTCACAGGCTTCTCTCTAATTTTGGCTCATGTGCTCAGGGGTTCCCACCCCACAGCAAGCAGAATTTTCATTCTCTGTGGTTAGTTACTAAGTTGTGTCCGACTCTTGCCAGCCCATGGACTGTAGCCTGCCAGTCTCCTCTGTTCATGGGATTCTCCAGGCAAGAATACTGGAGTGAGTTGCCATTTCCTTCTCCATCAAACCAACATCTCTCACATTGAAAGGCAGATTCCCAACCACAGGACCACCAGGGAAGTCCCTGGATGATACTCTTAAAATCAAATATTTAATCCCCTCCTTGGGAATGTAGAAAGTCAGGCTCAGATGACTGAATGATGGGTTAAATTAGTTATGGAGCTAATCATTGTAAAAGTATGGTTATACCTCGAAACTTTTGATTGCCCGTGTGGTTATTATTCAGGAGTTAAAAACATACTCAATGTAAGCCTGAGTGCTAACCTACCACTTAATTCCTAGGGCATGTGTAAGAACTGACTATGACTGATTGATTAGCTGATTGATGTATTCATTTTCTGTGCTGGTATTCCCATTTATCCTATTCTTCCACAGGAAAACAAGAAAGTGCATTTATGCTTTATGTGTTTTGTTTCCACTTCCGTAATTCAGCATCTTTTGTTTTAAACAGTGGGTGCCTAAAAATATATATGTGTCATCTTCATGACTTTGTTATAAAATATATCTCTCTGGGTAGGAAAGTCTACTACTTCTTTGAAACTCAGAAGCTTTTTTAGTTTGTTTCTTTGTCCCATCTATTTCCTTTCAGAAATTTGTGGAAGCTAGTTAGAATGCTCAGTGTCCTCAAATTTAATTATTTTTGCAAGGACTAAGCATTAACTTGTTTGTCTACAACATCATCAAGAATGTGCTGTATAAGATTTGGTATGATATTGCCCAAATGCCTTGCCTTAATAGAGCCTAGATTTTCTGTGTATTCACACAAATATATATTAAAAAATTGTGTTTGTGAAAAAGGCCAGAAGAGATTTAGAGTAATTCTCTAAAGTCATGTGAGTTATTTCATATAAGTTATTTTACTGATTCATTGAAAGATAGTATTTGCAGCAAAAGGAGACTCTCTTTTTAATCAATGATAGATCACGCATGATTCAGGAGCTCAACTGGAAACTAAAAAATGTAAATCAAGAGAGTAAGTAGACAGTAATGTGAAACCAGATGACTTCCTGAAATGAACAATCGACATCATTACAATACAGACTTATGGGCTGAGGAAACGATTGGGAGTTGCCATCAAATGCTACGTCTATTTCATCAAGTCTTCAGATTATTAAATATTTGCAATCACTTTCAATCTCCCTTGCATTTTTTTTTTAAATTCTGGGAAAGTCAGGTATCTCTGTGACCTTACTTTAATTTGACTTAAGCACCAATACAAAAGCTTCATAGGCACATTGTGAAGTAAAGTGATTTATTTTTCCATTATTACCTCTGGGAATTATGGGGCATCTTAGAAATAAATTCCAGTGATAACCCCATTCACTTGCATAGTAACAAAAAGGAAAGTCAATTAGAGACAAAAACTTGAATAGTAAGGTATGGATGAAATTAGATTGTGTATAACTGTTAAACTTTCCCTTTCAATAGAGAATTTTTATCTGTAAAAGAGTTATGTTTTTCATATAATATTTCATTTATGAATGGGATAAGGATGAACTATAAACCATCAAAAATAAATAAACCATAATTTTTATAGAAAAACATTTGCTATTATTTGCATTATTTTGGTCTATTATAGATGTAACACTGGTAAATGATATACTGTCTTTTCCTCTTGTAAACAATAAGTTTACTTGGATATTTATCCAACAGATATTTTATATCTTACTGTTTCCCAGATGCTGTGCATAGAGTTGGGCTACAAAGATAGAGACAGCATTTTTCCTGGCCTAACAGGAGAAATTAATGTATAAATAAATAAGATCTATTCATTGACCAAAAACACACATTGAGTTTTTCCCATGTCAAACTTTATTCAAAACACTAGAGATACAGCAATGAACAAGGCTAAGGAAGGCCCTCTTTCCTGGGATTATATTTTAGTGTGAGAGAATAGAAAAATAAAAATAAAATTGAATATATCAGAACCTAGATCGTGTGGTTTTGGAAGACTTCTTGTGGACACACACGCTTGGCTGATACCTGAATGACATAAGGAGCCAAGCAAGTAACTATCAGTGACAAGAGCAACCTAAGAGAAGCCTTTTTAGGGCAATGAACCTGAGGCACTCAGTGTCTCCAAGGAAGGAAATGAGTCTCGTGTGACTAAGGCAGAGTGAGTGATAGTGAAATAAAATCAGAAGGCAGAAGGCACATCAGACAGGGCTTTACAGTGGCCAAAAAAAGTGAAAGTGTTAGCAATTCAGTTGTGTCAAACTCTTTGCAACCACATAGACTGTATAGCTTGCCAGGCTTCTCTGTCCATGGGATTCTCCAGGCAAGAATACAGGAGAGGATTGTCATTTCCTTCCCCAAGGGATCTTCCTAACCCAGGGATCAAGCCTAGGGCTCCTGCAATGCACACGGATTCTTTACCATCTGAGCCACAAAGAGAGTCTTTAGAATGACATGTTTAATCCCATTTCAAACGGAGGCTCCTAAAGGACTTTTACCCTGGAAATGAAGCAACTGATTTACATTCTACAGAGATGGTTCTGACAGCTGGTGGAAGGTGTATGAATGAATGAAGAAGCAGAGAGACCATTACAGTTGTAGAAGGAAGATGTAATGGTTCTGGAATAATGGTAAAGATAGAAAGTCAATGGGGTTTGCATGTTTTGCTCATTGATAAGATGTGGGTATGTGAGGCAAAGTGAATATTTTTTAAAAAACAATATATCTTCCAAAGTTGTTGGCATAGTAAGAGATTACATTCCTTACTATGGTAAGGACCAGTCAGTGCAATATGAGGAACATGAAAACACATTTCTCAGAAACAATAATTGGATTACTGAAAAAACAACAGCCAGCAACAAAAAGTGAAATGAGGTGTTAAGTTATAGGTACAGGAATGAGCCAAAGACATACATGTTATGTTCAGATAATTCTAAGTATTCTAATGTGATTACAACAGCGGAACAGAGAAATGATGCAAAAAGTATAGCTAGAACCTGACTGTGATGGTGCTAAGTAGTTTGGGCATAGAATATAGGAAATGGGATTATAGAGGATATATGTTTTAAGATTATAAAACTGGACACATGAAAAAATAACACTGTGTTTTCTGTAACTGTTTTTAATTTTCAAAGGCCTTTTATGTATCATTGGATTATACTGTGCAGCTAGTAGGGGAAAAAGAGGAATAACATCCTCTCATGGGACACGTCAAAAAGAGAAACTATCATAGACTTTGGCAAAATCAGGAAAAATTCCAGGGTAAAGTGTCATGGAGAAGAAGCATATCAAAAGAATCAAATAGGAATGTTTTTACAAGACCAAAATTTATTATGCAAAATGGCATAATATGAAGTAATACTTGATTACGCTTCCTTTATTATTTCCTGTCTCTCCCTTCCCTTTCTACTTGAATCTGAACTAAAGACGGTGCAAGCTTTGGGGTTTGTTCAAAGATGCATTCCATTCATGAGGAAAGTACCTATATGTGTTTATTACTAGATATCTTTGCTAATTAGTGTCTTTTTTTTTTTTCTGGTAGATGAAAGGGGGTGGAATTTATTTTCAGAAATTAAGTAAAATATTACCCTCAGTTAAGTCTTTTAGATTAATGGGTTGAATCCTTGGAGATCCTAAAACAAAATTATTTGATGGGTTCTCTCTCAAAGTTCTGACTCAGCTGTATTGTGGTAAATTAGATTTAAATATTTCATGTCCTAGTAATTGAAGCAGGTCATCATGAACATCAAAAGAGCTAACCAGAATAGAGCTAATTAGCAGAGATAGAAGTAGAAAACTGTTTATCCAAGTTAAAATGAGATGATCTGATCACTTCTGAGGACTGTAGTCCTTGGAATCTCGAAATCATAAATGTCATCTCTAATTGCTATAAACTAGCATGTACAGAACACTTGGTAATGTCTCATAAGAGTCTGGGTCCTTGTGGGTCTTAATTAAGTCGATGGACAGGGAAGCCTGAAGTTCTACAGTCCATGGGGTCACAAACGGTTTGACATGATTGAGCTGCTGAACTGAACCGACATGCAGGTTGGCTAAGATTGTTATGGGAAGACTGTCATCTTCAGTTCAATAAATGGGAATTTGAAAGAAAGGTTAGAAGTCATTTCAGACTGATTAAAAATTTCTGCCGAGCAGCATTGGTAATTATTAGGAGTTTCAGGACTACAATTTGGGTTATGCCGTAACGCATAATTTGGAATGTGATTTGATGCAACTTTTATTGCCTTCATTGTTCTCTGCTCCATTCCATGAGGCTCAGCTGCTTCTAATTTCCCTCTACACATGTCACACTACGCTCAAGCCTTCTATTTTTGTTCATGCTATTTTTGCTTAATGAAAATAAGCATTTTCATTGAGTGAAATGCCCTTTCACTCATCTTCATAACCTTAAAAGATAACTACCCCTCATTCTTGGATAATTTGAGTTATCTCTTCTAGGTATCCTTATCTGACAACCATCACTCCTGACAGCAAGATGCCCAGCACTTCGTTAACATTCTGAACACTTATCCAGCATCAATATATGATGTTTGTTTATGCGTTTAGCTTCCCATTAGACTTTCAGTTGCTTGCTGATTATTGTATTTTTCCATAATTAATCCAGAATATAATATTATTTCCTGACACATATAAACTTATCCATGATTTATTTTTTATTATAACTTGTGTGTGTGTGCATGCATGTGTGTGTGTGTGTGTGTGTGTGTGTGTGTGTGTAACTCATTCTGAGCCCTACTCCTTGGTTTTTTCATCAGGTTTCATTTCAATATTCTGTCAGAAGGATTTTCAGAAAAGATAATATCAGAAGCATACTAATAATAACTTCAACTTGAAATTGAAAATACTATATACATTCTCTATTCGTTTTATAAATTTTATATTGCTCTCTTTTATATTTATTCTCACTGAATATCATAATAATTAACCAGATAGGAATATATTTTTATTAATATGCTCATTATACTTTGATTAGGGGCTTTGATGAATGACAAGAGGATAAATAAGTTTTACGTCAACTAAAATGACATAAAAACATAGCGGTTGAGTTTTTGCAAGAGGTTTTAATAACACTGTGCTCTTTAATCAGCTGCTGATCCTGGGTAGGAAGCACAGTCTGCACCATTTCGATGTCTCTGGGCGTTTTACTGTACTTTATTCCCTGACTGTGACATTGAATACTTTTATCCTGTGCTTGTACTGCATTTTGTAGCATCTGGTGCTTGCCATAGTAGATGCTTTAGATTCCTATTCTTTCTTTGAAGTTACTCTCAGAAGTGTAATGAAGGATTTTTCAGTTAATGTGCACCTGGTAACACATAGTTAATAACAGCCTCAAGGGTGGTGGATAGTTGGTGTTGCCAGAGATGAGATGAGCATTTTTGAGCATGAGATGATATTTTTGAGCATGATTGGCATAGTATCACTTCATAGAAAACTGGCCTTACAATCAGCAATATCTACATTTGTAAAGGTACTTTTAAAATGATTGTAACCGTATACTCTCAATAATGAGCTTTATATTTTTCAATATCTTTTTTAAAATTAAGATATACTTGATGTATAACATTGTATTAGTTTCAGGTATACAACATGTGTGCTTGCTAAGTTGCTTCAGTTGTGTCTGACTCTTTGCAACCCTATGGACTGTAGCCCACCAGGCTCCTCTGCCCATGGGATTTTCCAGGCAAGAATAGTGAAGTGGGTTGCCATGCCCTCCTTCATGGGGTCTTTCTGACCCAAGGATCTTCCAGACCCAGTGATCAAACCCATGTCTCTTACGTTTCCTAAATTAACAGGCAGGTTCTTTACCATTAGCACCATTTGGGAAGTCCTCAAGAATATAACATAATGCTTCGGTATTTGCATGTAGTGTGAAATACTTATAATAAGTCTAGTTAACATCCATCACCACACAAAATTACATTATTTTTACAAGACATTTTAAGACCTACCCTCAGCAACTTTCAAATATCCAGTACAGTATTTTTATTTAATTTTTATTTTAGATTGGAGTATAACTGATTAACAATGTTATGTTAGTTTCGGGTTTAGAGCAAAGTGAATCAGTTTTACATATACATGCATTCACTATTTTTTTTTTTGATACTTTTCCCTTAAAGGCCATTGCAGAGTATTGGGTACAGTTCCCTGTGATATACCTTAGGTCTTACGGCAGTGTGTACATGTTAATTCTAATCTTCCAACTTATTCCTTCCCTCTCTTATCTCCTAGGAACTGTAAGTCTGTTTTCTACATCTGTGACTATAAATAAATTCATTTGGACCTTATTTTAGATTCCACATAGGGAAGCCCCATATAAGCAGTATCACATGATAACTATAGTTACATGCTGTACATGACATTCCCAGAACTTACTTTATAAGCGGAAGTTTGTACCTTTTAACCACCTCTCACCTTCACCTATTTCATCCACCTCCAACCCCTGCCTCTGTTCTTTGTATCTGTGAATTCAGTTGTTGCTGGGTTTTTGTTGTTGTTGTTGTTTGTTTGTTTTTGAGGATTCCACATATAAATGAGATAATAGGGTATTTGTCTTTCTCTGACTAATTTCAACTAGCCTAATGCCCTAGAGATCCGTCCATGTTGTTGAAAATGGCAAGATTTCCTTCTTTTTATTGTTGAATAATATTCCATTGTATATATTAAATATGCTTTTTTCCTGATATAACAAAAATTATTTTGTGATTCAAAGAAACACCCTATATTGACAGTTTATAAGGAAAATAAGAGCAATGCATTATTTTAAATATTTCTGAACATCTAAATAATACCTTATTTTGTGCTCATAAGCTGGAATTGTACATATAAATCTAATAAATAAAGAGTTAACTAAGAGTTTTATTAATGGTTATATGATTGCTGCCTGTTGGAGTAGGATTAAAAAGTAGCAGTTCTATCTGTGTTATCTTAGTGAACTTCATGCCCATAGCCAGTTAATCAACAAATATTTTAGCTCTGATACTTAATCGTTCTGTAGCATCACCATTCTAAGCAATACCAATTTGCTAAAGTATCCATCCAACTGCTCCCTTATATTTGACTTGTCCTCTTCCAGGGCTGCACNAGTAGGATTAAAAAATAGCAGTTCTATCTGTGTTATCTTAGTGAACTTCATGCCCATAGCCAGTTAATCAACAAATATTTTAGCTCTGATACTTAATCGTTCTGTAGCATCACCATTCTAAGCAATACCAATTTGCTAAAGTATCCATCCAACTGCTCCCTTATATTTGACTTGTCCTCTTCCAGCGCTGCACAAGATGCCAGCGTGTTTATTTATTTTAATAATATCTTTTAGTTCAGTTCAGTTCAGTCACTCAGTTGTGTCCAGCTCTTTGTGACCCCATGGACTGAAGCACACCAGGCTTCCCTGTCCATCACCAACTCCCAGAGCTTGCTCAAACTCATGTCCATGGAGTTGGTGATGCCATCCAACCATCTCATCCTCTGTCATCCCTTTGTCCTCCTGCCTTCAGTCTTTCCCAGCATCAGAGTCTTTTCCAATGAGTCTGTTCTTCACACCAGGTTGCCCAAATGTTGAAGTTTCAGCTTCAGCGTCAGTCCTTCCAATGAATAGTCAAGACTGATTTCCTTTAGGATTAACTGATTCAATCTCGTTGTGGTCCAAATGACTCTCAAGAGGCTTCTCCAACACCATATTTCAAAAGTATCAGTTCTTCAGCACTCAGCTTTCTTTATGATCCAACTCTCACATCCATACATGACTACTGGAAAAACCATAACTTTGACTAGAATCTTTATTGACACATCTCTCATACAATAGCATACATCCACTTGAAGCGTACAATTCAAAGATATTAGCATATTCACACAGTTGTGCAATTATCACCACCATTTAACTTAACAATATTTGAATCTCATCCTCATAAAATAAGAGGTTCCAAGTAGCAGGCATTCCCCATTCAGTCCTCTCTCCAGTACTTAACATTCACTGATTTTATTTCTGTCCTTAGAGATGTCCTTATTCTGAATATTTCATACAAACATTTTCCTACACTATATGAATGTTTATTACTTTTTTTTCTCTTAGCATAGTGTTTTTAAAGTTTATATTTTAGCATGTATTATTGCTTCATTGTTATAGTTAAGTAATATTATATTATATGAATATGCAACACTGAATTTACCCATTCAACAGATTTAGAGACACTTAGTTTCTATATTTGAACTATTATAAATAATATATATATGTAATGACTATAAATAAATATGTACACACATATATGTATGTATATACATATATATATACACACGTATATGTTTTGGCTGTGCTGAGTCTTTCTTGCTGCATGCAGGCTTTTTCTAGTTGTAGTGAGTGGAGGCTACACTCTAGTTGCAGTGTGAGGGCTTCTCATTGCAGTGACTTATCTTGCTCTGAAACACAGGTTCTAAGGCATTCAGGCTGCAGCAGCTTTGGCACAAAGACTTAGCTTCCCCATGGTATATAGTATCTTCCTGGACCAAGGATTGAACCCATGTCCCCTGGATTGGGAGGTAGATTCTTAACCCCTGGACCACCGGGGAAGTTCATGATTAATATTAACATGAACATTCATATTATGTTTTTATTTGGATATATGTTTGCATTTCTCTTGTATGTTTACTTAAGAGTAGAATTGCTAGGTTATAAGACAGCTCTATGTTTAACATTTTGAGGAACTTCCAAAATGAAGCAGCACCATTTTACATTCCAATTACAAATGTAGAAGTGTATCAACACTTGTTGCAAACTGTCTTTTCAGTCACAGCCAACAAACAAAAAATCTGAAAATGTAATTTAAAATTACATTTTAAAATTAATCTATAATAATATCAAAAAGTAAATTCCATGGGAATAATTTTATTAAAAGTCAAAAACTTTGTGCTTAAAACTCTAAAACAACATTGAAAAACGTTACATAAGATCTAAGTAATTTGAAAGACATCTCATATGATAAGCCAAAATTGTATTCTTTGGATAAATCCCGATAGCCATAATACATAATCTTTTTAATATGTTGTTAGATATATTGCATTAGTATTTCATTGATATTCTTTGCATGTATATTCAGATGTGTATAGGCAACTACATTATCTGTAGTTTTCTTTCCTTACAGTGCCTTTGCCTGGTTTTGATGTCAGTATAATATCAATAGAGTTAGAAAGTGTTCTCTTCTATTCTTTTAAAAAACATTGAGAAGGATAAACAAAACTAGTTCATTTAATATTTGTTAGAATTTAACAATAAAATGATCTGAAGTGGAGTTTTCCTTGATGAAAATTTTAAAAATTGCTAGTCAATATCTCTACTTGTTATAGATCAATTCTTATTTTCTCTTTCATATTGTTGCTTTTTATAGCTTGCAGGTATCTAGAATTTTTTATGTTTCTAGGTTACATAATTTGTTGACATATACATGTTCATAGTTTTATTTTATAACCCTTTATATTTCTGTGAGATCAGTAGCAGTGTTCCGTATGTCCCTCTTAATTTCAGTAATTTGAGTTTTCTGTCTTCCTTTGACAGTCCAGCAAGCTTCATTTACTTTATTGATGTTTTCAAATAACATGTTTTTGGTTTTATTGGTTTGTCTCTTATTTTTTTTTCCAGATAGCCTTTCTTTATCGGAAAGGAGCACCATATATGAAAGATAAGGAGATTAAAACAGAAGAAGCCCTCACTGATATAAATGCAGCTTTTCTGAGCCTACCATTGAAAATTGGTTCATGTAAATAGGAAAATGAAACAATAGCAAATGAGAAGGACTTTATAATTTAATGCTCAAGATATTTTGAAAACATGTCTTTGAAAAACGTATAGAAGCAAGAATTACCCCTCAGTTACTGAGCCCTAACTTAAATAGTCTAGAAATGTGAAGACAAGTATTCTGTGCTGGTTCTCACTGCCACTTACATTCTGCACACAAAGTTTAGGCACAGTGCAAGAAGTTTCTGAAGGATGCCCTGGGCATAGAAGCTTCCTTGAGTACCCAAGTATAAACTTAGGGCATGTCCACTGCACGCACATCTCTAACTGAGGCTGCTATGGGTCTCTGTATTGTTGATCAGAACTCTTAGACCTGGTACCTAAGACTCTGGAAACACACTGATAAAGGTCTGCAATAGCCTGAGGATGTAACTATTCTTAACTTGCTGTTGTAAGAGGAAAAAGGCAAAGTGTTATATAATATAATGGATTCTTCTAAATCTTAGAAATCATCTTGCAATCATTATTCTAATGGTAAATTAATGTTATTCTCAGTTCCATAAATTATTTTCTTAACTTAAAATAGAAACTGATATGTAAAGAAAAGTGGATTATTTTGGAGGCAGAGAGAGATGAAATATAAAACTCAGTTTAGATATGTTTAGCAAGTTGACCGCGGGCAAGCTCTTTGACTTCTAATTCTCAGTTTTTGCATCTGTGAAGTGGTCCTAATTTATCTCACATGTTCAGCAGAGCATCAGTAACATATTGAGTACTTAAGAATGATTTTAACTAGTGTTATTACCCCTAGAGTCTGCTTTTGGAAATTTATGGGGAACAGTGAGAGCAATTTCCTATGGTTGTAAAACCACAGTATTAGGCAGAATAGAAACACAGATTACAATTGAGTTTGCACATTATCCTGTAAATTGAATTGGCATAGAGTCCTTCTCTCTGTTGTTCTCTTTGCATGACACAAATTAGTTTCTATATTCAAACAGAAGTAAACAAGGGTAGAGCCCATTTACTGGTCATTCATGAAGAATTTTGGTATCAGTCAATATTAGGTTAAGAAGTTGAAACTGGAAGTGCTGAAAATAATGTCTACTGCTGGAAAGAGAAACAGGATTGGGCAAAGAGTCAAACCATAGGCACAAAGCAGAAATGTGGTAATGGGCAGACTTCAGATGCAAAGTTGCTTAATTAAAACAGAATGTCCGTTCATGAGTGCTAAATTGCTTCAGTTGTGTCTGACTCTTTGTGACCGGATGGACTATAACCTGCCAGGCTCATTCTGTCCATGGGATTCTCCAGGCAAGAATATTTGAGTGGGTTGCCATGCCCTCCTCCAGGGGATCTTCCCAACACAGGGATCGAACCTGGGTCTCTTACGTCTCCTGCATCGTCAGATGGGTTCTTTACCACTGAGCCACCCGGGAAGCCCAAATATGTAGACCAAAGCCTTATAAAAATGTTTTATTATAAATGTGTTTATAAATTATACATTTACGAATGTACTATAAACCAACGGGAAGTTTTCCTTCAACATATGATCTTCTCCTTCCTACATTTTTTCCATCATACCAACAAGAAGTAATTATTATATAAATTCTTTATTATCCCTTTACTTTTTTATTTTGAAAACATAAATATTTGCTAATATTATTATCNATAAATTATACATTTACGAATGTACTATAAACCAACGGGAAGTTTTCCTTCAACATATGATCTTCTCCTTCCTACATTTTTTCCATCATACCAACAAGAAGTAATTATTATATAAATTCTTTATTATCCCTTTACTTTTTTATTTTGAAAACATAAATATTTGCTAATATTATTATCAAAGATTAAATACATTTCATGGACTTTTCTTAATCATTTTTAATACAGTCACAGACATCTTGGCATTTCTTCCTCTAATACTTCAGAGTACACCACTAAAAATGAGAATGGCCTACTACTGCATTTCACAATGATGTTTTCACACTAATTACCTAGTGCCATCTGATTCACAGACTGTTTTTAAATATCTGCTATTTTTCTAAGGTACATTTCATTCTTCGCTTAGAACAAGACATTCAAAATTTATGGATTATGTTTTGCTGTCATGATTCTTAATTCTCTCTCTCCATTTTTTTATGACATTTATTTGTTGAGAAAAAGAGTTCAATAGACATATAGGTGTTGACACAATACTATTTAAGTATTTCCAATGCTCATACGTCATAAGCAATGCTCTGCACTGTGTGCTATTTCAAATTAAAAGGCATCCAAATGACTGGTCATCCCACCAGGAATGTTGCCAAGTCTAATCATCTGTTCAAAGCATAGATCACCAGATCCCTNTAAGTATTTCCAATGCTCATACGTCATAAGCAATGCTCTGCACTGTGTGCTATTTCAAATTAAAAGGCATCCAAATGACTGGTCATCCCACCAGGAATGTTGCCAAGTCTAATCATCTGTTCAAAGCATAGATCACCAGATCCCTATAGAGATTTAACTATCACAAAACACAATCTTTGAAATAATAGTTAACGTATTCTATTTGTCCTTTAACCAAGGATTTCAGTATGTATGAATAATCTACCTCTTATAGACTAAAAATTAATTTCCAACTCTGGTATTCATGGTACATTCATTATCTATTTTTCTTGTATACAGAAGAAATTTTCCTCATCAATGAGACTGTTGATTAATTTGAAATGTAGTTTGTACAGGAAAGGCAGGACAAATATTTGTCTTCATTCATACATTTTTAGAATAAGACAATAATGGTCTACTCTAATTGTAGCTTCTTTTCTTTTTCACTTTTGTTACTTTGTATTCTCTTTTTTTGTTTTTGTTTTTTTGTTGTTGTTCAGTCACTAAGTTGTGTTCAACTCTTTGTGGCCCCATGGACTGCAGTGCACCAGGCTTCCCTGTCCCTTATTGTCTGCAGGGGTTTGCTAAAACTCGTGTCCATTGAGTCAGCGATGCCATCTAGCTATCTAATCCTCTGTTGCCCTCTTCTCCTTCTGCATTTTGTTTTCCTTTTATTTGTTTTGTTGATTATCTTTTCCCCTTGATTTTTCAAAGAATGCAAGTTTCATTTGATAAAGAGTAGCATAAGCATTCATTCATAAAACCCCTGCTCAGTTCAGTCCCTCAGCTGTGTCCAACTCTGCGGCCCCATGGACTGCTGCACGCTAGGGTTTCCTGTCCATCACCAATTCCCAGACCTTACTCAAAATCATGCCCATGGAGTCAGGGATGCCATCCAACCATCTCAGCCTCTGTCATACTCTTTTCCTACTGCCCTCAATCTTTCCCAGCATCAGAGTCTTTCAAATGAGTCAGTTCTTTGCATCAGATGGCCGAAGNGGGTTCCCTGTCCATCACCAATTCCCAGAGCTTACTCAAAATCATGCCCATGGAGTCAGGGATGCCATCCAACCATCTCAGCCTCTGTCATACTCTTTTCCTACTGCCCTCAATCTTTCCCAGCATCAGAGTCTTTCAAATGAGTCAGTTCTTTGCATCAGATGGCCGAAGTATTGGAGTTTCAGCTTCAACATCAGTCCTTCCAATGAATATTCAGGACTGATTTCCTTTAGGATGGACTGGTTGGATCTCCTTGCAGTCCAAAGGACTCTCACGAGTATTCTCCAACACCACAGTTCAAAAGCATCAATTCTTCTGTGCTCAGCTTTCTTTTTTACTCCAACTCTCACATCCATACATGACTATTGGAAAACCATAGCTTTGACTTGACTAGACAGATCTTTGTTGGCAAAGTAATGCTTCTGCTTTTTAATATGGTGTCTAGGCTAGTTATAGCTTTTCTTCAACTTCTGCTATTACATCAAATTTTCCAAAGCTTTAAATTTTCCAAATTGTCTAAAGCTTTAAGATTTCCAAATGTAAAGCTTTCTTTTCCTGCTATTTTCAAATATAAACATGAGAAAGTCCTCATACATACTTTTTAAATATACAGCGAGTTAGTAAATCCTTTGTGTGGATAAGAAAACAGTTAAGTACCACATAGAAGTGTTTCTCCTGAGCCCATCACAAATAGTGAAGCCAAAAATATACTGTTTTCAGTGATTACTTAACAGTTACATACACACACACACACACACACACACACACACACACACACACACAGTGATTAGCTGATTTGGGACACATCTGACACTTCAATGTAAGGACCTAATCCAAGTAAGGCTATAAGGGAGTAAGCTATAAGGGAGTACAGAATTTTTGTTACTGCACGTGATTAGAGTCTTATTTTCATNTTTAGTTCCTCTTCATTTTCTGCCATAAGGTGGTGTCATCTGCATATCTGAGGTTATTGATATTTCTCCAGGCAAGATTAGGTCATGATAACTATTATACATGGTGATTTTTTCCTCCCCATCTACATCAATACATAAGGAAACACAAAGTGAAGATGGAAATTATTTTTAATTAGGAGAGACGAAAGAAGAAAATATTATAGTTTTTAATAGGGTGCTAGGTGACATGCTGCTACCTTAAGACCAACTGGATTAAGGTCTTGAGGTTTGAAACAACAACAGTGTGAAATAGAAAAGATCTAGACGAGTTCAACACAGATACATTTTTTTTTATTAATTTTATTGGAGTATAGTTAACCTGCAGTGTTGTAATTTAGAGGTATAGCANTTTTTAATAGGGTGCTAGGTGACATGCTGCTACCTTAAGACCAACTGGATTAAGGTCTTGAGGTTTGAAACAACAACAGTGTGAAATAGAAAAGATCTAGACGAGTTCAACACAGATACATTTTTTTTTATTAATTTTATTGGAGTATAGTTAACCTGCAGTGTTGTAATTTAGAGGTATAGCACTGCTAAGTCACTTCAGTCGTGTCTGACTCTGTGCGACCCCATAGACGGCAGCCCACCAGGCTCCCCTGTCCCTGGAATTCTCCAGGCAAGAACACTGGAGTGGGTTGCCATTTCCTTCTCCAATGCATGAAAGTGAAAAGTGAAAGTGAAGTTGCACAGTCGTGTCCGACCCTCAGCAACCCCATGGACTTCCGCCTACCAGGGTCCTCCATCCATGGGATTTTCCAGGCAAGGGTACTGGAGTGGGGTGCCACTGCCTTCTCTGAGAGGTATAGCACAGTGCTTCAGTTATACGTAAACACGTGCTCATTCGTTTTAGATTCTTTTCTCCTACAGTTTACTGCTGAATACTGAGCTCCCTGTACTATGCAGAAGGTCCCTGTTGGTTATCTGTCTTGCATATATTAGTGTGTGTATTCTCATTTCAAGCTCCTGATTTATCTGCCCGCCTCCCCCAACCACATTTTCCCTCTGGAGACGTAAGCTTGTTTTCAGCATCTCTAAGTCTGTTTCTGTTTTGTAAATAAGTTAATTTGTTTCATTTTTAATAAGTTAGATTCCGCATATGAGTGATATCATATTTGTCTTTGATTTACTTCACAGATACATACCTTTAAATATCCATGAAATAACCAAGTTTCCAGATAAAGCTAGAAACCTGTTTGTCACCGACACTTTCTATCGTCTCTTAATAATGCTGAGCTACCTGGTGCAGGATCTAAGAAATGAAGTAATTGGAGATCCAGATTTTTCAGACCCAGGGATTGAACCCAGTTCTCCAACACTCTAGGCAGATTCTTTACTGTCAGAGTCATCAGGGATGTCCCAATCGCTGGGGATACCTGAGGCTTATTTTGACCACATGATTGTGGTAGAAGTTTAGTTGTAAATAAATTAAGGCTAATGGGAGGGATTGGGGGCAGGAGGAGAAGGGGGCGACAGAGGATGAGATGGCTGGATGGCATCACTGACTGGATGGAAGTGAGTCTGAGTGAACTTTGGGAGTTGGTAATGGACAGGGAGGCCTGGCGTGCTGTAATTCATGGGGTTGCAGAGTCGGAAACGACTGAGCAACTGAACTGAACTGAATGGTAAGAGATGCGATGGAGTGGCTAACGTGATGGCCTGATGGCCACAGACTCCAGCTAAATACCTTGTGGAATGAAATCTCAAGGGGGCGAGCATTGGGAGACCAGATTAATCAAAGGACAGTGTTATCTTGAAAGATAACCATAGATACTTAACAAAGCAAAAGCTGTAAATTCTAGCTCATCACAAAACTCAAGATGTACCTATAGATGATAATACTACACTATCTATAATAACATACATACAAAACTCAAGTGGAATACAACTGGCACTCATTGTCATGACACAGTGTGTTCTAGAAACTAGGGTATTGAGTAAGATAAAAACATGGATATTATGAGCCATTATGGAAGTTGGAATAATGAAGCTGAAGAAAATTGTATGAAATCAAGAAGAGGAGTTTTCACAGACTGACTACATTCAAGAGAACATGTATCAACAAGAATTTACCACATATTCACAGCAATTTGTAGAATTACCAGTTAGTTATATAGATTCAACTGTGAAATGAAGACTATGTCATGTTTATAATATTGTCTAGGAGGTAACTTCTGTGATATTAATTCCTTAGTTTTTTTTTACATTGACAAATCTAAGCAAGCTATTTCTACACTAAGCTTATTTTAGTTCAGTGTTACTCTTTCTCAGTTGACCATGTTTAAATATTATATTTGTATGGTACCTGGAAAAAATGTAATAATAGTTTACCCTTTGAAAAAAGTAGTTGGTCTCATATTAATTTTGTGGCATACAATTTCATAAATGACTTACACCAAAATATTTGTGAGAGACAGAATGTAGGTAAGGAGGAGGTCAGAGATTATAAACAAAAGTCCATTAACTCTAGGTTGGAGTCACTCTGACAGAAAAGAAAAGCAATAGATCAAGCTTAAATGGGTAACGTTATTCAGAGTTATGGGCACACATCTCAAAAACGAATATACCCCCAAAGAATTATAGAATACCTCTCATAATTGGAAAAAGACAAATTTTACAATTATCCTCAGGACAAGCCACTGGTAGAATAAAATACATAGCTTTAATGTCAGAAGAAATGTATGAGGCAAAAGTGAGCCACAGTTGAAACTGAAAGAAAGAAACGAGGAGGAAACATACACACACTATAATAGAACAGAAAGGCAAACAGGCCCTCAGTGGCGTGGAATATAATGGAAACATGTACACGCTGCATTAACGTTAAAAAACTGCTTGCTTGCTATTGAAAAAAACTATATTCTTCTGAAATAAAATGGCAGTACTTTAATAAGCATGCTTATTACATAACTTCTAGCTCTTTGGAATTCCAACTATTTTTTAACAAATTTAAATGTTATTTACCTTTGCTTATTTTGAGTTTGTTAAAAATCACTAAAAATCACTTTTTGATTTTGTTTGTAATCAACTTTTAGTGGGAAATCCCCTGGGGATGATCTCCCTGAAATCTTTGAGATCTCCTTGATATCTTTCCAACCCACGGATTGAATCTCGGTCTCCTGCATTGCAGCCAGATTCTTTACCGTCTGAGTCATTGCTGCTGCTGCTGCTAAGTCGTTTCAGTCGTGTCCGACTCTGTGCGACCCCATAGATGGCAGCCAACCAGGCTCCCCCGTCCCTGAGATTCTCCAGGCAAGAACACTGGAGTGGGTTGCCATTTCCTTCACCAGGGAATCTTTCCAATCCAGGGCCAAACCTGGGTCTTCTACATTGCAGGCAAATTCTTTACCAACTGAACCATCAGGGAAATCTTATATTAAATATTTTCATATTGTATGGAATAAATTATAATCTTAAATAATCTAAAATTTAGATTTAAAAAAATTTATTTTTTAAATATATCTATTTTTAATTGAAGGATAATTGCTTTACAATATTGTGTTGATTTCTGCCACACATCAACATGAATCAGCCATAAGTATACATATATGCCCTCCCTCTTGAACCTGCCTTTCATGACATCAATTACAGGAAAAAAAAAACAAAACTGAAAAACAAACACATGGAGATTAAACAGTTTGTTTAAATCAATGAACAGGTTACTGAAGAAATAAAAAGAGAAATCAAGACCTAGAAACAAATGACAATGAAAACATGATGACCCAAACCTACAGGATGCAGCAAAAGCAGTTCTAATGGGGTTCTGATATAAATTTAAGATTTTGTATAAATCACAATATAAATCAAATAGTAATTGCATGTGTATATATATATATATATATATATATAATGCATATCTATTTACAGGTATTAGATGCATAGGTTTTTTTTTTTCATTTTCTTCCACTTGTTTTGTTTTTATTTCTTGATGATCATGATCTTCAGATTTAGTTATTTAAAAGACAAAAGGAATACATATACAGGGATATGGTCTCTTTTGCTACTTTAAAACTAATATAACTGCATTGACTGCCAGTGTTAAATAACTTTTAAATGCTTCAACAAAGATGAATCTAACATTCCTAAATGAAATTTATATTGTTGTCATCTAAGACTTCCAAGAATTTGTAAAGATCATACTGAGGGTTTTCACACATGCAAACTTCAGTTTCCCATATATTAATATATTATATGAGTATGTACCTTTGTCCAAATTAGTGAATGATATGGTAAATTTGGGTTGCCTGTTAAAATCTCAGCTGAAGTTTTATCTTTTCCAATGAGTCAGCTCTTTGCATCAAGTGGCCAAAGTATTGGAGCTTCAGCTTCAGTCCTTTCAGTGAATAGTCAGGGTTGATTCCTTTGGTATTGACAGGTTTGATCTCCTTGCTGTCCAAAGGAAACTCAGAAGTATGATTGTGCGGTAGCTTAAGCGTTGTTTGGCATTGCCTTTCTTTGTGATTGGAATGAAAACTGACCTTTCCCATCCTGTGGCCACTGCTGAGTTTTTCAAATTTGTTGGCATATTGAGTACAGCACTTTCACAACATTATCTTTTAGGATTTGGAATAGCTCAACTGGAATTCT
The DNA here is from genome assembly GCA_006410615.1 of Neotragus moschatus. Taxonomy (NCBI): domain Eukaryota; kingdom Metazoa; phylum Chordata; class Mammalia; order Artiodactyla; family Bovidae; genus Neotragus; species Neotragus moschatus. The sequence goes on from SJYA01002685.1 coordinate 170,756, forward strand.
ATCACCTCTACTAGTTTGTAGTAATGCTTCCTAAGGACCACTTGGCTTCACACTTCAGCATGTCTGGCCCCATTTGAGTGATCACACCATCATGGTTATCTGGATCATTAAGACTTTTATGGATAGTTTGCCTGTGTAGTCTTGCCACCTCTTCTTAATATCTTCTGCTTCTGTTAGGCCCATACTATTTCTGTACTTTTTTGTGCCCATCTTTGCATGAAGCGTTCTCCTTGTATCTCTGATTTTCTAGAAGAGATTTCTAGTTTCCCATTCTATTGTTTCCTCTATTTCTTTGCATTGTTCACTTAAGAATCCTTTCTCGTCTCTCCTTACTCTTCTTTGGAACTCTGCATTCAGATGGGTATATCTTTCCATTTCTCCTTTGCCTTTTTCTTCTCTTCTTTTCTCAACTATTTCTAAGACTTCCTCCAACAACCATTTTGCCTTTTTGCATTTCTTTTTCTTGGAGAAGATTTTGGTCACCACCTCCTGTATAATGTTATGAACCTCCATCCATAGTTCTTCAGTTTTCCCAGGTAGCACTACTGGTAAAGAACCCACCAGCTAAAGCAGGAGACATGAGACTGGGGTTTGCTACCTGAGTTGGGAGGGCCTAGCAACCCACTCCAGTATTCTTGCCTGGGGATCCCATGGGAATCCAGAGGATCCTGATGGGTTAAGATCCATAGGGCCACAAAGAGTCCGACACGACTGAAGTGACTTAGCATGTACACATGGGGATGGAAAGAACTGATCATCAGATTTTGAGGTCCTCCAACATTAAAAGGTATTTTTTCTTTACATAATCTTTTTCCAAATCCCATCACTATACTGATGCCACTTTCTGCTCTGGCTGATTTTTGGCTTATGCTATTTTCAGAACAATGGCACCCCAAGGCAAATAACCTCCTAAATGTTATATAAACAGAATAACACAGCTAAATTGATTTAGACAGTTTCCTTCCATTAAAGCAATCTTTTTTTATTCATTATGTTAGTTTAGAAATTCACCATAGTGAATTGTGACTGCCCTAGGTACATGGTCAATTAAAGCCCATCAATTTATTTTTTTCCCAGTTGTCCTTCCTGTATTTAAAATGTGAAGTTTAAAATACCAATCAATGTTTAAACTTTTGTTTTCTTGGTTTTTGACAATCATGGCTACTGGGAGCATTTGGAACTCAGTCTGACCAAGGTTAAACCTTTGCAGATTTTTTCTGATTTGAATTTATCTTCATATTTGATATATATACTTTCAGTGTCTTCACTGATGCGATTGATCACAGTGTTGATTACATTAAGTCCACAAAGAGAGCACCAGAAGAAACATTCTCAGTAAAGAACTTTGGCTTGAATCCTTTTTAAGCTTACCAACTTACCTTGATTCTTCATGTAGGATGCTGTGGGGCTTGGCTCAGATGTCTTAGAAACTCTGTCCCTCTTTTTCTGTGTGCCATTCTGCTTACTTTAATGTGTATGTTTTCCTTTAGTGGCCCACTTTCTACACATCTATAGGAAATGTGAGTGAGTGAGCGAAGTGACCCCCCAACTAATGGAGCTTCATTGCTTGAAGAGAGAGTTAGAAATACCTAGGAGTGTACATCACCTTCCATCATGCTGACCCATAGCCAATAACTGAGTTCAAGAGTACAAAATCCAAATTTTTTGCCTCCAGTTTGAAAAATTCAGCCAATATTTTGTCCATCCTGTGTTTTAAGATAGCAAAAGGGAATTACAGTGGCTTTTGTAAACTCAGGATGCACAAATATACTCAATATTTCTTTTTTCTAATATGTTTTATATACTAGTAATTTTCCAAGAAATAGTGCTGATAATTAAGGAATTGTAGGATTGTGGTATTCCACAGTGTGGTTTGAAAGTATCATTTCCCACTAACAAATATAATGCATTTTAGAAATTTCCTTATGACAAATGTTACTAAAGATGTCGGGCAAAGCAAATTCTCATACAAGTACTGGAGAAACAATTTGGGCTTACCTGGTGAAAGTGAAAATGCTCTTCAGCATTTTAAGCCCTGAGTACATAGATGTTTAAAGCGCCCATATGTTCATCAGGAGGCATTTGCAAGAGAGGTCAAGCACTGTTTTTAGTGGGGAAAAGAAGTAGAAACTACCTGAATGACCATTAATATAAGAATAGATTCATTTATTTTATCAGGTTCATATATAAATCATTGCTGCATGTACCACTGTGGATGCATTTCAATAATGGGATCTATAATTAATGAGAAGAAGGTTATATGAGAATAGATAAAATGTGGTGTCTTTTATACTAAGGTGAGACCATACTGCTTTGGTAAAGAAATTTAGAAAAGCATACATATGATGAGAAATTGAGATAATTGTGGAGGGGTCAGGTATAACCAGAAACTAAAAAAACAAGAGCACATACATGTTTTGTTTTTTTTTAATCTTCAACCTATGCATACATATTACCCATATTACCTGTATGATGACTAATTATAAATTATTTAGGCAACAGAACAGTTATTACAGCTTTATAAATGTTATGCATATGATAATGCACAGAATTCATATGACACAGGATGAGCTGGTTAAATGACATCTCTGACTCAATGGACATGAGCTTGAGCAAGCTCTGGGAGTTGGTGATGGACAGGGAAGCCTGGTGTGCTGCAGTCCGTAGGGTTGCAGAGTCAAACATGACTAAGTGACTGAACTGAACTGAATGTCATCCAGAAGAAAATTCAAGCTTAACTTATATGCAAAATATACTCTGTTCTCTTCTTTAAAAATCTAGGTTACTTCCTCATCCCTAATCATTGGTCAGTAGACATCAGTCAGTCTTGCTCTTGTGAAATTTACTCTGAGTTCCAATGCTCTCAGAAAGGTTTTCAAGATGTAGGGGAGTTCAAGAGAAAAACTTGCTGAAACTCTTCCCCTTCCTCTATTTTCTAATATGAATATGTCTCATAATAGTCATTTATTCATAAAGATTAAAAATGTGGTCATAAAATTTTAATGTAATCTTAAACCATCCCTCCCAGATTGTGAATTTTCTTGGAACAGCAAAATTCATGAGGAATTGATTTGTTACATATAGAAATGATGCATCATAACAAAAACATCAACAAAATGTATGTAGCCAGTTCAGTAAAATATATATTGATGATGTAGCTACTGTATAATCACCATACTTTAATGAAAGAAACAATGTTTTAAATACAAAAAAATGAGAAAACACCTTAAATCTGAATGAAAAAAACTCCTTCCCAAGAAAACTCAATTGACCTCATAATGTCTGGCATGCATAAAGAGATTTATTTTCATCACTTTTTCATTCATCATTGAGCTACAGACAATGTCACCCAGAGAGGCATACATACCCGCATAAGATAAGGATTATCCATAAGATTCCTGCTTTTAATTAGATGATGTCATAAATATAACTGGTATATAGAGTTAGAACACTTTGTATGGAGATTAGGTTTGGGGGTGTTAATAATGATAAGTAATGAGGCTTATAGGATTGATGGAATCTCTAGACGTATGTCATGTCTTTATTTGATCAAACCAGAGACAAACAGAATGCATGCTGAGATAAAAGTGATTACTCACAAAGTCGTTTCCTGGTTAAATCATTTTATTTAAAAGGCACTCAGCAAAGAAAACAGCACTGTAATTTCACTAATTGAGCTCTGAACCTAAAATACAGCAACACATCAGAAGGAACAATTCAAGACAGAAATGATCAAATTGAATTAAATAATTTCCTTTCTGGAGAAACGTGAAATCAAGCATTATTTCTACAAAATAAAGAACAGAGTAACAACAAGAAACATCTAATATGTTCTAGCCTGCCTCTGAATGCACATGAATTCCAGGGATATTAAAAAAAGAGAGAGAGAATTTAATGTTCAGGAAAAGCAGTGAAAACTGCCTTATTTCTTTCTTCCTTCTAAATTTATAGTCAGATACCCTTTGCTGAGCCTTTGGGCATATTTATAGTCTGAAACCATATTCTATAGAAGAGTGAGATTTGTTTTATGAGCACTTATACACAATCTAAATTGTACAACATAAAAGCATACTACTAGCTCAATTACTAACTTACACTAATATGCTGAGAACTTCCCACCCACCCAGTGTCATTAAAGAAAAACATTAACAGTTCCTACTAGAACTTAGAAAAAGGAAATACAGATTTGAAATGTGCAATTTTCATATTCCTTCTGGAACCCAAGCGATTTTAAGATAAAGATGCATGAACAATAAACTTAAGGGACAACATTGATACTATGGCTATGACTATTGACACATTTATTTTACTAATTTTTTGCACAATTTTCCTTCACTTAGAAGATTAAAAAGAAACTGACATTAAGCATCTATGTAAAGAGACATATGTAAAGATAATGAAAAATAAAGCTGATGCAAAAATGTGATGTATTTTTCAGCTTTCCCAATATCAGCCAAACAATCCATGCTTCCATCCACTAACCTGGGTTGTTATAAATGCTAATACATTTAAATGAGTTTAGAGTCATGATACTTAATACTCAAGCATATACTAAAGTGATTACAGACACTAATTTGGGAGTACAAAGTGAAGCAGTTTTCCAGCTGTAATTTGGGCTGCTGCTGCTAAGCCACTTCAGTCGTGTATGACTCTGTGCAACCCAATAGAAGCCAGCCCACCAAGCTCCTCCATCCCTGGGATTCTCCAGGCAAAAACACTGGAATGGGTTATCATTTCCTTCTCCAGTGCATGAAAGTGAAAAGTGAATGTGAAGTCGCTCAGTTATGTCGACTCTCTGCGAGCCCATGGACTGCAGCCTACCAGGCTCCTGCATCCATGGGAGTTTCCAGGCAAGAGTACTGGAATTTGGGTTAGTTGTTCCTTTCAAGTTATGAGGCCATCAGATTTTTTTTGCAGTCAAAATAAACTTTAGGTCTTGTCACAAATTATTATAAATACAGCTACTTACTTTTGTGAATACTTTGTAGGTGATTCTGAAAGTCAGAAAAAGCCTGGAATAATGTAACTATTTCAATATGTTATCTGTTACCTGAACATGGTTGCTAACTAATTTACTTAAATTATCTGCTGATGTCCTCTCAAATAAAAGATACAATCTTGTTCTCATCATTCCATTAACTGCCTATAATCTTTGAAATTGTTTACAGTTTATCACGTTCCCTTCTGGGCTGCCTTCCCACCTCAGCCTACACATTCCAGAGCTGCTTCAGGCTTATTACTATGATGTAGGAAGTTATTAAAATATGTTAATTTACTTGACTGAGATGGCTTTAAATTAAACCCTTGTAACTTCTTGCCTTCTAGTCTGTCCACACTTTATAACACGTTAAGATATTATTCTGTGATCAAATAATCAGAATAAAGAAAAAATGTCCTGGGTTTCTCTTTTAACTGTGAGCATTTCCATGGTATTAGTTCTATAATTTAAGTAAAATCAGTGGTTGCTAATGTGCTTGTTCTAGTTCAGGCCATCTCCTTCACACTTTGCATGTTCTATAATTACCACGTTTTGCAGATGAGATCTGAGTGGCTGAATTACTTTTACATCATAGAACTAATCAGAGACATATTAAATCCTTATGTTAAATGCAAATTCACTTCCTAAAATGGCAAAAAAAGAAGATGGCTCATAGTGAAGAATCAAAGTTTTAAATACTAAGTTTCCTTGTAGTTCATTCAAAAATAGACATACAGCCAATCTGCCCCACAAAAATATTTTAAAAAGTAAACAAAACCCTCTAAATATATTTAACTTACCATATAAGTGTTATATGTTATAATAACTTATACAGAAAGAAACAACATTAATGACCATAATTAGAGAAAATGGGTTATTATATGAAAATAAAACAAAATTTCAAAAAAAATCAGAAGAGAGCTACCTGGTCTAGCCAGTATAAGCATGAAACCAAGTACAGGAAAGTGTCATCTAAGGTTGAAATAGGAATTAATATTGTGAAAAACTATGCTTTGGAAAAAATGAAATGGCTTGAGTTCTTTATGAATATTTCTGGTTTTTGATATAATGTTCTTTTCCAGAAAACCAAATCCCAGCCTTGTAGGAAGGGAAAACCTTCTTTCTGGAAAAGAAAACCAAATCCCTTCCTACAAGGCTGTCTGTGAGATTAAGTAGAAAAGATGAATTATGAAAATTTCTTGAGCCCTCTCTTCTTCATTTTGTTATCCGTCTGTAAAGGGTAAGGTTGGGGTTGTAGTCAGTCTCCAGGCTTCTTCCTACTTCTAATTTTGGAGGACGAGGTAACCAAAAGAAAAAGTAAGGGTAGAGCTTATAAGACTATCAAACATTATAAAAGAGGGTCCCATTCAAGTCTTTCAGGGAATTTTCTGACAGTCCAGCATTTAGGACTCCAAGCTTTCACTACCGAGGTCTCAGGTTCAATCCTTAGTCAGAGAACTAATATCCCACAAGCCACATAGCACAGCCAAAACATAAAATTAAAAAATGATGAATAAAATGTAGAAAGCCTTTCAAGAGGAATCAGTTGGAGCTCAATAGAATTCAGAGTGATACTTAATTGGGTAGTTATTTTCTTCCAAAGGGAAATTTTATTTCAGAGACGTAGAGGGGACATTCTGTATACCTTATAGCATGTATTGATCTTCTGCAGCCCAGTATGGCAACTTCAATTTGTAGATTTCTGGGAGATGAGGCATAATTCCCAGATTGAAGGAATTTATCTAATACTTTGTTCATCAAGTATCTGAAGGAATAAACATGGACATGTGAAGAAAAAATAAATATCATAGTGTATAGGATATACAGTGCTAAATAGTCTTTTCAAATACAATCATAGAAGTTTACCAGGAAAATGGACCTGAATGGCCCTAAAAGTTTAAGTTTGAAAAGTGATTGCTTCTTTTCAAAAAGTCAAAGTTGAAGTTAATTGGGTCCAAGTTTGTAATGCTCACTGCAGAACACGCCAATAACGAGAGACAGGTGTTTATGCAAGGAATAGTGACTTTATTCAGCTCCCTAGTGACCATTGTAGCAGAGTTAGAATTCAGGCTTCTAAATTCAGGCTTAGTTAAAGGGAAGGGGAATGTTTGGTTGTTACAAACTTCTTGGTGGCTTTGTTTTTGTAGCTGTAACATAGATCTGGTTAAGGTGTTCTTATAAATCTCCCTTTCTCAGTTCTGCAAATTTGCCTCTCTATATAAGTGGAAAAGTGTTACATCTCTAAAGGTCAGAGGCTTGAGAATGGGCTATTTCAAGCTATAGACAACATTCTTTTTATTTATTAACATGTAACACTAGTAAGAGAATACAAGGGTTAAAGTAAGAGAAATAGATCCAATATAGAGTCTAATTTGTTCCTTCCTATTACATTGATACCTCTGGTCCAAAAAATTATTCAGATTGTTGTTCCTTTTTTTTTTTCTTTTCTCTTTTAAATGTTTATTTCACCATTTTTGGATTCAAGCAGTGATTTATCTCTAAATGTTATTCAATAAACTTTAATTTAATGTAGTTACTTTGTTCATTTGGAACAAATCCTCTGAAAAACTGAATTTACAGCATTTAAGAGTTATGTTAAAAATCCCATAAAGTCTGGAATACTTTATAGGAGAATACTTGGAATTTGTATTTTTAAAAAAATTAGAAATGTATAAGATATATATAATATAAAGATACATGATTTATACATATATGTATTTAAGTATATAAATGCCTTGATGAGGGAATATTGTAAACATTTCCCAAATAATATTCTGATAACAACTCCAGGTTTTGTATTAGGGAGCAATAAAACAGTTTTTAGTGGTCCCTATATAAATGGCTATCCACCTCTTGTTAGCACAAGTTTTACCAGTACTGCAAATTTAAAGAATTTCTTACAACAGCAAAAGAAGACATTTCAGGAATTTTGGAGAGGGGCATTTTGTATTGAGGCAAAATGAGCATCACAATTTTGTATTCTCAATTTTCAGTACTCAACTTAAAAAAGAATGCAACGCATTTCAGTGTGAAAACTCTAAGGAACCACTTGAGGGTGAAATAAAAGAGATTGACGCCTGATGACAGTTCTTAGGATGTAAAACAGTTGTTTCACCTGCTGTTTCTAAGAGATGAATGGGGATAACAGTTTGATCTGTTTCTGGATTTGTGTAAAGCTCTTTTTAACAGAGCACCCAATAAAAATATACTACTACTTCTTAAATCTGCTTTATTCTTCCAGAATAGGTGAGGTAAAAAATTAACTAGAAATCACATGAGGATATTCTTTACAGTCAGTTCAGTTCAGTCGCTCAGTCGTGTCCGACTCTTTGCGACCCCATGAAGTGCACCACGCCAGGCTTCCCTGTCCATCATCAATCTCCTGGAGTTCACTGAAACGCACATCCATCGAGTCAGTGATGCCGTCCAGCCATCTCATCCTCTATCGTCCCCTTCTCCTCCTGCCCTCAATCCCTCCCAGCATCAGAGTCTTTCCAATCAGTCAACACTTTGCATGAGTTGTCCAAAGTACTGGAGTTTCAGCTTTAACATCATTCCCTCCAAAGAAATCCCAGGGCTGATCTCCTTCAGAATGGACTGGTTGGATCTCCTTGCAGTCCAAGGGACTCTCAAGAGTCTTCTCTAACACCACAGTTCAAAAGCATCAATTCTTTGGTGCTCAGCTTTCTTCACAGTCCAATTCTCACATCCATTCATGACCACTAGAAAAACCATAGCCTTGACTAGATGAACCTTTGTTGGCAAAGTAATGTTTCTGCTTTTGAATATGCTATCTAGGTAGGTCATAACTTTTCTCCCAAGGAGTAAGTGTCTTTTAATTTCATGGCTGCAGT
>SJYA01002685.1:182502-211329 GCA_006410615.1 Neotragus moschatus
AAAAAAAAAAAAATCCCCAGGGAAAATGAATTAGAAAATGAAGGAACTCTGCTTGCAAAATTACATCCCACCAAATGGTTTTGTGAAAGGAATGAAATAAGTATAAGGTTTTCTTATATGTAAATAATGAGGACAGACAGTCCCTTTGGTTTAATTGCTTAATACTCATATGTTTCTGTCAAGTAAATCAAGGAAGAAAAGTATTTTCCCACCAGTCGTTATTTTAGTATTAAACGTTACAGAGGGGGTGAAGTCATTTTATTTTATCATATATACCAGTATGTTTTAGCAACTAGATTTTGTTCAGTAAGTTAGACTTGTAAGACATGATATGATTTTTTAATGGGTTGTCTTTCTTTTTTTATTATTTATTATTATTTTTTTAACTTTACAATATGGTATTGGTTTTGCCATACATCACCATGAATCTGCCAATGGTATATGGCACGTCCTTGAATTAGTTTCTCTGAGAGATGAATCACATATAAATTATTTGAGATCCAAGTATTTCCTCTTTATTTTATGTTGCTAGGACCCTGTGTTTTTAGCATTTAATCTTCCTCTTTAAACTATTTAAAAAACTCATCTTAAGAGCTTTTATATGACTTTCCATTGCCTCAGTTCAGTTCAGTCGCTCAGTCGAGTCCAACTCTTTATGAACCCATGGACCGCAGCACGCCAGGCCTCCCTGCCCATCACCAATCCCCGGAATCCACCCAAACCCATGTCCATTGTGTCAGTGATGCCATCCAACCACCTCATCCTCTGTCGTCCCTTTCTCTTCCTGCCCTCAATCTTTCCCAGCATCAGGGTCTTTTCCAATGAGTCATCTCTCCGCATCAGGTGGCCATAGTATTAGAGTTTCAGCTTCAACATCAGTCCTTCCAATGAACAACAAACACTGATATTTAGGAAGGACTGGTTGTATCTCCTTGCAGTTCAAGGGACTCTCGAGAGTCTTCTCCAACACCGCAGTTCAAAAGCATCAATTCTTTGGCACTCAGCTTTGTTAATAGTCCAACTCTCACATCCATACATGACCACTGGAAAAATCATAGCCTTGACTAGATGGACCTTTGTTGGCAAAGTAATGTCTCTGATTTTTAATATGCTATCTAGGTTAGTCGTAACTTTCTTTCCAAGGAGCAAGTGTCTTTTAATTTCATGGCTGCATTCACCATCTGCACAGATTTTGGAGCCCCTAAAAATAAAGTGAGCCACTGTTTCCACTGATTCCCCGTCTATTTCCCATGAAATGATGGGACCAGATGCCATGATCTTCATTTTCTGAATGTTGAGCTTTAAGCCAACTTTTTCACTCTCCTCTTTTACTTTCATCAAGAAGCTCTTTAGTTCTTCACTTTGTGCCATAATGGTGGTATCATCTGCATATCTGAGGTTACTGACATTTCTCCTGGCAATCTTGATTCCAGCTTGTGCTTCTTCCAGCCCAAGGTTTCTAATGATACACTCTGCATATAAGTTAAATAAGCGGGGTGACAATATACAGCCTTGATGTATTCCTTTTCCTATTTGGAACCAGGCTGTTGTTCCATGTCCAGTTCTAACTGTTGCTTCCTGACCTGCATACAGGTTTCTCAAGAGGCAGGTCAGGTGGTCTGGTATTCCTATCTCTTTCAGAATTTTCCACAGTTTATTGTGATTCACAAGGTCAAAGGCTTTGGCACAGTCAATAAAGCAGAAATAGATATTTTTCTGGAAGTCTCTTGCTTTTCAATGATCCAGTGGATGTTCACAATTTGATCTCTGTCCCTTAAAAATACACTGATTATTTAACATCACAAAATTAAATGTCACATCAGAGTGGAGAGGGATTGTCTTCATTGATTGCAAGTATTTGAAGCAACTCAAGCTGAAGTCTTTCTTGGGCTCCCTTGTAGCTGAGCTGTTAAAGAATCCACCTGCAATGTGGGAGACCAGGATTTGATCCCTGAGTTGGGAAGACCCTGTGGAGAAGGGAACGGCTACTCCCTCAAGTATTCTTGCCTGGAAAATCTCATGGACAGAGGAGTCTGGCAGGCTACAGTCCATGGGGTTGCCAAGAGTCAGACACGACTTAGCGACTAAACTACTACTACTATGCTGGTACTATGCCTGCATCAATTTAAATACACAAACACCAACTACCAATTCCCAATTTTCACCTAATTCACATTTTGGCAACTAGAATGTGCTTAGTTAGTATTTGCCAAAACAAACTTTTTCAAATTCCATCTCTCCACTTGAAGGGAAAGAGGATAAAAGAAGTGGAGTGGAAGAAACTAGAAAAGAAAAAAACAAAAAAACTTTATCTTATATCAGTTCAGTTTGTCTTCGATTATTATAACTTAGGAAAATGAATTGTAGCAGAAAATGTCATCTCTCCATAAAGTACTACTTCATCAAATCATTTTCTCAGCTTTGATAATTTTTTTGAGCATGCATTTAAAAATTGCCCTCAGCTATATGTGGTTCTGAAAAGACAGGAGAAACTGGGAGTTACTGATTAAATGTAAGAGGTTGCCTTATACCCTGACATTGGAAAATCACCCCTGATAAGGAATATATGACCATGACAATCAGCCTTTGCTAGCTAGAACAAACAACATTGCTTTGAAAACCTGAGAGGGTATTTTTAGTTTTAGCATTTTCAAATTGGTGGCTCTTTAGCATATTTTCTAGAAAATAGTTAAAAATTAATCTGACATGGCATGGCCAACTCAACGTCCTGCGGTGATGATGCCAACTGAGGCATTTTTGAGAAGTTATTTTGACACATAACTGTTACACTTATCTTGAAAATAATCATTCTTCAGTATTAAACCAAGTAAATAAAAATGCCAGATTTATATTTTAAAATGCATTTGAGTCATAGGCACCATTATTAATGATGTGAATGAACTCTTTCAGAGTCTCCTCATGTTGTTACTTAGTCACCCTGTATTTATTATTAACAGTGTTGATTTGTGTGCCCAAAAACTAGGGGATGGAAAATGGACAGAGTTATAGACCATATATGCAGAGACTTCTCTTACTTACAAAATAACCATAAAAAGTAGAACACGTGGTTCAATAGTCTGTATACATTGTCTTATCAAATGTGTTATTAAAACACAAAAATGGCAAACAAATACAGACCGAGATTCACAGCAACATATTATTCAGCAGTGGTTTTTGTTTTGTTTTTTCCTAGCCTCAGGTCCATACTGTTGCATAATTTTTCCTAATTAGTTTGACTTATAAGAATCTCTCAGTGTACTAAGTAAAGCCTTGATTCTGGAAACTGGCTCATTTTGCTTGTCAAAAGATTCAAAAAAGGAGGAAAATATATGCTGGTAAACCTCATTTTTTAGTGACAATCACAGCCACATTTTTGTTATAGAGTCACTAGTTAAAAGATTGCTTTTTTTTTCTTTATAACAATCTAATTTTTACTTGTATTATTTTATTGTTGTGGGCCATGCCACATAGCATGTGGAATCTTAGTTCTCCAACCAGGGATCAAATCAGTCACTGTATTGAAACTGCAGAGTCTTAACCACTGCCAGGGAAGTCAAATGCTTTCCCCTTCAAATGCTGTCATTCATGTTTTCCTCATTGATTAGAAGTTGGAAAATACTTGAAACATCAGTCCAACTCACTCCACTTATAGATCGGAAAAGTGAAACCCTACAGGGGTTAATGTCTTGTTTTAAATTAGTTTTCAAAACAGTTGTTCCTGGTAACCCAGATCTTAAATCTGACCTGTTTTTTTTTGGGGGGGTGTATTTTGTATTTTTTAAGCTCCATTCATATTTAGACAGCATATTAAAAATCAGAGACATTACTTTGCCAACAAAGGTCCATATAGTCAAAGGCATGGTTTTTCAAGTGGTCATGTATGGATGTGAGAGTTAGACCATAAGGAAGGCTGAGAGCTGAAGAACTGATGCTTTTGAACACTGATGTGGGGGAATACTCTTGCAACTTTCTTGGACTGCAAGGAGATCAAACAAGTCAATCCCNACTTTGCCAACAAAGGTCCATATAGTCAAAGGCATGGTTTTTCAAGTGGTCATGTATGGATGTGAGAGTTAGACCATAAGGAAGGCTGAGAGCTGAAGAACTGATGCTTTTGAACACTGATGTGGGGGAATACTCTTGCAACTTTCTTGGACTGCAAGGAGATCAAACAAGTCAATCCCAAAGGAAATCAATCCTGAATATCTATTGGAAGGACTGATGCTGAAGCTGAAGCTTCAATATTTTGGCCACCTGTTGCAAAAAGCTGACTCATTAGAAAAGAGCCAGATGCTGGACAAGATTGAAGGCAGGAGGAGAAGGAGACAACAGACGATGAGATGGCTGGATGGCATCCCTGACTCAATGAATATGAGTTTGATCAAGCTCCAGGAGATGGTGAAGGACAGGGAAGTCTGGCATGTTGTGGTCCTTGGGGTTACAAAGAGTCAGACACAACTGAGTAACTGAACAACATCAAATTCATATTGTTGCTTCATAGGTGGCTGTTGTTTTTGTGCTTTGATGGAAAATGAACTGTAATTTAGAAAATATCTAAATTAACAAAGAATGTATACCTCACAACACCAGATATTAAAGTAGTGGACAGACATGTGTAAGACTACAGATCACATTAACCTCTGGGGATCACCTCTCTTCTACTAGCTTCTTGGTCTTGCCATGGCTATTGTCAGTTCTGACATAATACCTCGGAGTAAGTCATACTTGAGAGTGATACACGCAGATCCCTGAAAAGTGGTTTTGCACACAATAAGGCTTTCCTGTATGTGACTTTTCTCTCTTTTTTCTCTTTCAAAGTAAAGAAAAATTGCATGGTGTAAGTAACAAATGAAAGTTTATCATTTACATTTTGGACCCAATTCTTGAAATGCATTGCTTATATATTGGTAAGCCTTGCAATTCATCATTGAAGTAAATGAGCTAATAAAAAAGAACGAATATATAAAGAGTTCATTCTCATTTTAAATAATTTTTAAACATCTAATGGTGATTACATTCATAACTTTTGAATATATATATGTGTGTGTCTACATTTCTTTTTCTATAAATATGCAACGTAATCAGTTAACTCTGTATAAGAAAAAATAGGTTTAATTTAGTCTACCCATTTCTTGATCTAGTCAACACAGGTTTTATATTTATATCAGTTCTATTTTTCTATTGATAGTTTCTGTAACTTTACAAAATGTAAATATGCAATTTGTTGTTTTGCAAACTTTTAACTTTTTAAAGACTTTGACTTTATAAGGGCATTGGCACTTTGATCTTTGTCCCACTTTTTCTTTAAATTTTTGCCAATTATACCTTTATTTCTATAATATCAGATATATATATAATATCTATAATATTTTAGACCTCATGTAGCTACCTTAGAAGTCTAATGTCACTGTGATCAGAGATATTCTGTAAACAAGGAAAAGCATTGCATATGGTTACAGAACCTTGCTTATTCTGTTTTTGAATAGTTCAGTTTTATAGTCAAGAATGTGAAAGGGCACATTTCCTTCTCCAATATCCCACTTTCACAAACTTGGCCTCCTGTTCTTTGGCATTGCCATTTAGGTGGATTTTTTGCTTTAGTCTTTTTATTATTTTAGAAACTTAACCCTTAAGAGACAATTATTCCATATATGAGACTACTCCTCCATATCTTTTAACATGATGGATTAGAAAATATTTACCTTCTGTGTCCTATATTATCTCTTTCTTTTGGGGTCAAGTTTTGGTTTGTGTATGTTGGCATTTTTTTTTTTTTTTTTTGTGTTCTTTGATTATTCATTCTTCACACAAGAAAGGTCGCATGACTGGCTAATCTTCCACTGAGGAAGTAGAAATCTTCCTCTCTTTGATCTCTATATTCNTGGACTGCAGCCTACCAGGCTCCTCTGCCCATGGGATTTTCCAGGCAAGAGTACTGGAGTGGGGTGCAATTACCTTCTCAGTTTTGCCTTATCCGGAATGTCATATAGTTGGAATCCTACATTATGCAGGTTTTTATTACTGGTTTCTTTCACTTAATATGCAAGTAAATATACAATGTGTAATATACATGTAAGTTTCCTCCATGTCTTTCTGAGGCTTAATAGCTCAGTCTTTTTAGTGTTTAATAATATTCTATTGATTGGATGTAGCATAGGCTATTTGTCCATTTACCTACTGAGGGACAGCTCAGTTGCTTCCAAGTTATGGCATTATGAATAAAATAGCTGTAATCATCGTATTAACACTTTTGGTGTGCAAAAGTCTTCAGCTCCCTCAAGTACAAGAGCATGATTGCTGTATAGTGTGACAGGAGTATGTAGAGTTTTATAAGAAACCATGAAACAAATTTCCAAAGTGGCTGTGTCCTTTTGCATTTTCACCAGCAATGAATGGGAGTTCCTATTGTTCCACATCTTTCTCACCACTTGATACTGTTAACGTTACAGACTTTGACCAACATAATAGGCATGTAGTGGTGTCTCATCTTATTAATAATTTGCATTTCCCTTGTGACATACGATACAGAGCATATTTTTGTACACTAATTTGTCATTTCTCTATTTTTGGTGAGATGTTGTTGGGCCATTTTCTGATTTCCTTATGTTCAATGTTCTCCTTCCTCCTGGGCTGGGCTGGTCTTAGTCTGCTCAGGCTGTCATAATGAAATACTAGTGTTCAGATGGCTTAAACAACAGACATTTATTGTCTCACATTCTGAAGACTGAAAGTCCAAGATCAAGGCATCTAGCAATGTTGCTCTCTGCTGAGATTTCTCTTACAGACGTGTAGATGGCTCTTTTCTTGTGTCCCCTCACAGCCTTTTCTCTCCATGGATGCAGAGAGAGGGATTTCTGATATTTCTTAGTTTCCTTATAAGATCACTGTGAGTACTTAATAGCTTCAGTAATGTCCGATTCTTTGTGACTCTATGGACTGTATAGCCTGCCAGATAAGGACACTAGTTGTATTGAATTAGGACCCCCAACTTAAAAATGACCTCATTCAACCTTCATTACCACCTCAAAGACCCTATCTTCAAATATGGTCACATTGGGGATCAGACCTTAGACAGATTAAACTGGTAGTGGGGACATAATTCAATTATAACAGTTACTAATACAGACAAGTTTTATATCTTCTGAGTCTACTGATGCTTGGTATGACCTACAGTAGTCTTAGAAAGCTGTAGACTTGGTTGAACCTAAGCTAGATCCTCTGGGCGTGTAATGTTTAGCAGATTTATGTTTATATCATGCAATAGTGATGAAAACTAAATCATACTTGTTCCACTGGTTGTCAGAACAATTAGCATCTAAACTAAATGAGATGTTTACTATGTACGGGAACTTTGCTAAAATAGTTTCTGGGTTTTTTCAGTTAATCTTGAGAACAATCCAGGAAGATCATCCTATTTTTATCAGTAATATTCAGATGAGGAAGCCAAGCCTGTAAAATATTTCAATCCTTGCAAAAACCTACATTAGGGTGTTGCACAACCATCATTTTAATAAAATAATGAGTTTGTATATTCCAGTACAATAATCCCCTAAACAATTTAGAACATCTAGTACTCTTGCCTGAAAAATCCCATGGACAGAGGAGCCTGGAAGGCTGCAGTCCATGGGGTCACTGAGGGTCGGACACGACTGAGAGACTTCAGTTTCACTTTTCACTTTCATGCATTGGAGAAGGAAATGGCAACCCACTCCAGTGTTGTTGCCTGGAGAATCCCAGGGACAGGGGAGCCTGGTGGGCTGCCATCTATGGGGTCGCACAGAGTTGGACACGACTGAAGTGACTTAGCAGCAATACATCTAAACTTTAGCTACATGTGTCCCAGAGATAAACAGAGTTGCCATGCCTTTGCCTTTATTACTTGACATGTTGATGATTTCCCACATTTGAGTCACTGGGTCAGTGTTACTGGTTTACTAATAATATTGAATATTACCACCACTAATAAGTGACTCCTGTTTTATTGGTGCTTGTATATCAGCATAATTTAACTATTCAAAATAGAGGAGATTATGGCTAGTATGTAAAATAACAAACTATGGTTTCAAAATACCAAGCAACTGGGACTTCTCTGGTAGTCTAGTGGTTAAGATTTCACCATTCAATGCACAGGATATAGATTGTAGGGCTGGTTGTAGAGCTAAGATCCCACATGCCTCTTGGCAAAAAAAAAAAATACAAAACAGAGGCAATATTGTAACAAATTTAATGGTCCACCTCAAAGAAATCTTTAAAAAAAAAGGTATCAAGCAGAGTCCTATATCATACAAAAAAATACATGTAAGACATGGATTATTCAAGTTCTCCCTTTCCTTTATCAAATATATGTTAAATATATACAATTGAATATATACAATATATACAATTGAATATATACAATTCCTCTGGATGATTGGCACGGAAGAAAAGGTCTCCATGGCTAAAGTATAGTGAAGGTAAAGTGGGAAGAAGGATAGAAGTAGGGAGGAGGCAGAGCCCAAATGCAGACTTTCACATCTGATGGTGAAGAATTTGTATGGTATTTTGATTGCAAAGGAAAGTCAATAAATAATTTAAACAGGGCAATGTTAAAATCAGATTTAAGCACATAAATGATTATGCTACATACTGATTGGAGAGTGATCTCTCTGGGACAGAAATAATTTAAAGAAACCATTAAATGTGCAATATGTGGACACACATAACGGACATCTGGACTGTAACAGTAAAGATCTTGGGTAGTAAATTCTCAAGATACTTTGGAATTAGAATCTGGGATCTGTTCTGTAGATTTCAACATGGAGTGCATGAAAGAGAGGAATTATTAATAGAGATACTTGGGGGTTATGCTGAGCACTTAGGGAAATTAAATGACATTCAATGAGAAGGGGAAGCCTTAGAAAGGGACAAGAGTTTGTGGAAAAATAGGATTTGGATCAGATATGTAAATTTAAGCTCCCTCTTGTTCAGTCACTAAGCTGAGTTCAGCTCTTTGTGACCCCATGGACTGCAGCACCCCCAGGCTTCCCTGTCCTTTGCTTCCTCTGGGACTTTGCTCAAATTCATGTCCATTGAATCAGTGATGCTATCTAGACCATTATATTTGCTAAATTGACTATTGTGAATGCCAGTTCCTAAATGAGATCAAAGCTCAAGATGTAAATGACTGTTTAAAACTCTGTCACTAGGTAGAATCACTGAGGGACAGAATGAGGAACAGATGACAGGAAAAGAAAGCAGCCCGAGAACATTTGACTCTACAAAGTTGATCTGAGAAGGAGAAACCAGCAGAGGAAAAATAAATCTCCACTGAGAAATGACCAGAGTCAGGAGAGACAGTGTCATGGTTTCTAAGGGATAGGGGGATTTTAAGAAGTGATGATTTTGTAACGTGTTACTGAGAAAGTTGAAGAAAAGGGAAACTAAAAAGTGACTATTATGTTTGGTGAGATACAGCTGCAGATGAACTGTTTTGAAGGCAATTTCAGTAATGCAGTTGGATTTAAATGCAATTTGGACAAGAATAGATAGAGACAAGGGTGGGGCAGCAAATACAGTGAAAGCTGCCCAGAGTTTTTCCATGTAAGAAATCTACATTTGATAGTACCAATTGGCAAATTTTTGGAAATGTTCCCTTCAAGTTAAACTGTGTTTACTGTTTTGAAAAATATGGAGATTGTTAATTAATATCTGGTATCAGTTCAATGGCCTATTATCTCACAATGGTTTTCTGATTGGAAGTTAACCATAATACCATAAGAATAGTGTAAATCTATTAAATATTTCTATATATTAGAAAGTTTCATTTTTTTAGAACTGCATAGCCACCTCTAGGCCAATTGCTGCTATGACACTATCTTAATATTGCCTTCTTCACTGACAGACAAGTTATATACAGAATAGATGACCATATACCATTGATTTGTTAATTAAATCTAAAGCAAATCAGCTGTCTCACAGAATTAAAAAACAAAAACAGCTGATAAAAGAACATTATGTCTTGGCTGTGGTGTGTATCAGATGGGGTTTGAGACTCAATACACAGCAAATAGTAAATTTAGGAAAGCCAATGATTGAGAAGTAAATCTTTGAGTCCTTCATGCCCCCATCTCCAAAATAAATAAACAAGTGTGCATTTGTATATGTGTGTGTGTGTGTGTGTGTGTGTGCGCGCACGCACAGGTTATCTGCATGTCGGTATGTGTCCAGGCTTGCATTTCTTAAAAGCAAATCTTGAGACATGGATTTGAGGCCAAATAATTGTGAAGAAAGGCAATTCCAAAAAGCACTATGAGAAGATGGGGAACTGAGACTAGGAACGGGGATGGTAAAAAGCAAAGTGTGCACAAGTTACCACTATGAGAAATTGTGGTTCAGTCCCTCTGACAGTCCTCTAAGATAAAGAGTGGAATTTGCCTCAGCATTTTCTCACTGAAGAGTGAGGAATCTGGAATATTTGTTAACTATCTCCTGCCTCTGAGCGGTTGCCCTGTCCACTGCTGGTCAGATATGATATAGAAGTACACCTTTTCCAAGAAGCTGCATGCAGCCTAGAGAAAAGGCTCAGGGGTAGGGAGAGACACTGGCTAGAATCACCTAGCATATCTACCTCTCACATTATATGGTGGGCTTTTAAGGATAAAAAAGACCAAAACTGACTTTTGTAAATTTTTAGAGACTTTAAAATTAGGAAGCACTGGATATACTGCTTTCATAGGATACTGAGACACAGAAACCCACTGTGGAGGTTTATGCTCTACAAGCTAAACAATGGCTTCCCTCGTGGTGCTAGTGGCAAAGAACCCACCTGCCAATGCAGAAGATGCAAGAGTCTCAGGTTGGATCCCTGGATCAGGAAGATCCCCTGGAGGAGGAAATGCAACCCACTCCAATATTCTTGCCTGGGGAAATCCCATGGACAGAGAAGCCTGGTGGGATACGGTTCATGGGGCTACAGAGAGTCAGACGTGATTGAGTGTCTAAGCCCAAGCTAAACAAGATGTGGGAGCATGGCAGGAGCTTCAGAGCAGCTATGTTCAGATGCTGTACCCCACACTCTCCACTTCCATTTATCGCTTTTAAGGTGGGAACAAAATTGAGTTTATATATATATATACATAGTATGTATGCATATGTGTGTGTGTGTATGTGTGTATATATGTACATATATAAATGAACAAACTTTCTCACCTACATTATCATTTCCTTCCATGTCAGTACACTTTTTGTTAGTCATATTTCGTACGTGCTTGAAGTTTTCAAAGTTATTAAAGGAATATAGTAAGTGGCTTCCCTGGTGGCTCAGAGGGTAAAGCATCTGCCTGCAATGCTGGAAACCCGGGATCAATCCTGGGGTCGGGAGGATCCCCTGGAAAAGGAAATGGCAACCCACTCCAGTACTCTTGCCTGGAGAATTCCATGGATGGAGGAGCCTGGTAAGCTACAGTCCACGGTGTAGCAAAGAGTCAGACACAATTGAGCGACTTCACTTCACTTCACTTCATAGTAAATGGCAGGTTAAAAGGAAAATAATAAATGGGCTCATCAAGTCGAGGTTTTTAAATTATAGATTCAGGAAGTGCCATGGCATTTATTAAACACGCTTAAAGAAAGTTCAAATTTAAGATCAAGTTAATTATGTAAATTGATTGACAGAATAATCAAAATTATTTCAACCCTGTGAAAACAACCCATTATTATTACCCAAGGTTAATAGTGGAAGTGGAGCCTAGTGGGCACAATCCATGGGGCCACAGAGTCAGGCATGACTGAGTGACTGAATACAGACTGAGTGACTTAACACAACAACATTAATAGAGCTGTGAGGGGAAGGTTTTCAGGAGAAGACATGGTGCTCAAGAGACTTATTTCCAATCACTACACTATTTAATATTGCAATTCTCTGCTCAATGTGTTTAATTTTTTGAATCTTTGTTTTTAAAAATCCTCTTAATATATTCAGACCAGTTACCTATTCCAACACTGAGTAAACTACAATTGATGTTAATTAACTTAGAAGGAAAGTTATGACCAACTTAGAAAGTATATTGAAAAGCAGAGACATTACTTTGCCAACAAAGGTCCGTCTAGTCAAGGCTCTGGTTTTTCCATTGGTCATGTATGGATGTGAGAGTTGCACTGTGAGGAAAGTTGAGTGCTGATGAATTGGTGCTTTTGAACTGTGGTGTTGGAGAAGACTCTTGAGAGTCCCTTGGATTGCAAGGAGATCCAACCAGTCCATTCTGAAGGAGATCAGCCTTGGGATTTCTTTGGAGGGAATGATGCTGAAGCTGAAGCTCCAATATTTTGGCCACGTCATGCGAAGAGTTGACTCATTGGAAAAGATCCTGATGCTGGGAGGGATTGGGGGCAGGAGGAGAAGGGGATGACAGAGGATGAGATGGCTGGATGGCATCACTGACTAGATGGGTGTGAGTCTGAGTGAACTCCGGGAGTTGGTGATGAACAGGGAGGCCTGGTGTGCTGTGAAACTTGGGGTCACAAAGAGTCGGACATGACTGAGCGACTGAACTGAACTGAACTGAACCCACCATAAATGGAGAAGGCACTGGCGACCCACTCCAGTACTCTTGCCTGGAAAATCCCACGGGCAGAATAGCCTGGTAGGCTGTGGTCCGTGGAATTGCTGAGGGTCAGACACGACGGAGCGGCTTCACTTTCACTTTTCACTTTCATGCATTGGAAAAGGAGATGGCACCCACTGCAGTGTTCTTGCCTGGAGAATCCGAGGGACAGGGGAGTCTGGTGGGCTGCCGTCTATGGGGTCGTGCAGAGTCAGACACAACTGAAGTGATTTAGCAGCACCAGCAACTCACCATTAAAACATTGAACGTGACTTCCCTGGTGGACAGTGGGTAAGAATACATATGCTAATACAGGGGACACGGATTCAATCCCTGGTCTGGGAACATTCCACCTTCCAAGGAGCAACTAAGCCTGTGTGCCACAACTGCTGAGCCTGTCACCTAGAGCCAGCAAGTCACAACTACCAGCTCATGTACTGCAACTACCAGGGTACGTGGGCCTACCTGTGCTCTGCAATGAGAAACCACCACTATAAGAAGCCTGTGTACCGAAACTAGCGAGTAGAGTAGCCCCCGCTTGCTGCAACTAGAGAAAATCCATGTGCAGCTGGGAAAGCCCAGCGCAGCCAGATAAATAAAAATAAACTAAAAAGTGTATTGAGCAAAATATGCAATATTAATTGATACATTATTTTATTCATTCACTTGTTTTTATTCTTGGCCTTGCCACACAGCTCAGTTCAGTAACCAGGGATTGAATTCAGGCCACAACAGTGAAAGCCCAGAATCCTAACCACTGGGCCAACCAGGGAACTTCCAGTACATTATTTATAAAAAATATGTTTTTATACTTTTATCCCAGATAGGCTACATTAACAGCCCTTAGAATACATTGCCAAACATTTTATTTTTATCTCAAATTAATTATGAGACATAAATAGAAGAGGGAAGGTATTTTTAAGAAGCTTATCTAATCAGGAAAAGATGCTATAGTTTAGACAATATGAGTAGTGTCTGGTCTTCCTCAAGGAGACAATATGCTCCCAGCTATTTAAGGCCTCTGTTATCCCACGTTCTGAATCACCTGTAGCTTCTCATAATAGCTACACCCTGGCCTAAATTCTGAAGTGCACGGGAAGCTATGTGAGAAATCTCCAGCTCTATGAAGGAGACCCACTACATAACAAACTTGAGTCACAGATGACCTTTAAAAAATACTTTCACACTAACTATGCTTATTCAGTTTTGTTACATGACTGACTGACTTAACTTTTTTAATCACAGGAGTTTTGAACTTTCTTTTGTCTTTTTGTCGCTAAGTGTTGTCCTACTCTTTTTCAACCCCAAGGACTATATCCCTCCAGGCTCCTCTGTTAATGGGATTTTCCAGGCAAGAATTCTGGAATGAGTTGTCATTTCCTTCTTTAAGGGATCCCCTTGACCCAGGGATTGAATACATGTCTCCTGCATTAGCAGGTGGACTATTTACCACTGAGCCCCCAGGAAAGCCCCAAACTTTCTGTTTATGCTGTTGATACATGTTCTCAATGGGACATGTGTCATTTAAAATGAGTCAGTATGATTTAAAATGCAAAAGTTGCCTCCTAATGCATGACCACCTGAAGCACTTGACAATCTCATTTCTGAAAATGATTATATATTTATGGATAGAAGTATAGATAGATTGGTTAATAGAATAGATATCTCTATAAAATGCATGAGAGATATCTATCTACTATCGATAAATTTAATCTATTATGTCTATCTAATATCAGATGAAATACTGAATAAATTAGCAATGTTTGTTTTGTGTTTGCTTGAGATCAAAGTAAGATAAATAGGCTTGCCTTTTGTAATATTGTGAAAAATGTAAACATTAAAATTATAAGTGGAGCTCTAGAAAATAAATCTACTATGACAAACATGCAAAAGACTTTCAATATATCATTAATTATGTGTGTACATTTGAACTGTACACCTCCTGTCTTTCCTAGAATAGGACATTGAACTTTCTTCTTACTTGACTACATAGTAGTGACGCACTTCACTAAATTAAGATGTCAGACTATAACAGAACATTGCCTAACGTATGCACTCGGTGATTAAAGTGGAGTTCAGCATAATGCTAGCTGAAAATTTCCAGGACAGTCTTTTCTCTTGGTATACAATCAAGGACTCATAATATTTTACATATGGGATATCACTTAACATCAAGGGCTTCCCTGGTGTCTCAGGAATAAAGAAGCTGCCTGCAATGTAGGAGATACAGTTTGGATCCCTGGTTCAAGAAGATCTCCTGGGGAAAGAAATGGCAACTCAGACAAGTATTCTTTCCTGGGATAACCCAAAGATAGAGGAGCCTGGAAAGCTACCGTCAACGGAGTAGCAAAAGGGTCAGACATGACTTAGCAACTAAACCACAGCCATCACTTAACAATATCTCAGTTAAATTGACAATATATATGGAAGACAGTATATATGATTACTTTATTTATACACAGAAATTTATGCTGTAAAATAATCTGAAATGACAGTTCTCAAGAATATCTCATTTTTTACTCATTGCTGCTATTGTTTTCATAATTATACTTATAAATATTCATCTTTATTTCATTTACTATAGAATTAATAACTTGCATATATTGAACCAGATAGTACATTGCAGTTTTCTGATAGTAAATTTAGATGGTGTTTTACTGATTTATTTAGCTCATATACATATTTAATGAAACAAATATTTCATATAAGTTTGGCAGTAAACATTTCCTTAGTTGTCCTGATAAATTTACCCCATACTTTAGCAATTTTATATGTTCAAAATATCAAATAATTGAGAAAAATAGAATGAGTATAATTATACTTTATGTATTATTTATTTTTGTAGCAGTAAGTATATAAAATGATATATTTATGGATCTAAACATAACTATTAATGATTATACATATTCTATCTACAAGTCATCCTTATTTTTCTGATTGTTGGTCTGAAATAATGGTCTGAGACTACAAATTATAGTTCCTTGTACCTTTTTTCAGCTTTAATATAGAGTTTGTTATGATCTTGCTATTTTTTTCCCAAGCATATCTAGAATCATCTAGGGACCTAGATCATAGCAGTTTTATCTGTCTTTACCTTGCCCTACATGTCTGTTAGTATATTCATTCCTGTCACACAATTTCAAACAATTTCATGGCTCAAAGTGGAAAAAATATGACCTGCCACTGCTGAAGCTAAAGATAGTTCTAGCTGATTTAAGTGCTGTTTCAGTGGCTTTCTGTCTACATTATCAGATAGCCCAAGAACATTCGCGATAGGAAGAGTGGCCCCTGTATTGATGGATATTGAGCCAGCCAGGGAGATGGCTTCTTTAAGTTCTTTGAACTGCACTTCTCTAACTGTTTCAGCACAGCGACCTAATCAATTTAAGGTTAGGAATCTGTCTTCCCTCTTTGCACACATATTCACCTCAAAGTTAGCTAGAAGCACCAAGTAAAAACCCACCATAAAATCACCTGTTGCAATGGCAGACAAGTAATGGAAACTCATGGTGTGTGTGTGTGTGCGTGCGTGTAGACTGCTATAGTATTTTTGCCACTTCTCAATAGAGTATGGTGAAACCTTGGCTTCCTATAATTCAAAAAGAAAGGAAGGTGCCATGTCACCTCTTCTTCCAGCATGGCACATATGATTCTCTGATATTTGATGATGTGTTATACTGCAAGAGATTTTTAATGCAGTAACTCACCCAAGGATGGGTGATCTGATATTACAATGTTATTGGTACATTTTAAATCTTTGTACAGACTGTGACAGCTCTTGAGCTTATAGGAAAAGATCTGGTCTTGTTATTGAGTGAGAGAGTCTGGAACTCTTCCATGGAATTAGTTCCAGTGACCAAATATTCATATCTCATTATGTACAAAGTGATCTATCCTCGTCAATTATCCTCTTGTCATTTTTTTGGCTGTTCAATTTTTCATCAGATATTAAACAACAGTAGTTTCCACTTGTGAGCATTGTCTAATTTCACACTGCTCTGCATCAATGGAAGGTGATAGTGATTACTGGGAGACAACCTAGAATAAAGAAGAGAAAATTGAACCAATTTTTGCCTAATTATTGTCTTTTTTTCAATACATGTGCATATCTTTTTTTCCAAATCTTTAATTTTGGGGTAAAGGGAAAGAGAGAAGTCGATTTTTTTTCTAATTTATTGAAACATAATTAGCATGTAACATTGTGTAAGCTTAAGGTGTGCAGTGAGATTATTTGATATAATTACATACTGAAAAATGATCACCACAGTAAAACTAGCTAACACATCCATCACCTCATATAGAATTTGTGTGTGTATGTGTGGTGTGAACTTTGAAAACCTATTTCTTTGGTAAGTTTCAAATAAACAATTCAACACTGCTTGCTATAGTCACCAGGTCTTAAACTCTAACCCTAAGATTTACTTTATAACTGGAAGCTTGCATCTTTTGACCATCTTTCCCCATTTCCTCTTAGCCTCCACTCCCTGCCACTGGTAACTACCCAGCTGTTCTCTCTTTCTTTGACCTTGTTTTTCAATTTTTAGATCTCATATATAGATGCGGTTATATAGAGCCTTTTTTATATTTATATATTTTTTTTTCTATATCACATTAATGTAATGGGTTGGCTAAAAAGTTCACTTGGGTTTTTACATAGTATCTTATAGAAAACCCAAACAAACCTTTTGGCCTACCCAATAGTTATTATTATCTATCTTATGTGTTATTATTGTAAGAGTTTTTCTTTATATATATATACATATAGCATATATATATAAAACAGATTTTTTTGGCCAATTCTTTCATTAATGGGCCCTACATTGTTTACATATTTTAGCTATTGCAAGTAGTACTGCAATGAACATGGAGGTGCAAATATCTCTTTGACATGGTGATTTCATTTCAAGTGGAATTGCTTAATCATATGGTATATATTTACTTCTTTGAGAAACCTTCACATTTGTTTGCCATAATGGCTTTACCAACTTACACTGGTACCAAAATTGAGAGGGAAGTTTAGATTGTTGTCTTGTCCTAGGTTACCAAAGTCTCTGAGAGATTACTGTAACTGCTTGTAAAAAGTAAAAATTAAGGGTATTAGTTGTGTTTGATTAAAAAAAAAAAAAAACTGTCCATGAGGTTTGAAATATGTTTATAAGTATTAATATTGGTTCATAGAGAAAGTATTTTAGAACCAAAGATTTGAACTAGGACTATGACTAAGCTTAGAAACTGTGAAATTCAGTATCACCATTTTAGATATAAGACTTCTAAGGTCTAGTCTATTAAGTGTGCTTAACATGATGAAAGCTAGTTTGTAGTAAAATTGCAGAGCCTAGATTTTCTGTGCTTCTTTCAATAGTTTCTTTCTACACAGTTCAGTTCACTTCAGTCGCTCAGTCATATCCAACTCTTTGCGACCCCATGAACCACAGCATACCAGGCCTCCCTATCCATCACCAACTCCAGGAGCCCACCCAAACACATGTCCATTGTGTCGGTGATGCCATCCAAGCATCTCATCCTCTGTCGTCCCCATCTTCTCCTGCCCTCAATCTTTCCTAGCATCAGGGTCTTTTAGAATGACTCAGCTCTCTGCATCATGTGGGCAAAGAACTGGGGTCTCAGCTTCAACATCAGTCCCTCCAATGAACACCCAGGAATGATGTCCTTTAGAATGGACTGGTTATAGGTTCCCAGAAATGAAGAAAATCACAACATTTCTGCTTGTGTATAGTTTTCATATTAACTACATTAATATGTTGATCATTAATTGGAGAACACTGACTAGAAATTTTTCAACCCTCACTGTCTCCATCATATAAATTTAATATCTCAACTTGCCAGAATTTCTGATGGACTTTTTATAGTCAATAACAAATAGTAAACAAAATACATTGTAGCATTTTGAAAATACAATTTAAAAAAATTCAGAGTAGTGGATATACATGAAACGAGAATACACATGCTACCTTACTGGAACAATAACTTAGATTGTGCTATAATCAAAGGTGCATACAACTGTTCTCTTTTTCTTTGAATAGCATTAACGTGCTGGCTGGTAATTTAAAGGTTTTATATGCATTACCCTCCTATAAACCCTGTGTTATATACAGTGTAGGCGTTTTTAATCTGCTTGGTACTTAAGGAACAATGGCTGAAAGGTAACGCATTTGCCTTAAGTCTCAAAGTCCGCTAGATGGAGAGGTGGAGAGTGAACATAATCTTCTTGGCTCTGGTTTTATTGTTCTTTCCCTTAATGGAAGAATTGTAGTAATTGACAGTCAAGAGTTTTCTTTGACCTTATTAAATAAATTAATAGTAATTTTTTTTTCTATTTGAGGAGACACGCATAGGAAAATGTCTTGTGAACAAATCATTTTGATTGCTATTTGCCCATTTAAATGCTACTGTCAAAAGTCATCAATGCTGATAAACATAAAACTGAAGCCAAGCATCTGTGAATGCCACTCACACTTTTGCAGAGTGCTGTAATCTGTATCACAGGCATCATTAACTTAAGCAATTAAGTTCAATGTCCTAGATTCTGTTGACAAGTGTTACTATTTTTAGGATTTTCTTCATGTCTTACATTGCTCTGCTGCTCTAATACCTCACAATGAAATAAAAGGTCCGCATTTATGTTAATTCTTTGTAAAATTTCCCACTGCAGCCAAGGGTGATAAACATGAACTGTCTCAGTAATTAAGTCAAAGTGTTACTCTTAAGGAAGTTCCACTAAGAAAAAAACCACTAAGGTGGTTATTTTAAATAAAAGCCAAGCATTCATTTCAGGGCCACTTCTCGGGATTCTCATGGTGATATAAGTCACTGAAATTAGTTTACAACTGCACTAATATACTTTAAAATAACAGAAACCATGATTGAGCAGCCATGTGGCAGTCTGAACCACTTTCTCCTCTTTACACACTTATTTTCTTCCAGTTATTGTACAGGAAGCTACTGGCGGAGTTTCAGTGGCAATCTATATAATTATCTACTAAAACAGAAAATAATTTTACTTCCTTGGTGGCTCAGAAGGTAAAGAATCCTCCTGCAGTGCAGGAGACCTGAGTTCAATCCCTGGACAGCAAAATTCCTTGGAGAAGGAAATGGTAACCCACTCCAGTACTATTCTCTGGGAAATCCCAGGGACAGAGGAGCCTGGCAGGCTAGAGTCCCTGAGGTTGCAGAGTTGGACAAGACTGACTGATTAACACTCTCGTGTAAACAAGGTAGAGTTCAGGTATGTGCTTTCTAAGTCACTTTAGTCGTGTTTGACTCTTTGTGACCCCATGAACTGTAGCCTGCCAGGCTACTCTGTCCATGGGACTCTCCAGGCAATCGTACTGAACTGGGTGACCGTGCCCTCCTCCAGAGGATCTTCCCAACCCAGGAATCGAACCCAATTCTCTTACATCTCCTGTATTAACAGCAGGTTCTTTACCACTCAGTCATGTCCAACTCTTTCAGACCCCATGGACTGTAGCCTGCCAGACTCCTCTGTCCATGGGATTCTCCAGGCAAGAATACTGGAGTGGGTTGCTATTGTCTCCTCCTGGGGATCTTCCTGACCCAAGGATCAAAGATGTGTCTCTGTGTCTCCTGTAATACAGGTGTATTTTTACTGCTGAATCACCAGGGAAGCCCCGTATTGCCTTTGGGTTCACTTTATAGAACACTTTGCTAAGTTTTAACAGAAGTACACACATTAGAAGAAAGACCACATTGTTTTTAAGAGTTAGTAGTTTTCTGATCATACTTTAAATTTCTAATGCCTAATCAGTGTTAAAAACTGCAAAAACATATTTATCTGCAAGTTAGAATAAGAAAAAAAATATTCATATCTCTCTTAATACAAGATCTGGCGATATACAACTTCTAATAAATGACTCTTGGAGAAGGCAATGACAGCCCACTCTAGTACTCTTGCCTGGAAAATCCCATGGATGGGGGAGCCTGGTAGGCTGCAGTCCATGGGGTCGCTAAGAGTCGGACATGATTGATTGAGTTCACTTTCACTTTTCACTTTCATGCATTGGAGAAGGAAATGGCAATCCACTCCAGTGTTCTTGCCTGGAGAATCCCAGGGACGGCAGAGCCTGGTGGGTTGCCGTCTATGGGGTCACATAGAGTCGGACACAACTGAAGCAACTTAACAGCAGCAG
Source organism: Neotragus moschatus (assembly GCA_006410615.1). Classification (NCBI taxonomy): domain Eukaryota; kingdom Metazoa; phylum Chordata; class Mammalia; order Artiodactyla; family Bovidae; genus Neotragus; species Neotragus moschatus. Next base: position 203,252 of record SJYA01002685.1, read on the forward strand.
CAGCAGACTTTGAGGAATCTTAACATGATTATGGGGCACAAACAGGGTACTTGACATACCATCACCACTAGCCTGTGTGTCTGAACCCTGACATGTGACATGTTATCCTTTCTACAGGAACCATGAACAACCTTACTAAGAAGACACTTTCACTCTCCAGTGCCCTTCTTTCTGATTAGGTTTTGCCACAAAAGGAGTTTACATCATATTTCAACAAATATTTTCACCCTCATTCTGTTGGAGATCTTGGAATTTCCGGAAAATCATAGTATCTCACACCATCCAGCTTGCCAATCCTAAAATCACATCTACTTTAAATACTACAGCTTTACATCATTTTGCCCAACCTTGAGCACTTTATCTCACACTTCATGTGCAAGTTAAGAGGCAGAAGCATGAAATGAAGGGTTTGGCAGACTGCCAAAGCCCTGCAGCAGCTGCATGTCCAGGTGGGACTTTATGGGGCTTTGACAAGGGAAGTGTCACTCAAGTGTCTGACACCATTGTCTTCTCATGGCAGGAGGTAGGACATTTGATGGCTTAGTGGGCATGAGAGCTACAATTAATCCTCCTGGAAGAAATGGCTCTTACCCAGGACTTATTAGTCACTTCTAAAAATACAAACCTAAATGCCAGGAAGCAAATGACTTCCCATGGAGACCAGGAGACTGAACGGTTGCTTCCTTACCGAGGTAATCCTGCCAGTTAGAGTGAGCTAATTTTTACATCTCAACCAAGAAGTATTTAAAAATCTAGAGGCTGCAAATCATGGGGCACAGGTGTGGATAATTCATTAAAGCTTTGAATATAATCGCCATGTATATAAATGTATGCACATGTATCCATACATAACTGATGTCACTCAACCTATGATAATTTTGCTTTATGCAATTAACACTTCTCTGGTAGTACAGGTGATGAAGAATCTGCCTACAATACAGGAGACCTGGATTTGATCCCTGGGTGAGGAAGATGCCCTGGAGGAGGTGATGGTACCCCACTCCAATATTCTTGCCTGGAGAATTTCATGGATAGAGGAGCCTGGCAGGCTACAGTCCATGGGTTCACAAAGTGTTGGACAAAACCGAGGGACTATCACTTTCACTTAAATATATATATATATATTTGAATCTTTCTATTAAGATAGTTTTCTTGAAAAAGGTGGTGAGCAAATGCCAAGGTTGTAGGAGTGAACTTGGCTTTGTACAATAAATATATTCTTTGAATTTGAATGTAGGTGGACTCATATTTTAATTTCACATAATAGCAGGTTACTAAAAGTAATCCTGTGTGAATCACTGTGCTTTTAATGCATATAAACACTTCTAAAGTACGACAGGCTTGGAATTTTTCAAACTACTTTCTTTTTTAAAACTGTATAGTACTCTATGTGAAAAATAATAGATCAGATGTTCTTTATAACATGCAAGTACTAAATGTGAAGACATTTGCTTTCAAAATGTGATAGATATATTTTTCTTTTTCTGGCTTCTATTCTAAATAGTTAATAACGCTATGGAAAAATTTAAATTGCGAAAAATAAAGTAAAAAGCCCTTTTAAAATGGCATATTTGGAGTTAATTACAAATCATCATTTCAACAATTTGGTATAATATCCCCTTAAATATAATATTTAATTAATGAAGTAATATAGAAATTCTCCCCTGTTCTCTCTTCTTTCAGATTATATACAGTATATACATAATATATGCATAGCATGTTTATATATATATATGAATATACACAGATATACATGTATTTTGGGACATAGTCAACCTGAGGCTTTATTGTGTGATATTATGATAATTAAAATATAAAATTGCTCTTTGGTAACAAAATAAATTTATCTCTGTCAATCAGAATGCACATGTTTTGTTGTTCACTTGAAGTATTGGATTAAAAACAAGAAATCACAGTAGAACATCTCATTGACATTCAATAGGAAAATAGTGCTGACAGAATGCTACAAGAACTACAGTGGATCCAGGCCAAGAGAGTAAATTAAAAACAGTCTTATAGCTGTCTTAACATTTTACAAGGCAAGCAATATGATCAAGTTGTTGAGCTGGCATCATAAAATCATTTGAAACCAAGATTTGTTTCTGTTTAAGATACACACTTTTTATAACCTTGCTACTTTGATTAAACAGTACGACTTGAAGCTTTGAAAGTAAGACTTCTGTAGAGATTGCATACACACAGCCCACTCACTCACTCATCCATACTTTTATGTATACCCTCAAGGCCAAATGAGCAAACTCTTTCTGGAATTGAATGTTGGCATCTCTCCATTTACTTGGCCATTTATCTGTATCTTGATGTATAAATATCACATATTTACACCAACTTCTAATGTGTATTTTCATAAAATACATCATCTTTAAATATATATATATGTATATATTTATTTGGTTGCACCAGGTATTAATTGTAGCACACAGGATGTTCAATCTTTGCTGTGGCATGCAGGATATTGAATTGTGGCATGTGAGATCTAGTTCCCTAACTAGAGATCAAACTTGGGCCCTCTGCATTGGGAGTGTGGAGCCAGCCACCTGACCACCAGGCAAGTCCCACAATACATCATCTTGTTGGTGTAAACCTTGTGGACAAGCAACAGGGTTTGTCTGCTGTGCCACCTGTGCCAGGAGGCTCTCTTACCACCATTTTCAGGAAAATCTCATATGCAATTAGTCCTTTATTCCATCATTCATTCATTTATTAACTGGCAACACAGATAAAAGGAATTAAGAAGATATTAACTTGGTACATGATTATCGAGCAGTCACTGTGTGCTCAGCATCATTCTTGGTAGTGTGCAGATATGCTCTCTGTTCTTATAAGGTCCCACTTTGGTAAAGTGTCTTGCAGTGAAGTCACGTACTTTCATAGATTTAAGGAGGAATGCTTCTAAGTGACCTTTTCTTTCACCCATGCATTCAAGAAATACATGTGTGCATATATAAGCAGGCACTGCTCTGGTTTTACACAGATTATCAGTATGCGCACGCATTGCTAGCTCTTCTAAAGAACTCACTTTTTGACATCTTATGTGCAAGCTCTGCTTAGCCCTGCATGTGGATCTCTACTTCTGTGTTGCAATGTTATGAACGCTGCTGCATACATTGTTATATAATGGATTAGTACAGGTCCTGACTAGAGATCTGTGATGCTCCGTTTTAATGTACATGTACCAGGGCTACTCCTCAAACATTTTGATATCTGAAAATACTAGACATCAACTGAGCATCAGTGTTTCATATATGTTTGTATAAAATTATCAGTCTCAAGGAGATTGAAATAAAGAAAAAACTGGTCTTTCAACAAAAGTAGTTTGAGAAGTACTGATCTGAACCAGTATTTCTTACATGGGTGTGATTTTGCACCCTCTTAAACCTTGAAGATATGTGACAACATCTAGATACATACTTGGTTCAGTGGCATCTAGTGGGTAGGGTCCAGGGCTACTTCTTAGCACTCCACAATGTACATCATTTCCTCACACAACAAAGAGTTGTCTAGCCCAATATGCCGGTGGCACTGATGCTGAGAAACACTCCATTAATGCTAATCAGGAAAGTTTGGTGTTTATAGTATAGAGACTTTTCTATCTGTGTTAAGAGATTTTGAAGAGAGAATTACCATGAGGTGGAAAAAAAAATGTTAAGAGAGTTTCTAGGGAAGTGAGATTAAACTAAAGAGAGTAGAATGCCTGACAGAGTATTGCAATAATTCAAAGGGCTTCCCAGGTGGTTCAGTGATAAAGAATCCACCTATCACTGCAGGAGATATGGGAGACATGGGTTCGATCCCTGGGTAGGGAAGATCCCCTGGAGAAAGAAATAGCAACCCACTTCAGTTATTGTTTCCTGGGAAATCCCATGGACAGAGGAGCCTAGTAGGCTATGGTCCATGAGGTCGTAAAGAGTCAGACATGACTTGGCAGTTTAACAGCAACAGCAAGTGATACAGGATTTTAGAGGAGGGTAGAGATGATGGTAAGCCAGAGAGAGGAAAGCAAATGTGAGCCTATGGGGTGGGGTGGGGTGAAGAAAAGAGAAATTTCATGTCTCTTAACATATCAACTCTTCATAGCCATGGAGGCATGTTGCTGATAGTACTGATAGCAACTGGAAGAGATGAAAGTAAGAAATATGAGCCAGGCCTTAGATGTTTGTCTTGCTGAATACTGCTCAGCAGTTTACAATACACAAAGCAATCCATAAGAAAGGATCATCCAGTTCATAACAGAGCCATGGTTATAAAATCCTGGTGCTATGGACTGAATACTTGTGTCCACATAAATTCATATATTGAGGCACTAATTCCCCAATATAATGATATTTGGCAATGGGATCTGTGGTAGATCAGTTAGATCAGTTCATAAAGGTGTGGCCCTGGTCTGATGGGATTGGCGCCCTACTCAGAGAAGACAGCAGACAGCTTTCTCCCTCCCACCACTACATGAGAACATAGCAAGAACAGTGTGGAAAAACTGGAGAGAGAGGTCTCACTAGAAACTAACCATGTTAGCACCTTGATTTTCGACTCTCAGCATCCAGATCTGTGAGAAATAGATCTCTGTTTTTAAACAATTGATTTTATGGTGTTATGCTATGGCAACACAAGCAGACCAATACACTCAGTTCAGTTCAGTCGCTCAGTCGTGTATGACTATTTGCGACCCCAGGGACTGCAGCATGCCAAGCCTCCCTGTCTATCACCAACTCCCAGAAGTTACCCAAACTCATGTACATTGATTCAGTGAAGCCATCTAACCATCTCACCCTCTTTTGTCCCCTTCTCTTCTAGCCTTCAATCTTTCTCAGCATCAGGGTCTTTTCAAATGAGTCTTTTCAATACACTAGGTCTAGATAATTGTAAACAACTGAGCACAGCAACCATGTTTAGACTTTTCTTAAAATTTTATTAATGAGAAGTAATAGCACTATAATAAAATCCTTGCTGCTGCTGCTGCTGCTGCTAAGTTACTTCAGTCATGTCTGACTCTGTGCAACCCCTTAGACAACAGCCCACCAGGCTCCTCTATCCCTGGGATTCTCCAGGCAAGAATACTGGGGTGGGTTGCCATTTCCTAATAAACGCCATAGAAATTTGATAAACACACTATCTTTATTTGGAGCTATCGTTCTACTATAATAAGTGGAGTGGATTTAAGTTTGTTTCTTTTTCCTGTTCAAGCAGTACTCTTCAAGTCATCTTTAGTGGTTGCCTTGCTAACATCAGAATTTAGCAGCAACATTCTCACTCAGCTGATGGATATAGAGAACATTTCTTTACCAATATTTAATCCCGTTACCTTTAAAGTTTTGCTTGATGTGCCTATTACCAGAAGTTTTATCCTGCACTAATGCTTACTTTCTATTAACAGCACACTAAGAAAATGCCTGTGTCTCAAGGTCATAATAAAAGGTGCCTATTTAGTCAACAGGATTTGGAAACAGAAGCCCTCAGTATGTCAGCACTGATGAGGTCAAAGCCCAAGGGTTAGAGCTTTAATCTTTTTAATGAATTTTGAATATTCTTTTTAAAATGCAGTGCTATTTCTATAGGTCACACAAGAGGACATTTACTTCAATCATAAAAAAGAAAGCAAAGGAGAGGTATTTGTGCAGTCGAGTGGACTCAGAACTGAGCTAAGCTTTGGAATATGTATCTTAAAGTTCAGGCAAATAACCTGCAATGTAAATAACCAAAAAGTAGTCTACAGTCCCCAAATAAATAGAGATTTTGATCTCTGGGTTAGTAGTTTTAGTCCTACAATTTTAGCTATGCATGTATTATAAATTCAAATNATCTATCAGATCTAGGCCCTTAAATCTATTTCTCACTTCCACTGTATAATCATAAGGGATTTGATTAAGGTCATATCTGAATGGTCTAGTGGTTTTCCCTACTTTCTTCAATTTAAGTCTGAATTTGGCAATAAGGAGCTCATGATCTGAGCCACAGTCAGCTCCTAATATTAGGTAATGACAAAACTTGCTAACATTCATGGGGCTCATCAGTCAGTCAGTTCAGTGCTCAGTCATGTCTGGCTCTTTACAACCCCATGGACTGCAGCACACCAGGCTTCCCTGTCCATCACCAACTCCCAGAGCCTACTCAAGCTCGTGTCCATTGCATCGATGATGCCATCCAACCATCTCATCTTCTGTTGTCCCCTTCTCTTCCTGCCTTCAATCTTTCCCAGCATAAGAGTCTTTTTCAATGAATCGGTTCTTCACATCATGTGGGCAAAGAAATGGAGTTTCAGTTTCAACATCAGTCCTTCCAATGAATATTCAGGACTGATTTCTTTTAGGATGGACTTGTTGGATCTCTTTGTTGTCCAAAGGACTCTCAAGAATCTTCTCCAACACCACAGTTCAAAAGCATCAATTTTTCAACACTCAACTTTCTTTATAGTCCAGCTCTCACATCCATACATGACCACAGGAAAAACCATAGCTTTGACTAGAAGGACATTTGTTGGTAAAGCAGTGTCTCTGCTTTTTAATATGCTGCCTAGGCTGGCAATGGCAACCCACTCCAGTACTCTTGCCTGGAAAATCCCATGGACGGAGGAGCCTAGTAAGCTGCAGTCCATGGGGTTCGTAGGAGTCAGATACGACTGAGCGACTTCAATTTCACTTTTCACTTTCATGAATTGGAGAANCAGTGTCTCTGCTTTTTAATATGCTGCCTAGGCTGGCAATGGCAACCCACTCCAGTACTCTTGCCTGGAAAATCCCATGGACGGAGGAGCCTAGTAAGCTGCAGTCCATGGGGTTCGTAGGAGTCAGATACGACTGAGCGACTTCAATTTCACTTTTCACTTTCATGAATTGGAGAAGGAAATGGCAACCCACTCCAGTGTTCTTGCCTGGAGAATCCCAGGTACGGGGGAGCCTGTTGCGCTGCTGTCTCTGGGGTCTCACTGAGTCAGACATGACTGAAGCAACTTAGCAGCAGCAGCAGCAGCAGCAGCAGGCTGGTCATAACTTTACTTTGAAGGAGCAAGTGTCTTTTAATTTCATGGCTGCAGTCACCATCTGCAGTGATTTTGGAGCCAGAAATAAATAAATAGATAAAGTCTCTCACTGTTTCCATTGTTTTCCCATCTATTTTCCGTGAAGTGATGGAGCCAGATGCCATAATCTTAGTTTTCTGAAGTTGAGCTTTAAGCCAACTTTTTCACTCTCCTCTTTCACTTTCATCAAGAGACTCTTTAGTTCTTCTTTGCTTTCTGCCATAAAGGTCATGTTATCTGTGTATCTGAGATTATTGCTATTTCTTCTGGCAATCTTGATTCCAGCTTGTTCTTCATCCAGCCTGGCATTTCACAAGATGTAATCTACATATAAGTTAACAGGGTGGCAATATACAGTCCTGAGGTACACCTTTTCCTATCTGGACCCAGTCTGTTGTTCCATGTCCAGTTCTTACTGTTGCTTCTTGACAGTTAATAATGCTCTACTGTTTGTAGGAGAATTAGTAAGAAAGCACTGTGTGGCAAAATAAATTTCTGAGAACATATAAGCTTATATTTTCTTGGAGAATCACAACACATTACCAACTGAAGCTCACCTATATAATGTATAATTTTAAAATTATAATTAATATAGAAATTAATTAAAGATTAAACTATTTTAAATTTATTTTAAAATTAAAATTAATGTATAATTTTATTTCACTTTAGTGTACCAAATTTAAGGTTTTTAATTAATACTTTTCACAACCCTTGTTACTCTTTCCATACATCTGTGAGGTGGTGAGATGTTGAAATCTTAATCATTCCTACCACATAAAATAAAAAAGAAAGGAAAAGGAAGTTAATTGTGCTAGGTGATGGATATGCTAGTTATTTTGATCAGGTAATAATTCTAAAATATATATGTCTATCAAATTATCACATTGTACACTTATACAATTTTATTTCTCAGTTATCTCTTAATAATGTCAATTTTTTTAAACTAAGACCTACCTACTGAGAAAAAAAATTGCTAATCTCTTCCAGAAATTCTCACATATATGCTCAGAAATAATGTTTAGCCAGATATCTGGGCTTAATCTAA
>SJYA01002685.1:211438-230270 GCA_006410615.1 Neotragus moschatus
TAAACAAGTTCACATTAAGAACTACAATTTTTTCCATTATAGCAGGAGGCCGTCGTGTGCATTTTCTGTTTCGTAGGGTCCTGTCTTCACTCACAAGTCTGAAATCCTTTCCTTTCTCCACATAGTGTCTGTCTGTCTGTCTGTCTCCATGAGGTGTTTCCTTGTTCAGTAGTCTAGCATGGACATTCTCATAGCATGGTGGCAGATCTTCAAGACGAACCAGAGGCTGTCGCTTTCCTTAAGGTGCTGTCCAGAAGTCCCAGAGCATCACTTCCACAGCAACCTGTCAGTCCCATTGAGTCTTCAAGACAAACTAGATTCTACTCCTTGATGTGAGAGCATATGCTTGGGCCATCTATTCAATGCTTTGCTAGAAATCTTAAAATCCACAATTAAAAAAAAAAGATTTTAATAGTTCAAGACATGTTTAAAACTTAAGTATAATTGGTCAAACAAGACCTTTTATTGCAAATTTTATGCAATGTATTCTAAGAAAGCTTCACCAAAACAAGGACTAGAACTTCTAAAACTTCAAATATGATATGTATATATATACATAGATATCATATGTGTATATATTTTTGAAATTTATCTACATGCACAAAAGTATGTTATCCTAAAAAATGAGCATCCAAAATTCCTTTATATTTAACCCATAGACTTTACTGAGTTTTTATTCTTTCTCAAAATTCTTGAAATATCTTAATAATACAGAAGTTTTCAACTGTGCTCAAGACACCTTTGGAATAACTATGGGGGCTATTATATTTGAATTCTTTATCAAACCTCATTTCAGTGGGAGGGATATATGCTTTGATCTGTTTTATTTGTCAGACTTTCCACATAGGGCTTATTTAATGAATTAATTGCTTAGGTAAAAAGCATGGGTAAAATCTAATCACACAACTTGTAGTTGGAGAAACATATTTCTTGATAGATTTAATGATTTATTCAAGGTCAAGTAGCAAATCTATAAGAAATATACAAAAACAGGTCTCTTGATTTTGACATTTTTCTCTTCAAAACTACAGTGCTTTCTTCATTAAAAAAAGGTATATTTTGACAAGAGCTTGCCTGGTGGATGAGATGGTAAAAAAATCTGCCTGCAATGCAGGAGACTTGACAAAAGTTGTTTTTATCATTGAATGAAACAGTGGTACTATGGAATGACTATGGTATGTTTATCATTTGATATTCTAAAAATGTTGACTGTTCATTTGCTACAAATAAGTCACAATCAATATAACAATGGTGCAAGAACTTTTAAGCATTACTCTTACAATTCCCATCAATTCTAACACTTTTGGGGATCAGTTCCATGTTTTAGTTATACCATATTAATATCAGTTCATATCTGAGACTCTGTAAAACCAGAAGTCATCAAAAAAGTTACATGTAAGGAGAACTTAGCAAACCATAGATTTAAAAGTCAAAGCTATATCTGTACTTCCCCATGGTGAAATTAAATCAAGCCTTAATTCAGCAGAAATTTAAATTAGCAGAATTAGAGCTTGAATAAATTATTTTCAAGCTCTGGGAGATCTTTTTTTTTTTTTTGGTACATCCTAGATTGATTTAAAACAGATTTTTCATAAATAATTGCTGATTTTTTTTCTCATTAAAAACTCTGAAAATATCACATAGCATGATGAAGTATGAGATATCTATCATCTGATCATCAGAATTATCCCAAAATGAATCAGGGGGTTTCCTCAGTGGCTCAGAGGGTAAAGAATCAGCCTGCAGTGCGGGAGACCTGGATTTGATCCCTGGGTCATGAAGATCTCCTGGAGAAGGGAATGGCAATCCACTTCAGTATTCTTGCTTGGAGAATCCCATGAACAGAGGAGCCTGGTGGGCTATAGTCTGTGTGGTTCGAAGAATTGGACAAGACTGGCAACCCACTCCAGTACTNAGACCTGGATTAGATCCCTGGGTCATGAAGATCTCCTGGAGAAGGGAATGGCAATCCACTTCAGTATTCTTGCTTGGAGAATCCCATGAACAGAGGAGCCTGGTGGGCTATAGTCTGTGTGGTTCGAAGAATTGGACAAGACTGGCAACCCACTCCAGTACTCTTGCCTGGAAAACCCCATGGGCAGAGGAGCCTGGTAGGCTTCAGTCCATGGAATCGCTACAAGTCCGACAAGACTGAGCGACTTCACTTTCACTTTCATGCATTGGAGAAGGAAATGGCAACCCCCTCCAGTGTTCTTGCCTGGAGAATCCCAGGGATAGAGGAGCCTGGTGGGCTGCCGTCTATGGGGTCGCACAGAGTCAGACACGACTGAAGTGATGTAGCAGCAGCAGCAATCAGACTGTAACTACCTTCCTACATGTTCCATGGTTTTACAGGTAAAATCCTTTTAATAGGAACAAAGAAGCTTTGGGAATTTACACATGTGATTGGGCGCAACTGGGGGTCAGAAATCTGGCCAAAATGTGTTTGAGCATATCACAGTTAACGTGTTCTCTCCTTTTTCTGCCTCCTCTTAATTCCTCTGTCTTATTGTACAGCTCCATGTGGATCATCTCTAACAGTCCCTGAGTTACTGACCCATTTGCACACTTCATAGCACTCCAGAGAGCTTCCTAACCCCATTCTTGGGAGAGAAACCTTATCCTCAGGCTTGCCTGGTAGCCCTGAATCCAGAGACCCTCTGTGGTGAAGTCTCATACTGTCAGTCATGATGGGAGGAAAGCTGCTTCCTGTTCACACAGATGCTCCCAGGGAATTTGGAGCCTAGCTGCTTTTCATACAGACTTTCAGCCAGTCTTCCTATTTTTATACTTATGTGTCTTCTTACTTTCACAAGTACCACTAGCCTTCATTTCTGAATCTTTCATGCGTTCTTTGGTGTGAACTGGACTTCCTCTTGGCATCTGTACCAGAAAACTCAGCATTATTGTTCAGTGTTCTAAGTCCTTTATCACTGCCCCAAATCTCTGTGCTATGTGTGTGCTATGTGATAAGTCACTTCAGCTGTGTCTGAATCTTTGCCACCCTATGGACTGGTCTGCAGCCCACCAGGCTCTCCTGTCCATGGGATTCTCCATGAATGAATACTGGAGAGAGTTGCTATGACCGCCTCCAGAGGATCTTTCTGACCCAGGCATCGAACTCACGTCTCTTATTTCTCCTGCATTGGCAGGCGGGTTCTTTACCACTACCTCCATATGGGAAGCTCTCTAGTATGCCATAGTTTTACTGTTTTCTCTTCTGTCTGTTATAACTTTTGAGGTATATGTTTTTGTTTAACATTCATCTTACTAGTGTTTCAAGAAGCAGTAGAAATAAGCATATTTATAGCATTATGGTTAGCTCTCATATTTAAATTTCTGAGTATTTCTTTAAGACAGAAGATGTAGAAGATTACTGCAAATTTCTTTAAAATTAAGGCAGNTATGTTTTTGTTTAACATTCATCTTACTAGTGTTTCAAGAAGCAGTAGAAATAAGCATATTTATAGCATTATGGTTAGCTCTCATATTTAAATTTCTGAGTATTTCTTTAAGACAGAAGATGTAGAAGATTACTGCAAATTTCTTTAAAATTAAGGCAGTTTGTTACATTGATAGATGTTTATACCTGAGTGTACTTATAATGTTCTTTTATTTTAGACAATTATAAAATTTTTGAAAATTAAAAAAATTAACATTTGTTATGTTGGTTGTTGGACCTATCACACTCCATGCTGATATATATGAGCTGTTACTCTTATCTGTATTTGTATTGATCATAGAAACTCAGGATAATAGGTATAATTATTTCAATAAAATATTATAACTAGTACTGTAGATATTTTTGCACAATCTGTTATACATTAGAATATTTACGCATGTGTGTTGTGTCGCTTCAGTCATGTCCAACTCTTTGTGACCCTATGGACTGTAGCCAGGCTCCTCTGTCCATTGGATTCTCCAGGCAAGAATACTGGAGTGGGTTGCTATGCCCTTCTCCAGGGGATCTTCCTGACCCACAGGTTGAACCCACATCTCTTACATTCTGTGCATAGGCAAGTGGATTCCTTACCACTAGTGCCAACTGAGAAATAATATTCTAAACACAAAATGATATTCACCTCCCACCAGGTATGTCCTGTGTTTTACAGATGAATGCATTAAGGTTTAAAGGACAAATATTCAGTAGATTGGGTTCATAAATATGATGGCTAAAACAGACATTCACATTCAAAATATTTAAAAATAAAGAGTGCAATTCTTTTTAATTAATGTTTCCCTTTTCATTTTTTATTTAATTAAAATAATTAATATCCTTTTTAAATTTAATTTTGACTTGTAACACCAAAAACAGTTTGTATTAGGGTATAGCTTATTAACAATGTAACAGTTTCGGATGAGCAGTGAAGGGACTCAGTCATAATTTCTAGGCTATTTCTAATGTATCATTTGATTATAGGAAGGTAAGATGAAATAATGAAAAGAGTTAAAGAAGAGATAAACACTAAGATGGCATCATTGCATCTGTAACTGTAACCATCCTTACCCAACTAAAAATTCCAACATTCCAAAAATGATTTTACAGAGCATTTTGTGATGTGGCAGGAAAATAAAATTGAATTATAATATTAGTCTTTAGCACATTATGTTCAGTCCTTTTGAAGGTAAGAAGTGGGCAGCAAAATATGATAAAGAAGGGAGTATTTAACTATTTTGGGAAAGTTTCCAAAACACACACAAACACAAAAACATTTATGAGGTGAATGTGTTGATACTTGTAATAAAGACTCCAGAAGAAATACTAAAGTTCTCTAATAAGGAATATAATTTTCAAAAAAATTAGTTGAGATTTATAGCAGCTGTTCAGAAGTAAAAACATATAAAAATTGCTTTGACACTTTAATAATTAATATACCTATGGATTAACACAGAGTAATTAAAATTTGAAAAAAATAATTTACTACTTAATTTGCATAAGTATACATATTATTAAAAAGGCATAGTTATGCCAAAGTTATCTCTTACTGGTGATACAACTTTGAATTTTAAAGTGTATTTTTATTTTCATGACTGTTAGTTTAAGATGGCTTAGGAAATCCATTCTGTCATTTTTGGAAAAGTTCAATTTAAACTGTTAAATATGGCCATTTTTTTTCACTTGAAAAGAAATTGCACTTTAAAGTTCAAACTTAGCAAACTGAGCATTTTAATGAGGCAGGTATTTCTTTCGGGTCAAGTTTCTTCAAAGAAAGAATATGTCTATGCTTTTAGTAAAATGTTAGACACCTTTAAATTCTGCCCTTCTAAAAACATCTGAAGCCAATATATTTTAATGTTCTTTAAAGATAATTGTTTTGTTTTTTTCTTTCAAATGACTCTATATAAAATCCATCTAGGTTAATGTGGAAGTTAAATATATGAAAAAGCAGAATGAGGACAAAATGAAAAAATATATATATGCTCTTATAATTATTTTCTTAAAGTTATCTCTTCCCACAATTCCGTTTCCTGGAATAAAGATGAGTTATTTTCAAACTGCAGTTTCATTCCATTCCTGCAAGATGCGTTTCTCAGAAAGAAGTTGTTTATTTTTGGTGGTTTGAATTTTGCTTAAAACTGATGTATTTAACTTAATAGCTAACTATTTGAAGCAGGAATGGCAACAGTCTAAATCAATATAGTCAGTTATTATGGTAGATGGAGAACTTGAATCCTAACAAGTTAATTTCAGTCTTTTAGGGTTTTGTTTTATCCTTGTTGTAACCCAATGTGCTACTGACCAGAACTTTCTTCAAGGAACGGGATTGGCAGTCAGCAGTCTATGGGTCTGGAGAGAGCCCTTTCTTCCTGACCTCTGTTTTTAGATCCTGAAATACTATAATCATTTTGCAGTAGAAAGTAAAATTTCTTCCCTCATGCCAATGCCTGCTGCCACTGGGTGAAGATGGCCAATGTCTCTAATGTCTTGCCCTGGTCAAAATGGGGATTGTGATGATTAATTTTATCACAGTAAACTTGATTATGCCCAGAAGTGCCCCAGTAGTGGGTCAAATATTGTTCAGAGCCTGTCTGTGAGAGAGTGTCTGGGTGAATATTTGAATCTGCAGATTGAATAAAGCAGACTGCCCTCCCTACCATAAACGGTCCTGATTCAATCAGTTGAAGGCCTGAGGTGGTAAGTAAAGTTAGGAGTTGTAACATTATGAAGCAGTTCATAAAATGAAGTGTAAATACTGATCTGCAGCAGTGATTGGAAAGAGGAATTGAATATAAGTCATATTTTAGATACAATATGACAGTTTTGATATCTGGGGAACTAAATTATAAGAGAGAAATAAATAAGAGGAATAGTTCAAGACAACTCTGAGATTTGAGCAATAGGTGATAAAGAAATACTGATTTCTTGCATGAATGTGCATGGGGTGAGTTTGTTTTAGCCCATATTACCTTTTGTGTTAGTTGCTCAGTCATGCCCAACATTTGTGACCCGCTGAACTGTAGCCCGCCAGGCTCCTCTGTCCATGGACTCCTACAGGCAAGAATACTGCAATAGGTTCTCATTCTCTTCTCTAGGGTATCTTTCTAACACAGGGATTGAATCCAGGTTTCCTGGGTATATTCATGGAAAGATATCAGAGAGTCTGTGGAAAATGGAAAGGAAATAATCCAGAGCTTAAAGAGCAGATATAGATANTCATGGACTCCTCCAGGCAAGAATACTGCAATAGGTTCTCATTCTCTTCTCTAGGGTATCTTTCTAACACAGGGATTGAACCCAGGTTTCCTGGGTATATTCATGGAGAGATATCAGAGAGTCTGTGGAAAATGGAAAGGAAATAATCCAGAGCTTAAAGAGAAGATATAGATATATAATGTGTTTGAAATAATATTTCAATCTATGAGAGTAGGTGAAATTCCTATGGGAAGGCGTATGAAGAGAGAGAAAATACGCTATCAATTTACCACTGGCACTTTCTTTAAGAAAAACAGAAATTAAAAGGAGGCACTTACTGAAGAAATCTAGGGAAAGAAAAAGCAAAAAGACAATGAAGAAAAAGTTTTCAAAGTCAAGAGGGAAACTAAANAGGCGTATGAAGAGAGAGAAAATACGCTATCAATTTACCACTGGCACTTTCTTTAAGAAAAACAGAAATTAAAAGGAGGCACTTACTGAAGAAATCTAGGGAAAGAAAAAGCAAAAAGACAATGAAGAAAAAGTTTTCAAAGTCAAGAGGGAAACTAAAAGCATGGATTGTCACTGAGAGATCCTGGTATCTAGTTCTAAGGCCAATCAGGAGGGATCTTCTCCAGAATGGCCAGAAACCCTTGAGTGGTCGATTTCAGCTAAGTAAGATTGCACACAACGAGGTCCATCAATAGAAAATTGGATTAAAGATTTACTGAGCATGGACCCACTCATTAGAACAAGACCCAGTTTCCCCCTCAGTCAGTCTCTAACATCATAAACCTCTTATACTTCTCCATCAGCAGACAGACAGAATGAAAACCACAGTCACAGAATACTAACCAATCCGATCGCATGGACTACAGCCTTGTCTTAACTCAATGAAATTATAAGCCATGCTGTTTAGGGCCAACGAAGACTGGCAGGTCATGTTGGAGAGTTCTGAAAAAATATAGCCCACTGATGAAGGGAATGACAAACCATTATGGTATTCTTGCCATGAGAACCCCATGAACAGAATGAACATGCAAAAAGTTAGCACAGTGAAAGATGAACCCCCCCCCAGGTCGGTAGGCGCCCAATATGCTGCTGGAAATCAGGAGAGAAATAACTCCAGAAAGAATGAAGAGATGGAGCCAAAGCAAAAACAACACCCGGTTGTGGATGTGACTGGTGATGACAGAAGCAAGGTCCGATGCTGTAAAGAGCAATATTGCATAGGAACCTGGAATGTCAGGTCCATGAATCAAGGCAAATTGGAAGTGGTCAAACAAGAGATGGCAACAGTCAACGTCGACATTCCAGGACTCAGCAAACTAAAATGGACTGAAATGGGTGAATTTANGAGTGTACTGCCTATGTTTTCTTCTAAGAGCTTTACAGTTTCTGGCCTTGTGTTTAAATGTTTAATCCATTTTGAATTTATTTTTGTATATGGTGTTAGGAAGTGTTCTAATTTCATTCTTTTACACATTGCTGTCCAGTGTTCCAAGCACCACTTACTGAAGAGATTGTCTTTTCTCCACTGAATTTGTTGCCTCCTTTGTCAAAGATAAGGTGCCCATAAGTGTGTGGTTTTATCTCTGAACTCTCTATCTTGTTCTATTGGTCTGTATTTCTGTTTTTGTGCCAGTGCCATACAGTCATGATGACTGTAGCTTTGTAGTATAGTCTCAAGTCAGTAAAGTTGCTTCCTCCACCTCCACCTTTCTTTCTCAAGATTTTTTGGCTCTTCAGGGTCTTTTCTGCTTCTATACAAATTGTAAAGTTTGTTTGTTTGTTTTAGTTCTGTGAAAAATGCCATTGATAAAGGCATGTATTTCTGACTTGGGTAGGAAGTCTTTTTAGATTCACTCTTGCTACTACTCAGATAGAAACATTTTAAACAGAAATGTAAGCTGTGTTTCACTAATGTATTAAATCCAAGATATTATTTATTTGAAATGTATGATGGGATTAGAGTCAGAGATAACAGTATAGAAATGTTTGGGAACATCAGAAATGATTATTGTTATGTGAGTATAAACAATTTAGTATAAATAACCTATTTTGCACCTTAGTCTCTGGAGAAGATTTAAAAGCAACAATGTTCCAGAAGCAAGTGTTTAGATCTTGGTATTTACATACAGTAGTTGTTTAGATCTTGTATTTAGATCTTGATTCTTTATACTATTCTTCAATGAAATCATCCAGCATCCTTGAAATATTGCTGAGTCTAGGGCATGTAATATTAGCATAGAGCTATCTTGTAATACCAGAATGTGAGGAAGGAATCTGTAATTGTAAGCTCAGTCAACAAATGGATATGGTTAGTCTAAAGGATACAAAGTCAAGTGAAAGTACTTGTGAAGACCAAAGCTGGAAACATATGAGCAACAAAAAAGATAGTTTAGTTTTAAATTATAAAACAAAACACAAAATAAATATCCATGAGTTCATACCAATATTCATAAATTACTGTATGAAGGAATGAATACAAACAAATGAGAGCATAGACAAATCTTTCTTGCAGAAGATTTCCAAATATATTTTGTAGATATTTCTCTGTTGAGGAGGTGAATTTCCTACCCTTGAGCATAGACTGCATTCAGTGNTCATACCAATATTCATAAATTACTGTATGAAGGAATGAATACAAACAAATGAGAGCATAGACAAATCTTTCTTGCAGAAGATTTCCAAATATATTTTGTAGAAGTTTCTCTGTTGAGGAGGTGAATTTCCTACCCTTGAGCATAGACTGCATTCAGTGACTTGCTTCTACTGGGCACAGTATAGAAAGGGAAAGCAGAAGTCACATTACAGTATAGAGTTTAGACAGACACTATTTTAGTCAGTTAAGCAAGATTAGTATCAACAGTAATAAGTTATCCTTGACATAATACCCTTGATGTGAAATGATGAGAATGACTTTACCTCTGTGGTGTTACTCCAAAAACTAGTCTAATGAAAAGAAATTAGATCATTCATCCCCGTTGGTCCAACCATGAGAAAACTATCAGGCAAATTCCAAATTGAGGGATATCATATTAAAAAAATGCTTGATCACTACTTTTCAAGACCTATGAGGTCAGCAAAAGCAAGGAAAATCTGAGACAATATCAGTGTTCAGAAGATGCTGAGGAGACATAAAGACTAAGTTCAGCATACCTGGAACAGAAAAAGGACATTAAGAGAAAAATTAATGAAATCAGAAAAATGTATCTATATTGGTTTCAGTTCATGTATTGCAGTATACCAAAAGTTGTGACCAATAAAGCTATTATATATAAAATGCTAACAATAGGAGACTCTGAACTCTCTTTGAAACTTTAAGTAAATGCTAACTATTCTAAAATAATACGTTTTAGAAAAATATATATTTAACATGACAGTTCTGTACATGTTTGTCTTTCCAGCTCTATTCAACTCTGTTTGGAAATACAGTCCATTTGGAACTTGATAGCACTTTCGAGTTTTATAGGATGTCAGCTTTCTTAAAGGTAAGTGAAGTGACATTTAAATATCATTAAGATGCGTGCTTTTTACCTCAATAAATATTTTAAAACCCACCTTATTTTTAAAACTTCTTTACTGTTTAAAATATATTTCATTAGAAAATAGAATATTCAACTGTTTATATGATTACAGGTAGTTGACATAGAATGATAGAACCATGAAACCTAAGTAACCATTTCTTTTAGCAAGAATTCTATATTTTTAAGCTACGTCATTTAATTTTTCTCACACTGTTTCAATTTACATGCAGATTTGAGAAGATCTAATGGCTATGTACTTCCTAAAGAACATAAATTGATTTTCTTCCTTTCATATTCTTCTTAAGACACTTTGCCTAGTCCCTCATAATTAGTGGCTATTACATTCATTAAATGGAATATATCTTATTTCAAAGCCAAACCTCAGATAAAGCTCCGACACAGGAAACAAAGAGACAATGTCACAGATTTCCTTGTCGATATTAATATTAATATGGCAGAATCTAGTTCAATTGTCTTTTTGGAGGGCAATTGTAGGCTGTTTTTCCATTGCTGATGAGAAATATAAACCCTGAGATTTAGACTTTTACAGTTAACCTTCTAAAGACAATCATTAAAGCACAGCCTTGACACTCCTTGCTTGGTAAGTGTAGTATCTATTCTTATGCCACAGTCAAAACAAGGTTCTTACTCTCAGTTCTCAATCAGTGATCAACTAAGATTAACCATGATATAATAGCTCAGAAAGAAAAGGTTAAAGAGATAAGGCAACTATGTAGTTAAGCTAATGTGGCTTTATGAATCTTACTGTGATATTTGTTCAGATTCACTCTACATGCTCATATTTAACAAATAGAAAGATTATGCCTTTCGTTTTTGTTTTTAACTTTTCTTTTTTGAAATAAATTCACTCAAAAAACTTCTTCTTTATCTATCTTTGTAACATCAACTGATTTCAATTTGTCAATTTTGAATAAAAACCAAACACATTTTAGGTAAAATTTTTCAGGATAAAAACTTTGAAATAAAATTATTAGCCATTTTATATTTCAAGTGCTACTGATTCCTAATCCTTATTCATTCATTTATCCTTCAGCTTGTTCATTTATCCTAGTTTGTTCCAATCATATTGATATCTACCTTATAGGATACACTTTGTCTTTACTTTGTAGAATCCTTCTTATTTTCTATTTTAAGGAAAATTTGAATAGTTTCTGAATTTCTGATTTTAAAATAATATCAGGGTGGGAATTTTCTTCCAGAACTTATTCAAGGATTGATAGGGTAAAAGAAGTTAGTACTTCAAATTTTATTCCTGTAACCAGCAACTTATCCTTCTTACATAACCATGATTTCATCAAGCTAAACATTACTTGTGATCCAAGATTGAGTAATAAAAATTTAATACTGTGCCATTCTAATTATTAATGCAAGACTTTGTATCTTTTACTTTAAAGCTTAATGAAGCATTAAAATATCCAAAGATGCAAGTAAAAGAGAAACATACTGTTCTTAAATGTACTTTGGTTCTCACTGTACTATAACCGAAGATAAAAAAACAAGTATATCAGTTTGATAATCATTTTACGTAAGAATAGTCTTTAGATAATAACTTGAGAATGAGTAACTTTTAAAGAATTAGAATGTTCACTTGTTTTCAACCAAGAGAGAGTCCAAATTATGCAAAAGACATTTGAATACAATGGTTTGAAATTGTTTTCCTTTTACTATAAGGATTTTCATAAATCTTACATAAGAAAGTAGACCTGAAATTAATCTCAGTGAAATGATATAATCAAATAGAGTGAGGGGATCGCCTGGTTGTCCACTGGTTAGCACCGGATGCTTTCACTGCCATGGACCAGGTTCAACCCCTGATTGGGAAACTAAGATCCCATAAGCCATGTGTTATGGCAAAAAAAAAAAAAAATAATGACATCCAAGAACACTGAAGGCAAATGAATTTAGTATTAAAATACTTGTCTGCAATTAATTTAATTTTGAATACGTTAATGCACTGGGGTCTGTTTGCAATCTCAGTGTCTCCTTTTGTAAATGCTTTTCTGAACAAAGATGAGCAATCTGTTTCTACGTTAACATTTTACAAAATTTAATGTCTGTTCTACTCACTCCTTACTTATGTCTATGATTGCCTAACAAGTAATTAGATTATTTTTTATAAGTTATGTCAAAATAAAAAAAAAGTAAATCTTGCATTTGTCATATGATCAAACAGCACTCTTGGATTATAGATTCCTTCTTTGTTTCAATTTGAAAAATGTCATTATTGCAGAGAAGAAGTTTGAAATGGGATTTTTTCTGCATGTTTTGTTTGAAAGAGAAGGGCATTTGAGCTGGTTTGAAAAAGAAATTCTTACGTATATGGAAATAAGAGGGTATAGATATATAAAAGGCAGGATGATATGTATTATTTCATATGTGGTGAGTTTTATAACATTTGGGACATTAGAGAATAGAATGCATATCACATCTGAGGATACCTGGTGAATAGATCTAGAAAAGTAGGCTCAGATAAGGAAGAACCTTGGATGAAATATAAAATCATGTCTGCGCTGGGGCTTTACGTTTCATGTGATGTGGAGCCATTTGTTTTTGCAGTTTATTTTTGAAGGTAGAGAAATGACATAATGTATGTGTGTATATATGTGTTTATGAAAATGATTGCTGGTAATGCACTTGGGGATTGTAGTCACATATGTGTGTGTGTATATATATATGTGTGTGTATATGTATATATACATATATCCTTATGTCTAATTTTTGGAAGCACCAGCTTCATCTTATTTGTGTCTGTTCCCAAGAATATCTAAGACAATTACTTGTATGCAATCAGTATTCAAAAGAAATTTGTTAGTTTGAAGGTATATTTAAGTACTTTAGGGTTTTAACTAAATCAAATCCTTAAGGATTCCTTTAACACTTCATTTCAGAAGGACCAAGAGGTGAAGTGCGATTGCAAATGGAAAGTGTTAGAAATGAATAGACATACAGAGGCAAAGAAACCAAGGATCTCTCTTTAAAAATAAAGTCTTTAGGAAACTGGTATGAATATCAGGTCCTGACATTAAGAGCACACCCTCTCTCAGCAGTGACGAGGTGAAACAGAAACTCATGCAAACACAGAGGGAGCAGTGGATCTGCTCAGCTAGGACTGCATTTGAGCATATCTGGTTTTAGTGTTCACAGCATCCTTCTGAGTTGACAATTGAGTTCAAAAATTAACTGCAGAGCCATCTGTTTAAGAAAGAAATACATTTTGTAAAGCATTATTAGAGATTATTTTTTTAAAATGTTAGTATAATTTTTCCCCTAATGGGTTATTTTTTGGTTGCAGATAGCACATCTAAAGAAAATAAATGCTGGAATATTTCTAATTTGAGGTAATTGTCAAAGGTTAGACATTTGAAACATGTCTGTTAGGACTGCACAATGGACTTGTCATTGGGGATTATGATCATCATCTACACAGAATCATAAGCAGAGAAAAGAAAGGAGAATACAGAGCAAGTTGACTATTTCAGCTTAGATTCTGCTAGGCTTTTTATTCTGGAGAGAGAATTGTTCCAATTACTCATGATTTCCTGATGCTTCTAGGATATTTGAACAGGTATACTACCAGTGATATCAATAAGAAAAATAAAATCTAATAAAAAGATACCCATCTTCCGTGGATTTTCCTTCATATAGTTTTCTCTTTGTTTGCTCAATGTTTGGATTTAAAGAACCACAGGATGCTCTTGATGTCTTGCATGGTTGGAGACTCAAGTCACTTGCATTCAGTTTATTCCAGCACAGTTTTTAAGCTAATTTTAAGGGTCACATTTCTTCTGAAAACCTAAAGGTGCTATTTACTAAATAAACAAGAAAGATATAAATAAATAGGAGGTGGGGTTTTTTCTAGCTTTAAAGTAATGTTGTTTATATGTCATGCTGCTTTGATGTTATATGACAGGTCAATGTTACTATCATTCAGGTTAACTTAAAATTTCTTCAGTACCCCAGCAAATAAAAATGCACATGGTCTTTGTTCTAACAAAAAAAGTCTTGCAGGAGAGAGAGAGAGAATGCTTGGTTATGGTCTGTGGGACAACAATCCATAATTTACTTTGCAGATGTCTGTGTAATTTAAGCAGCAGGCAGAACAACCACACAGTTGTAGCTGCTCTGGGGAAAGGATACCAAGAGCCTCATAAATCATGGTGAAGATTAAAAGCAATGAACATTCATCTTCTTAACCTCGTAAAGGCAATATTGGAAAGCAGAGGATTAGAACACACAGATCACGCAATCTTTATGCAGGGATAAAAGATGTCAGAGTTTTTAAGTCTTCTCTCAATTAGCATTGACCTGCCATTTGCAAGTCAGCAGAATATAATTTTCAAGTTGATTAAAACAACGGTCCCTTCCACAACAAAATAATTTGAAATAGAGTAACTGATGAGATATATTTCAAGGGTATATTAAAAGTGGAGTCAACTTACATGAAATGCTAATCATTTTCTTAGATTGAAATATGCTTCTTTTTGACAGTATGTGGAAAATAACCTTAAAATACGCAGACCCAAATGATCTTCATGTGTAGTTAAACATGTTTAAATAGAGAATGTCATGAGAAAATTGTAACTTTAGAATAGTCAAATGAAGCAGATAAAGACAGCTGGGTCTCTTCTATAACATTTAGTAAACAAATGGCCTGTTACTAATTGTTTATATTTGAAAAATTATTGTATTCAAAGGCCTTTGGATGCAAATGAGTAAACGGTGCACAGTAAAAGGTTTCATTTTTTGTTGAAGATAGAAACCTTAATCAAATTTTAAAGCTCTTGAAAAGTACTAATTTGTTAATTTTGTCAGTATAATCTTAAATCAGGATCATGATACAACTGAAATTTTGGCAATTTTATAAAAACACCAGGATAGGGAAGAGAATAAAAAAAAAAATCACTTTTCAAGGATAATTTGAACCTACTAAAGAGATACAAATAGATTCCAGTTTCTGATTCCCTGGTTTAATATCAAATATCCCTTGGCAGTAATTCTTTTAATGTAGCCAATCCTTAATTATCAACTTGAGTGAAGGAAAGCGACAGTACTGCTGATTCCCTGGTAGCTCAGCTGGTAAAGAATATGCCTGCAATGCAGGAGACTCCGGTTGGGTCCCTGGGTTGGGAAGATCCCCTGGAAGAGGGCATGGCAACGCACTCTAGTATTCTCACTTGGAGAATCCCATGGGCAGAGGAGCCTGGAGAACTACAGTCCATGGGGTCTCAAAGACTGGAACACGACTGAAACACTAAGCACAGCCCAGCACAGTGCTGCTAATCCAGAGTGGCTGATAATTAATGTATATATATATACATGCATACATATATATATATATATATACACACACACATATATATGTATATATATATACACGTATATATATGTGTGTATGTATGTATACACTTATACATACATACACACACACACACACACATATGTACATATATATATCAGTTCAGTTCAGTTCAGTCGCTCAGTCGTGTTCGACTTTTAGCGACTTTTAGGCCTCCCTGTCCATCACCATCTCCCAGAGTTCACTCAGACTCATATCCATTGAGTCAGTGATGCCATCCAGCCATCTCATCCTCTGTCGTCCCCTTCTCCTGCCCCCAGTCCCTTGCAGCATCAGAGTCTTTTCCAATGAGTCAACTCTTTGCATGAGGTGGCCAAAGTACTGGAGTTTCAGCTTTAACATCATTCCTTCCAAAGAAATCCCAGGGCTGATCTCCTTCAGAATGGATTGGTTGGATCTTCTTGTAGTCTTGTTTATGTTCAGCTTAAAATACATTTTGTGTTCGTATTGGAACGTGGCCTTTTGGAAAGTCATAACCACTCAGAGTTTGAAAAAAACCGATGTAACTAGTAGATCTTTCAATTTGGGCTACTTCCATCCTGGATTAACTCTCTTCTACACTCCATACTTGGGATAACAAAATTTCCTTCTATTTGGCACCCAATCCTGTACTATTCTAGTTTAGTTCAAATATCTTTTTAGCTATCAGTTTTCCATCCTCTGGAATGGTGATCAAGTACCACATGAATGATAAAAGCCAGTGTAATGATTTTAGAATAAAATAACTTTATTGTATTATTAGTGCAGATTAGTGAAAGTTGCTCAGTAGTGTCTAACTCTTTGTGACTATACAGTCCATGGGATTCTTCAGGCCAGAATACTGGAGTGGGTTGCCTTTCCCTTCTCCGGGAGATCTTCCCAACCCAGGGACTGAACCCAGGTTTCCTGCACTGCAGGTGTATTCTTTACCAACTGAGCCATTATAGCTTATGGAGTGTGTGGAATATTAACACTATTGCCATATCTCCGACTCATCCTCCTTCTTACAAATTCTATGCTAAATGTCAGTTCGCTCAACTTTATTTTTGAATCAATCCTGTTTTCATCATTCCAGGTGTCAGTATAATAGTATACTAGTTCAAAGTGTGATATGAAACAAAAGTGAAAGTTGCTTAGTTGTGCCTAGCTCTTTGCAACCCCACAGACTATACCCCACTGGCCTGGAATTCACCAGGCCAGAATACTGGATTGGGTAACCTTTCCCTTCCCCAGGGGATTTTCCCAACACAGGCATGGAACCCAGGTCTCCCGCATTGCAGGCGGATTCTTTACCAGTGGAGCCATAAAAAGCCCATATTGTGTTTTGTATCATTGCATNCAACCCCACAGACTATACCCCACTGGCCTGGAATTCACCAGGCCAGAATACTGGATTGGGTAACCTTTCCCTTCCCCAGGGGATTTTCCCAACACAGGCATGGAACCCAGGTCTCCCGCATTGCAGGCGGATTCTTTACCAGTGGAGCCATAAAAAGCCCATATTGTGTTTTGTATCATTGCATTTAGTTGTTCTGTTATCTGCTTTCTAAAAATGTGCTGAATTTCCCAGGGCAAATTCAAGACAAGGAAGGCGTAGAACTTCGAGACTCAACTAGGCTTCTTTGTCATGTAAATGAAACCTAGTAATATGATGTCAATGGGAGAAATTTATTATATATTTTATGCTAAAAATAGGATAAATCATGTTTGACTTCTTACCACCTTCTCTTTAATCATAAAATTATAGGTCCCTGAGTTTGCTATAAACAAACTGCTATTTTAAAAGTGAAAATATTTGCATCTCTGTTTCAGTTCAGTTCAGTCGCTCAGTTGTGTCCACCTCCTTGCAACTCCACAGATTGCAGCACATCAGACTTCCCTGTCTATCACCAACTCCCGGAGCTTACTTAAACTCATGTCCCTTGTATCCGTGATGCGATCCAATGATCTCATCCTCTGTCATCCCTCTCCTCCTTTCTTCAATCTTTCCAAACATCAGGGTCTTTTGAAAGAGTCAGTTCTTCACATCAGATGGCCAAAGTATTAGAGTTTCAGCTTCAGCATCAGTCCTTCCAATGTATATTCAGGACTGATCTCTCTTAGGATTGACTGGTTGGATCTCCTTGCAGTCCAAGGGACTCTTAAGCATCTTCTCCAACACCACTGGTCAAAAGCATCAATTCTTCAGCAGTCAGCTTTCTTTATAGTCCAACTCTCACATCCTTCATGACCACTGGAAAAACTGTAGCTTTGACTAAATGGACCTTTGCCAGCAAAGTAACGTCTCTGCTTTTTAATATACTGTCTAGGTTGGTCATAGATTTTCTTCCGAGGAGCAAGCATGTTTTAATTTCAAGGCTGCAGTCACCATCTGCAGTGATTTTGGAGCCCAAAAATAAAGTCTGTCACTGTTTCCATCTTTTCCCCATCTATTTGCCATGAAGTGATGGGACCAGATGCCATGGTCTTCATTTTTTGAATGCTGAGTTTTAAGCCAACTTTTTTACTTTTCTCTTTCACTTTCATCAAGAGGCTCTTTAGTTTCTCTTCACTTTCTGCCATAAGCGTGGTATCATTTACATATCTGAAGTTATTGATATATCTCCCAGCAAACTTGATTCCAGCTTGGGCTTCATCCAGCCTGGCATTTTGCTTGATGTACTCTGCATATAAGTTAAATAGGCAGGGTGACTATATACAGCTTTGACATACTCCTTTCCCAGTTTGGAACCAGTTTGTTGTTCCATGTCTGGTTCTAACTGTTGCTTCTTGACCCGCAAACAGATTTCTCAGGAAATATGCACCTCTGTTTACATAACAAAATTGATTTGAAATTATGATTAAATATGGAGAGTGGGCTAGAGGGGAAATATATTATATATTGAATGCATTATAATATTTTAAAATTATTTTTTATATTTCAAACACATATGTGAAGTGGGTGACATATAGATAAAGATTAATTCACTTTTCCTCTTTATTTTTTCCTTAATAATCTTCTTCCTAATTACATAAAGCATCCAGTGCTTGGTACAGAGCGGAGATAAATTATCAATTCACAGATTAATTTACTCAGTAATAGTATTGAAAGCAATTTGTATGTTACTTTGTGTCAAGAACCATCTCTGGGTAGTGTATACATTTGTGAAAGGTATCATTAAAGTTTTTCACGTTGGTGCTTACATTTTAGTGAAAAGAATACAAGGAAACAAATTATATAATGTATAAGTCATGTTTCAAATAAATGATTGATCATCTTTTTAATCAACTTATACAAAATGAGAAATGTAATGCTGAAAATTGACTGAGAAG
>SJYA01002685.1:230309-433000 GCA_006410615.1 Neotragus moschatus
AAATTTTTAGACCTAGCTAAAATTTAAACTGGAGATGGGGTTTTGCATGAAAAAAATCACATCAGTTCTGAAAACAGAGGCACATAATACTGCAAATATAATCCATGCTTGCAACTCATGGTACTATGAAAAGAATACTTACGACAGGTAACTTCTTATCACGGGGGGTCCTTGGCAAAAGCTAATCTTAAGTAATACATAATATTTGAATGTTTAATAAGTGCCCTTGGTGAAAATATAGGTAGATAAAATGTAAAAGATATATTTTTTATAGTATATGTAGGTAGATACGGGTACAAGGGCTTTTCAAACTTATTTACTATATGCCTTAGTAATGGAATTACCTTATGAGATGCCTCAAAGGAGAGTTATATCCTTGGATCTCACAAATATATAGTTCTTAGAAGATCAGAGCAAGGTGAGAACATAGGAAAGATTATAATTTATATTTATAATAAATTTGAGGGAACTAAATGATTAGCTTATTATCAGGACACAGAATAACTCCTTCCAACTCTTTAAAAGTCTCAGTGTTTAGCTTTGGTACTTAGAGTGGCAAACCATATGAGCTGCTTGACTAATTTCCACTCATGTCATGCTCTGGCTTCTGTAGAGACTTCACAGTACCCAAGTGATAAAGTTATCATCAAAACACTTTAAGCAGTTCTAGTGGCCTGGCCGTGATGTCCAGTGTTTCACATTCAGTGGTCAATACCCTCTATCAACATCTCTTGATAATATCCCTTGTATCTCTGTGTGTAGGGTTTTTGTGTATGTGTGTTTGTGCTTAGTTGTGTTGAACTCTTTGGAACTCCATGGACTGTACCCACCAGACTCCTCTGTATATGGAATTTTCCATGCAAGAATATTGGAGTAGGTTGCCATTTTCTACTCCAGGAGATCTTCCAAGCTCAAGGAATGAACCCACATCTCCTGTGTCTCCTGCATTGCAGGCTGATTCTTTATCTGCTGAGCCTTCTGGGAAGCCTCTTTATTTGTAGACTCAGGCAAACTGAGTTTCATCAATTTTTTTCTTTTCTTTTCTTTTTTTTTTTTTTTTTTGAGAATTGACTTCCTTTGAAAGTGAAAGTTTCAGTTGCTTGCTTGTTTCCAACTTTTTGCAACCCCATGGACTGTAACCCAGCAGACTTCACTGTGCATGGGATTCTCCAGGCAAGAATATTGGAGTGGGTAGTCAATCCCTTCTCGAGAGTATCTCCCTGACCCAGGAATCGAACCAACCCTGCTCTCCTGCACTGTAGTGGTGCTAGTGGTAAAGTATCCACCTGCTAATGCAGAGAGAGGTGGATTTGATCCCTGAGTTGGAAAGATCCCCTGGATTGGGAAATGGCAGCCAACTCTAATATTCTTGCTTAGAAAATTCCACAGAGGAACCTGGTGAGCTACAGTTGATCCAACCACAGAGAGCTGGACGTGACTGAGTGACTAAGCATAGCACAATGAGTTCTTTTATAGCTTTTCGTCTTATTCTGATTGCACCCTTGGGATTTCTGTATCTTCTCATCCTACAGCCTTAGTTGGTGTGGCCCTCACTTCTCGATTCCTTGTAAGAGCACCCTTAGCAGGCACAGCAATCTCACAAATCTTACTTCTTATAGCTAATCATGCTGCTGGAATAATGGGGAGATGTCGATGATTTAGGTCTAATATAAATTTGTCTTTAAAGTTTCTTGGATTCTTATGCCATTTTATTCTCGTGCAAATGGAGACATGCTTGTGGTTCGTGGATGAAACCAAAAAAAAGAAAAAGTCATACACATTTCAAATTACCAAGAGAGGACTATAATAATGTGGCATAGGCCAAAATAAATACATATTATGTTTCAACACTTTTCCCAGAGCATGCAATTCAAAGTCAAAGCCCACAGGTTTATGTCTTCAGATGTGGAACACATCATTCATTATATGATTAACAAAGTTGTGTCTACTACATTGGGTCATTTAGCATTGCCTGTATAGTTTGCATTCCTGTGGTTCAGTATTTTCAATCTGACATCAAATTGTAGAAGGTAAGACATAGACTTTCTGCTAGATTCTCTATATTTGAATCCAGATAGCTATTCATGAGTAGCATGACTTTGGACATTTTATTTTACCACTCATGCATTATTTCTTTCTTTCTATAATGTAGAATACTATATGTCTAAGAAGAGTATTACATCTCATAAGGTAGTTATAAAGGTTATGTGCATTTATATTTGTATACAGCTTTTGTAAATAGTTTGAACTGTGTCCATTGTGTGGTAAATCAGTTCAAGTCATTATTAATAAAGAGGCTATGTTCTTTGGAGGGAATGATGCTGAAGCTGAAGCTCCAGTACTTTGGCCACCCCATGCGAAGAGTTGACTCAAAAAGACTCTGATGCTGGGAGGGATTTGGGGCAGGAGGAGAAGGGGACAACAGAGAATGAGATGTCTGGATGGCATCAC
Source organism: Neotragus moschatus (assembly GCA_006410615.1). Lineage (NCBI taxonomy): Eukaryota > Metazoa > Chordata > Mammalia > Artiodactyla > Bovidae > Neotragus > Neotragus moschatus. The sequence goes on from SJYA01002685.1 coordinate 232,761, forward strand.
TGATTCGATGGGCTTGAGTCTGAATGAACTCCAGGAGTTGGTGATGGACAGGGAGGCCTGGCATGCCATGATTCATGGGGTTGCAAAGAGTCGAACACAACTGAGCAACTGAACTGAACTGATGTTTTGTTTTCCTCTTTTCCTCTGGAATTTGGAGAGAACAGAATATGCTCTTCTGTGTTTCTCTGGTGCCAGAAATCATGTGTCTCTTTCATTTGAACATAGCCACCTATCATTGTTGATGTTTTAGACATTGCATACCAAATTGCTTCAGTTGTGTCTGACTCTTTGCTACCCTATGGACCAAAGCCCGTCAGGTTCCTCTGTCCCCATGGACAATAGCCTGCCAAGCTCCTCTGTCCGTGGGGTTCATCAGGAAAAAAATACAGAGGGGGTTGCTATGACCTCCTCCAGGGGATCTTCCTGACCCAGGGGCTGAACTCATATCTTTTATGTCTCCTGCATTGGCAGGAGGGTTCTTTACCAACTAGCCATCATCTGGGAAGCCCATGTGTGTATACATAAATGTATGTATCTGTGTGTGTGTGTGTGTTTATCACCAAACTTGTCAGACTCTTTATATAATAGCAAGACTTTACTGTCATATGGAGTTTGTTATTTAAACTATGAGCAGACACGAGATCTTTGGAAATAATAAATTATTTGTGCATAACACAGAGAGCCCTACAGCCTTGTTAGTTTAATTAATATATACAAAATATAACCTCTTTTTCTAGCTTTTAGTAATTAGTTTCCACATGTGAATAACCTACTAACAGAATCAATGTTCAAAGATCCTTCATGAGCAATTTAAAGAAATGTTTCCACGAAGAGCAGCAGGCTGCTTTAAAGTTTTTGCTGCATATGACAAGACAGATGGAGAAATTCATTTTTTTAAGCATGATATTTATTCCATGTTTCTCTGTTGTTTGAAATCCATTCTTCCTCTTGCCCCTAAGGGATGCTTGGCTTCTTAGCATATCTTTGAAACTAGATAGAAAGCATATGTTCTGTGTGTCTCTTGGATTTGACAGAAGAGGTGAAATACAGGATAGCTTCTTCATTGATTGTGCAAATGGGAATTTCCTTTTTGCAACCTGTATTCTTTCCATAGTGCACGATGCTGTGTTGAGACCTTCTGATAGTTTAATTATCATTGCATTTCACTTCGCAATAAACTGCGTTTCCTTAAAGCTAGAGAATATTGACGTTTAGCATAAATGTCTCTGGGGGTATACTTATGCCTTAAATTCTCCAACCTTATTGCAGCACACTCTTTGTGTTTCCACAGCAGCAACAGGCAATTCTAGTGATAAATTTTTCCTGACCTTATATATCTTACAGGGCTTTTCATGGCCTGATTTTGATTTTGTAGCTTTATTTAGAGCTGCTCTATGCTAAACCATATAGCTACAAAGCTTTGTTTCTCAGCTACAATGTTGTCATTGCTCAGCTATGGGACTTTCATCTGCTCAGACTCTGCCCAAAACATCTCTCCTCGCCTGTCCACTGACACACCCCAGTCCTCTCACTCTGGACCACCTCACTGCTCACCCCAAGGACATCAATTACTGTGTTTTTTTCCTCATCTCTAGAATCTGTCAGATTCATTTTATGACCATCTCATCACTGGGTTTGAAGGTGTGCTTAGTTGCTCAGTTGTGTCTGACTCTTTGTGACCCCAACAGCAATAGTCCTCCAGCCTCCTCTGCCCCAGGAATTTTCTAGGCAAGAATACTAGAGTACCATGTCTTTCTCCAGGGGATCTTGCCAACTGAGGGACAGAGCCCATGTCTCCTGAACTGGCAGGTGGAGTCTTTACAGCTGAGCCATTTGAGTCTCTATCATGTTAGTTTATTGGTTGTTTAAGTGTTAGTGTCTGATATTAAATTGCAGATTTCGAAGTCCCTGACCTTATGTTGGGGCCAATGGCCCTTTCCCAGTCCAATATATTTCCCTTGCACTGACCTTCCTTCAATCACTGTCTTACCTCCCACTTCAGAGAATCTAAATATTTTTCTGTATATAAAAGAACAAATTTATCCCCTCCCATCCATAATTACATGGCAAAATTTTACTCAGCTACATCATCTCTAAGGACACTTATTCAGGGAAAAAATAGCTTTGAAAAGGGGTGCATGTAGTGATTTAGATAAAATGAGCCTAAATTCTAAGCAGCACTTACACTGCATTAAATGTTCGGCTCATAAGTTGAGTTTAGAGAGATGATCATCGTCAGTGATTCTGGGCCTAGAAAATTTAGGTATGGTTCTAAAGCATATGAATTATGCTGTTGCATTTTATGTGGGTTCAAAACATTTAATCATATAAAATTAGCCAGTTTATGTCACTGCCAGGCAATGAAATGATGAAGATAGCAGTGATTGCTAGTCACAATGCACCTAAAACTATGTTGTTGAGGGTTGCGTTATCATGGTGATTCACTCCAATCAAGTAGTAGAAATTGAGAGTTCAATTACAGAAAAAAAAAGTCAATATGTTAAGGAGAAGGTTAATTTTTATGCAGAGTACATTTTAAAATATATCAGAGTATGAGTTTCAGGTATTCTCTTACTTCTAAATGAGATTTAGAGTACTATCAAAGAAATGGTCTGCCCTAGGCTTTTCTCCTTTGGGTACAGTAAAGAGACCTAGGAAAAGGTGTCCTGCTGATACCAGGGCCAAATCATCTTAATCATGATTCACTGATCAAGAATCCAGCACAGCACGATTAGCTGCAGGAACACAATACCTCCAGTGCAAACCAAGTTTCCAGAAACTGTGATGGAAGAGTTGGCTGAGACAGGTGCCCTCCTGCCAGATGTACATCAGTAAGCTGGTTGATCCAAGCATCATTGTCCTTTTTCTTTCTGCATAACTTGGTTCCCAGTTGAATTCTTATAGTTCTTTGCTGAATTCTTAGTTGATCTCATCTCATTAGCAGAAAATAAATCACTTAACATTCTAGCTTTTAAAGAATCTGGAAAATAGAGTTTTGCTTTCTAGAACCTTCTAGACTTAAAGCAACAGTAGGAAGAATTTGGATGCTAGCTGCTCAGTGAAGCAATAGACCATTGTTAAACACTNATTGTGCAAATGGGAATTTCCTTTTTGCAACCTGTATTCTTTCCATAGTGCACGATGCTGTGTTGAGACCTTCTGATAGTTTAATTATCATTGCATTTCACTTCGCAATAAACTGCGTTTCCTTAAAGCTAGAGAATATTGACGTTTAGCATAAATGTCTCTGGGGGTATACTTATGCCTTAAATTCTCCAACCTTATTGCAGCACACTCTTTGTGTTTCCACAGCAGCAACAGGCAATTCTAGTGATAAATTTTTCCTGACCTTATATATCGTACAGGGCTTTTCATGGCCTGATTTTGATTTTGTAGCTTTATTTAGAGCTGCTCTATGCTAAACCATATAGCTACAAAGCTTTGTTTCTCAGCTACAATGTTGTCATTGCTCAGCTATGGGACTTTCATCTGCTCAGACTCTGCCCAAAACATCTCTCCTCGCCTGTCCACTGACACACCCCAGTCCTCTCACTCTGGACCACCTCACTGCTCACCCCAAGGACATCAATTACTGTGTTTTTTTCCTCATCTCCAGAATCTGTCAGATTCATTTTATGACCATCTCATCACTGGGTTTGAAGGTGTGCTTAGTTGCTCAGTTGTGTCTGACTCTTTGTGACCCCAACAGCAATAGTCCTCCAGCCTCCTCTGCCCAAGGAATTTTCTAGGCAAGAATACTAGAGTACCATTTCTTTCTCCAGGGGATCTTGCCAACCGAGGGATAGAGCCCATGTCTCCTGAACTGGCAGGTGGAGTCTTTACAGCTGAGCCATTTGAGTCTCTATCATGTTAGTTTATTGGTTGTTTAAGTGTTAGTGTCTGATATTAAATTGCAGATTTCAAAGTCCCTGACCTTATGTTGGGGCCAACGGCCCTTTCCCAGTCCAATATATTTCCCTTGCACTGACCTTCCTTCAATCACTGTCTTACCTCCCACTTCAGAGAATCTAAATATTTTTCTGTATATAAAAGAACAAATTTATCCCCTCCCATCCATAATTACATGGCAAAATTTTACTGAGCTACATCATCTCTAAGGACACTTATTCAGGGAAAAAATAGCTTTGAAAAGGGGTGCATGTAGTGATTTAGATAAAATGAGCCTAAATTCTAAGCAGCACTTACACTGCATTAAATGTTCGGCTCATAAGTTGAGTTTAGAGAGATGATCATCGTCAGTGATTCTGGGCCTAGAAAATTTAGGTATGGTTCTAAAGCATATGAATTATGCTGTTGCATTTTATGTGGGTTCAAAACATTTAATCATATAAAATTAGCCAGTTTATGTCACTGCCAGGCAATGAAATGATGAAGATAGCAGTGATTGCTAGTCACAATGCACCTAAAACTATGTTGTTGAGGGTTGCGTTATCATGGTGATTCACTCCAATCAAGTAGTAGAAATTGAGAGTTCAATTACAGAAAAAAAAAGTCAATATGTTAAGGAGAAGGTTAATTTTTATGCAGAGTACATTTTAAAATATATCAGAGTATGAGTTTCAGGTATTCTCTTACTTCTAAATGAGATTTAGAGTACTATCAAAGAAATGGTCTGCCCTAGGCTTTTCTCCTTTGGGTACAGTAAAGAGACCTAGGAAAAGGTGTCCTGCTGATACCAGGGCCAAATCATCTTAATCATGATTCACTGATCAAGAATCCAGCACAGCACGATTAGCTGCAGGAACACAATACCTCCAGTGCAAACCAAGTTTCCAGAAACTGTGATGGAAGAGTTGGCTGAGACAGGTGCCCTCCTGCCAGATGTACATCAGTAAGCTGGTTGATCCAAGCATCATTGTCCTTTTTCTTTCTGCATAACTTGGTTCCCAGTTGAATTCTTATAGTTCTTTGCTGAATTCTTAGTTGATCTCATCACATTAGCAGAAAATAAATCACTTAACATTCTAGCTTTTAAAGAATCTGGAAAATAGAGTTTTGCTTTCTAGAACCTTCTAGACTTAAAGCAACAGTAGGAAGAATTTGGATGCTAGCTGCTCAGTGAAGCAATAGACCATTGTTAAACACTGCTATTTAGTGTGAAACAATATTTTTTTTTTCAAATATTAAGTTGAACTATTCACNCATTAGCAGAAAATAAATCACTTAACATTCTAGCTTTTAAAGAATCTGGAAAATAGAGTTTTGCTTTCTAGAACCTTCTAGACTTAAAGCAACAGTAGGAAGAATTTGGATGCTAGCTGCTCAGTGAAGCAATAGACCATTGTTAAACACTGCTATTTAGTGTGAAACAATATTTTTTTTTTCAAATATTAAGTTGAACTATTCACAACTTATGCTTTTGAAGAGTAAAAGATGAGTGAATATTGGCCTTCTTATTATTCAAACTGTATCCATATGAATGGCCCTGATAATAAGAATGAAAAGAAACACTGGTTATTGACAATGTTAATAGACCACTGGATAAAAAGGTAATAACTGTGGATTTAAAAATATAAATATTCACAACCTAAAAGTTTAGAATTATGTTTTACTTGGTGGGAATTTTTAAGACTTCAAGCCCAGGAGACAGCATCTGCAGTAACCCTGAGAGAACTGCTCCATGGAGGTGAGGGGGAGCCAGGTTATATAGAAGTTTTGCAACAAAGGGCACGTAGTCAGGACATCAAAACATGATTGCTAACTAAAGAAAACCAAATGTCCCAAGTTAAGGAATTTAGGACTTTTCTATGTATGAGAATATGCAAGGGTCTGTGCTCACTGAAATCACTCCTTTGATCTGAACCTCTGCTATCTGGGGCCAGCATCCTTTGTTTTCCCATCCTGAGTTTCCTCAGGGCTCACTGTGAGAAGTGGCTGCAGTCTGCGGCTGCTAGATGGCAGGCATTCTTTTTTTCTTTTTTTTTGAGTTCCCTCAGGGCTCACTGACTCACGTTGGAGGGCTGAAATAATTGATGACTGTGACATACTTTGTTTCCTGATATGGTAGGAATCAATCCATTTCTCACAAACCATTGGATAAGGATGCTATTTATAAGTTTTCTTTAATACTCATACATTTTGAATTTATACTCTGAACACATAAACTATTGCTATTAAATGAAAGAATATTCACAATGATCAAATGATATTTGTGTCTTGATTTCCTTCTTTTCACCTTGTTGGTGAAGGAGGGAACTTTGTCCCAGAGTTATGGTGGTGGCTGAAGGCAGAACACCCAACATTTGACAGGAGGTGAGGTTGACAGTAGGTTATTAGTCCCATATACTGACAGCTTGGGGCAGGGGGAAGCCTTGTGGGGGCTGCATTTGAGAGGGGGCTGCTTTTGAGAAGAATGAATGGGCAAGGGCTGTGGCACGCAGGCTTCAGAATGACAAGGGGATGAGATGACCTCTGGTTCTTGTAGGAGGATGCGATTGCCTTCTGTGAACAAGCCTTCAGGCTGTCAGGGAACTGACTTTGGCCCCTCAGAGGAAATCAGGCACTTTGCTGGTCCCCATGACTAGGGGGTGCCGTTTGACCAGGGATTTATCTGTAAGAATACAGAAGGGAGGAACACTTGCCATTAGGACATTTGAGGCCCTTCAGGTTTTTCCCAGATGCCAATGCATACATAATAATACCAGGACTTAAGTTTGGGCGTCTCACCACATATGATGATATGTTTACACATTACCTAATAGGAACATAAGGGGATGATGACTGTGACATTATCGTTTTCTAATAGGAGGCAAATTTATCATTATTAACAAAGTAATTTCAGATTTTTTGTATAGGGCATTTTTAACAATGCTCCAATTTTTCAATTGAAACTTAAATTAACTAACATTGAGACTTCCTGGGCAGTCCAGTGGTTAAGACTCCATGCTTCCACTGAAAGGGGTATGGGTTTGATCCCTGGTCAGGAATCTAAGATTCCACATGACACATGGCATAGCCAAAAGATGAATTAATTAATTATCATTAAATAAACTTAAAAATTTGGTTCCTCAGTTGTACTAGCCACATTTTACATGCTTAATAATGCATGCACATGGTTAATGACTGCTATATAGACTACCATTTTAGATGAAGATATAGATACTTAAAAAGTTAAGTTTTAGCCTAGAGTTTTAGCCTAGAGACAAAGCAGAGATTACAAAACCTGGTTCTAATCTTGCTGAAAGCTTGAGATGTTTCTATTTCTTCTTTTGAATGATAGAGCTAGCTAAACTTGAGATGCAGAAATAGATGTGAAAGGGAAAGTCTTAGTCACTCAGTCATGTCCAACTCTTTGCAACTCCATGGACTGTAGCCCGCCAGGCTCCCTGGTCCATGGAATTCTCCAGGTCAGAATACTGGAGTGGGCTGCTATTTCCTTCTCCAGGGGATCTTCCTAACTCAGGGATCAAACCCAAGTCTCCTGCATTGCAGGTGGATTCTTTACCATCTGAGCCACCAGAGAAGCACACATAGATACCTCCCTATAAGAGAAGATACTACAGGAAGCACATTCATATTTGGAGGTCCAAATTAAAATTTTAAAAAATAGTTTAAATGAATGGAGAAATTGAATCTTTTCTACCTAACTTGAAAACATTTTATTCTGGTTTTGATGATAATAGCAACTTTGGAGTAATGTGTGCTCCCTAAAATTTAAACCTGTTCTCATTGCCAAGTACAATGTCTAGTATATATTCATGTATGCATAAGTAAGATTTATTTTTTGTATACATCTATTGATTTATTCATTTATTTGACAATATTCCCTGATTCATTCTAAGTGCCGATTTGATTGCCTTGGGCTAATGTTGAACAAACCTGATATTTTTCTGCTTTTCTAGAGTTTCCATGTAACTGAATGTGACAGAAAATCAAAAAGTGAGTTATTAATTTATAAGAAATGATTAGAGTTTAGTAAAGCACAAAGATCCCCTGGAGAAGGGAATGGCTACCCACTCCACTATTCTTGCCTGGAGAATTCCTTGGACAGAGGAGTCTGGCACACTACTGTCTATGGGATTTCAAGGAGTTGAACATGACTGAGCAGCTAACACTTTTACTTTGGGTCTTCCCTTGTGGCTTAAACAGTAAAGAATCTGCCTGCTGTACAAGAGACCTGGGTTCAATCCCTGGATCAGAAGTTCCCCTGGAAAGTGGAATGGCTACCCACTCCAGTATTCTTACCTGGAGAATCCCATGGACAGAAGAGTCTGGTGGGCTACAGTCCATGGGGTGGCAAAGAATCAGACATGACTAACCCATTTTTTTCCCCCATAAAGTACAGTGAAGTCAAGCAAGCAAGTTGGTGTATTAGGAAGACACTAGGAGTTCACTTTGGATTGGTGCTCAGGGAAACTGTCTCTTAGGTGAAATCATTAAGCCAGATGCGAATGACCAAGTGGGATCTATGATGTGCCTACATGTAGGAAGAGTTTACTAGGCCAAAGCAAGGCCAAAGCAAGAAATAGTGTAAACGTCCCCAGAGAAACACTTGGGAAAAGTGAGGGACAAAAGAAAAGGCCAGCGTGGCCAGATTGAATAAATATCATGACCGGGTGAGTGGAAGAAGTCCAGGAAATTGTCAGGAGCCAGATATTGCAGGTCTTGTTGGCCGTAATGAGGAGCATGGATTTTCTGTAGTGATCACTGGTCATGACAACGTGTTAAACAAATGAATGGCATGACAAAACGGAAAATGGGTGGTACCTTCTGAGGAGAGCAGAACAGGAAGTGCTTATTTACAGTGCAGGAATACAGAAATGATGACATGACATCCCGGAAGCGCAAGGCACTGAGACAGACCTTGAAGAATGAGTGGCATTTTTGACAAATAAATCAGAGCAGAAAGTGTATGATCTATCTGCAGCTTGTAAGGTACTGAGTGATATAGAATAGTCATTGTTCCTGGTCATCTTTCTCTGTTCACATATTCATGATTTTACCCCAAAAGTGGAATCTAAGTTGGGAAATAGTTAATGAGCATCCGTGCTGTATCCTGGGTATTATGTAACTCTGCTGTAATATTATGTAAATGAAGAATGTGACAGGAGTCAAGTAATAGTTTCAGCATTAGGAAAACTCACATTTTCCCCGGGATACATGTAAAAATGAATGGGGCTTTAAAATGATTAAATTGAATAAGCACAGATACCTCAACGGTCAGAAGTACATTTTCTCAGCTTGATGCCTTAAGTGGCTATTTCTTCGTTTGTATGATGGGAATCTTAAATCTTAAAAACTATAAATTTTCCAAAGTCATATTTTAACATAGCAAGAGAAATCATTAGAAGCAGCATGTTGCTTTTGTTAGATAGATTAGAAAACATTTATTGTCAGGTGTACAGAAATCATCAGTGAGACTGTTATGGCAGAAATTTAAAGAACTTTCATTAAAGAAAAGATTTTCTTCTAAAAGAAAGTGCATAATGGTAGAAGAATAAGAAAGGGAAGTTTTTGGAGATAGAAAAATATCTAGAACAGGAGAGCTGCATGCCTTTTAAGTATGATGTTTGTCTATAAAGAAGTCCGGGAAGATAATTCCAATGCCCTGTTATCATCTTCACTCAATGTCTGTAATAGGGCACTTGCCCAGCTCCTTCTCTTTTGCATCCCCTACACACTGAATTCTGCAGGTAAGGAGAAATATTCATCATGGGCCTGCTGTATCTGCTTCTGCAAGACAGTTTCTTGATCATAACTTACAATAATCAGGAATACCATCTGTTGTGGACTGAATTTTGTCCTTCTCCAAAATTGACAATCTGAAGTTCTAACTCCTACTGTTTTAGGGTATGACTGAAGAGAAGGTCCTTAAATAGGTAATTAAATTATTGAGGTTGGTGCAACTGACTGCTACTTCTATAAACATCTCGACAACTTTTTGCAAGGAAAACACTGCCACAACCAGCAGGAGGCAGAAAAGACTTTTCAAGAGTTTGTCAAATCCCAAAGCATGCATTTTTACCCTAGAGGAATAAACAAACTTATTTCTTCTTGGCAAAAATGTGTTGATTATAATTGTTCCTATTGTGATTAATAAAGGTGTGTTTGAGCCTAGTTACAATGATTTAGAATTCATGGTCTGAAACTGCAATTACTTTTTCACCAACCAATGAGGTTATACATGCTTAGTCATTCAGTCATGTCTGACTCTTTGCAATCCATGGACTGTATCCCACAAGGCTCCTCTGTCTGTGGAATTTTCCAGAAAGAATACTGTAGTAGGATGCCATTTCCTCCTCTAGGGGATCTTCCCAACTCAGGGATGGAACCCCACACATCTCCTGCAATGCAGGCAGATTCTTTACTGCTGAGCCACAGGGAAGCCAAAAATTATTAGAATGGGGCCTAATTCAATATGAAAGTCATGAAAAGAATGCTTTGGGGCACAGAAAAAGAGAGATGGTATGAAGACACTGGGATAAGACATCCACTGACAAGCCCAGGAGAGAGATATGGAACTGATCCTTCTCTCCTGGTCCTCAGGAGGAAACACCCATGCTGACTATCTGGAACTTCCAGCCTTCAGAACTAGGAAACAATGGATTTCTGCTGTCTAAGCCACCTAGTCTGTGATACATTAAAGCAGCCCTCAAAAAATAATACACTAGCCCCATGAACTTCTCTAAGTCATGATAATGCTTTGTCTATTTCAGTGGAAATAAGGTCACTTTATATGTCAGAGAAGAATACTAGGATTAAAGAGAGCTGTGCTTCCATTTCCCTAGCCCACAGCACCAATCTTAAACAGATTTGCTGGTTCTCTACAAAACCTCTAAGGTTGTATAATCAAAGGTATTATGTCCTTCTTACATTTTTGCTATAAAAAAGAAAACTCTTTACTTATAGAGGAAATAATACTAGTAGTTTATAAGATTTATTTAAATATTTATATTTAGTAGAAAAAAAGCTGACAAGCTCAGCTCATCCCCACATTTTTAAAAGATTGCTGATTAAGGAAATTCCAAAACTGAGAAATCTGAAAAGGACTATATCTCTCTCCTTTTCATCTATGGATTTTCTGTCTTTGAGGAACAAGCAGTAGATATTTATTAGGTTTTTTTTTTTTTTCTTGATTATCCTGTTCCTGACATATATCCTCATGTGAGATGTCTTGTTAGGCAGGAACTTCTTGGTTTGATTAGCACATTACTATTCAGTACAATAATGTCAAAGCAGTGCTCCATGGAATCTGGACAAAATGAATTGCTTTGAATCTGAGACAGCACAATTGGGATCATCAGGAAAGGACTACAGAGAAATGATATGAGAGAATAAATATTAAAATTATATAGTATATGTCTTCCCATAATTGCAGCCAACTTTGACTTAAAATTGGGAATAAAAGTGAATAAAGGATATAGCCTTGTACCACCTTAATAAGAGTATCAGTTCTTCAAGGATGAAAATAATTTTTCTAGGTATAATAATGGAAAAGGAAAACCAATGTATTTGTTGTTATTGTTTCAGCCATTACCATTTTGCTAATTATGTTAAATGATAACATAATTTAAAAACATACCTTTTGTATCTCAGTAGGCAAACCCAATGTAACAAAGAACAGTATGAAAATAGGAATCGACCTACTTTTTCATGAAAGCATTTCACTGCACACGTCATCATAAGGTATTCTAAAAATAAAGTCTTTACAGTTGTAACCATTACACTGATACTTACAAAATTAATGACTTTGATTAAATTGTGTCCAACTAAAATTTAAATTCCTTAACATTATTTTGTAGTCATATATTCAAAATCCATATTTTAACCAAATATTTTTCAGTAATAGAAATTTATTTTAATTCTAATGTCTATTAAATGAACCAAAAAAAAAAAAGAGAGAACACCTTGATCACCTTGATAACTCTATTATCAAATGGCTTTTCTTTTTAAGACTGAACAGAAAAGAGTACTGTTTTAGTAGTACCCAGGGTTTATTTTAATCAGGCATGATAGTATATGGAGAATCAGAAATGGCTGCCCTGAAAGTGGTTATTATAGTTTCTAGAAAGAGGAGGTGTCACACAGTGTCACACGGGGAAACACCTGGGTAGATCAGAAGGTGAAGAAGCGTTGTAGGATGAGAAAACATACACGGAAACACCGTGGTTTTGGTGGGAAATAGTGGATGAGATAGGGCAAGTAGATTTAAGATTGGCTAGTTTGAGTCATTTCAGTTGGCTTTGAGCCATAAAGGCTGTCTTTAGTTGTCTGGTGCCTGACCCTATGTAGATAATGGTCCAGAATGTGGAATCCCTAAAGAGAAGATGGCAAGAAGTGTGGGATCTGGATTGGTTGGCTTGCATGTAAAAGACGTACTTCTTTTTTATTGATTCATTTTTATTTGAGTGTAGTTGCTTTACAATGTTGTATTAGCTTCTGTTGTTGTTTCATCACTAAGTTGGGTCTGATACTTTTGCAGCCCTATGGACTGTAACCCACCAGGGTCCTCTGTCCATGGGATTCTCCAGACAACAGTATTGGAGTGCGTTGCCATTTCCTCATCCAGACGATCTTTCTGACCCAGGGATCAAATCCACATCTTGTGCTTTGGCAGGCGGCTTCTTTACCACTGAGCTCCCAGGGAAGACTGTGTTAGGGTCTGTTGTTGTTCAGACACTAAGTTGTTTCTGACTCTGCAAATAGAAGTGTCAGCTTCTAGTGTACAGCAAAATGAATCAGCCATACATATACATATATCTTCTCTCTTTTGGATTTCCATCTCATTTAGGATACTAGAGTGCATTAAGTAGAGGTCTCTATGCTATGTAGTATCTTCCCATCAGTTATCTATTTTATTCTTGGTATCAAGAGTATATGTGTGTGGACTGACACATATACACTATTGAAAGATGTACTTCTAGTGAGTTGTTTGCTATTCTTGGAAAGAAGGTAACTCTGTGAGGGGCAACCCCTACTGAGTCAGCAAAAGCCCTTGCTTTCAAAGCATCAGACTGTAGAAAATGAAAGGCATATGTTACAAGCTGTACTCCCTTGATTTCATGTACAAAAAATGTGATTTTTGAATCTGTGTTTTTATGTAGTTACTACACTAGAAAAGTCAAAACAATAAAATAATGGTAAGGTAAATGGATTCAAGTGGAATGTTTCTTTAATTTTTTGCTCTGTTAGCCATTAAAGTCCTTCTATTTGTGATTTGGAAATGGCAACCCACTCTAGCACTCTTGCCTGGAAAATCCCATGGACGGAGGAGCCTGATAGGCTACAGTCTACGGGGTCGCAAAGAGTCGGACACGACTGAGCAACTTCACTTCACATTTGTGATTTGAATGATTAAGTCATTTTTGCTTCATAATTTAAAAGTAATGAAGGAAAAGCAGACAAAGAATATTGTCAGATTTTGTTTGAAGACTTACTTAGCTGTCATTTCTAGTACTTTTCTATATTAGATATGTCAGATCATGTTAAATCTGAACAGTATACAAGTACATTCCTTGGTTACAAAGTGCTTTCCTCTGAGTTACATCATTCCTGATTCTAGAACACATTACATTATTTTTGCTTTTGCCATTAATACCTTACTTAATTTCAAAATAAGTTATTGAAACCAACCAGACATTCCTGTTAAGTGAAATGAATATGATGGATTTATATAACCAGTGAAGCATGTAATTTAGTATCAAATGCTAAACCCTAAAATTTAGTATCGAAGATTCCAGGCCAAAATTACATGCTGTTCCCAGATGCTCACACAAAGTCCTATTTTTTTTTCTGCAAAGTGTTTGTGTGTATGGTGGTGGTGCTCAGTTGCTCATGACTGTGGCCTGGACTACGGTCCCCATGGAGCCTGCCAGACTCCTCTGTCCACCGGATTCTCCGGGCAAGAATACAGGAGTAGGCTGCCATTGAACCTGTGTCTCTTGTGTCTCCTGAATTAGCAGGCAGATTTTTTACCACTGTGTTAGCTGGGAAACCTGTTTGCTTGCATCAGTTCAGTTCAGTCACTCAGTTGTGTCCGACTCTTGCATATGTGTACATATATATATATGAAAATGAAAGTTGCTCAGTCGTGTCTCTGACTTTTTGTGACCCCATGGACTGGTATTCTCCAAGCCAAGATACTGGAATGGGTAGGCATTCCCTTCTCCAGGGGATCTTCAAAACCTAGGGATAGAACCCAGGTCTGCCACATTGCAGGTGGATTCTTTACCAGCTGAGCCACCAGAGAATATATATTGACTTATTTCATATAACAGGAATGTCTGGTAATATAAATGCCAATTGTTTTAATAACATTTTGATACATCTATCACTGTAAAGTATATATATATATACACACACATATATATAATTACATATATATATGTCTTCAATGTTGTATCTGATTTTTAACCATTTACTAAAGAAGAATAGACCTTTTTAAAGACTTTTTAATCTCTATGGTATGTCACTGAGATGTCCACAAAGATGCAAGATTAAGGTTGTTTGGTTTAGCTTTATAGTTTTCTTTTTCTTGCTGTTGACCATTTAATGTATTTCCTTGTATTTGTTACTTTCTGTGTCCTTCAGTTTCATTTTCTTTCATCTGGCAGCAGAATTACATTGATTTCTTTTATTTGATTCAGGTCATCTTTGCTTTTTTCTTCTATCTTTCCTTGTCAGTCTCTGTGATTTATATAGACAGTGCTTATATAGAAGTGATTTTTTTGTTGCTGTTGTTGCTGTTTTTCTAAACTCAATCTGGAAAGCACATGAAGAGATAATAGTAGTCGGTGGGTGAAGATTTTTATGTAGAGGGACGGTGTACTAAAGGAACTAGTGGAGGGGAAGAGAGGAGATGATTTCATGGACTGTCACTAGGGTGACATGAAGGAATAAGGGAGAAGAAAGAGGTCATGGATGAAGCAGAAAGGCAGGTCAGGCTTGGGTGACCCACAGAAGAGGTCTGGTAGGAAGAAGCAGGCATGGGCAGCAGCTGAAGGAAGCTAGTAGTGGATGGCACCCCACCCCCTGTGCTGGCACTTCTGTCTGTCTGTTAAAGCTCCCCAGGCCAGTGTGGGAGATATTGGACAAGAAGTACCTGCACTTGTTGCCACTCTTGGGCTGTATATCTTTGTTGTGCTGGTATCCTCTTAATGAGGGCTCAGTTCAGTTCAGTCGATCAGTCGTGTCCGACTCTTTGCAACCCCAGGAATCACAGCACACCAGGCCTCCCTGTCCATCATCATCTCCCAGAGTCCACTCAGACTCATGTTCATCGAGTCCGTGATGCCATTCAGAGGGCTACCCAGAGTAATTCTTTACCCAGGTTCAATGGTAAAGAATTCCCAACCAATGCAGGAGATGAGGGCTTGATCCATTGGTACAGAAGATCCCTTGGTGAAGGAAACAGCAACCCACTCCAGTAATTTGTCTGGAAAATCCCATGGACAGAGGAATATGGTGGGCTGAAGTTCCTGGGGTTGCAAAAAGAGTTGGACAGGACTTAGCAACTAAACAACAACAACAACAAAACCTTTTAGTGAAACACATGACAAAAATATTACCTTCCCTGATAGCTCAGTTGATAAAGAATCCACCTGCAGTGCAAGAGACCCATATTCGAATCCTGGGTTGGGAAGATCCATTAGAGGAGGGAAAGACTACCATTCCAATATTCTGGCCTGGACAGTCCATGAGGTCACACAGTTGGAAACTACTAAGTGACTTTCATGTCACTTCAAGTACCAGTAAATCTCTTAAAAAAATGGAAAAATGAGTCTTAGCTTCATTATTTTGCTATGATTAATTTCTTCCCTGTAATAAAGGTGTCTTCCTCTATTTCCTAGAAAACTAAAATTGATTTCTTACAAGTTCTAAATATTTCCTGGATCTACAGAACACATAAGTTGATCTAAAATCTCACTTAGAGCTATATTTTAAACTTAGGGCTAAAGCTACCATGAAGGAAAATGGAAAACAAAACTACAAATATAATAGGCCAAATTTAACCAAAATTTAATTAAAAAAAAAAAAGTCAAGACAATCTGGAGGATTTAATTCTATGATGTAAAAGTGGAAATACACTAGAATGGAGGAAGGAAGAACACTGTGTTTTTTTAAATTAATTTATCTTAATTGGAGACTAATTACTTTACAGTATTGCAGTAGTTTTTGCCATATACTGATATGAATCAGCCACTTCCAGAGAGGATAGGGGCTTCTCAGGTGGCACAAAGGTAAAGAATCTGCCTGCCAATGCAGGAGATGTAAGGGACATGGATTCAGACTCTAGGTTGGGAAGATCCTCTGGAGGAGGAAATGGCAACCCATTCCAGTATTTGTACCTGGACAATTCCGTGGACAGAGCCTGGCAGGCTACAGTCCATGGGTTCTCAAAGAATTGGACACAACTTAAGAGACTAACATTTTAAGTTGTGCCATTTAGTAATGCTGCATGCATGCTAAGTCACTTCACTCATGTCCGAATCTATGCGACCCCATGGAAAGCAGCCCACCAGGTTGCCCTGTCTACAGGATTCTCCAGACAAGAATACTGGAGTGGGTTGCCATTTCCTTTTCCAATGTTTAGTAATATTGATGTCAAATATCTTCATTGAAATATCAACTAGGAAAAGTACATCAAATTTACTTTGTTTTCAAAAAGTAAACTTGCATATATATTTTCTAGAATTGGTAATATTTTATTTTCCCTAATATTGTTTAGATATTTTAAATTATGTATCCAAAGACTCTTGAAGAATGTAGTAACATATTATTGTGTAAATCAGAAATTGGAGAAATATGCTACATTAATTTGAATAAACAAATTAATTTCTTATTTGTGAAATGTGAACATTGCTAGATTTGTACAATATACTTGAAGTTGCCATGCGCCAAGAGTAGCCAGGATGCCAGTATGTATCAATTTGTCATCCTCTGTAATTGTGTTGTTCTTTGCATTTTGGTTGTCTTGGCATCTCCTTGATGATCAAGGCTCCACATTATTTGTAATGAAGTTTACCTTTACTCTCTGAAAGCCTCTGGGCTTGAAAAATTGCAAGCACGTATTAGCACTAACTAGTGCAAGTTCACAGTGATCATCTGTCCTTTTAAATTCAGTGTTTATCATTTACAGTATTCATTAGAAAGTTCTTACAATGCTTTCATATTCATTTATGTCTCAAACAGAATGGCCATTGTATATTTATTTTATTTCTTTTATAGAGGTTGTGCTGAAGGAGAGATTTCAAATCTAAATACAGCCAGTGCTGGTCCTGATCTATTTAATACCACAGTTTACTTTCTTGCACAATGATCTTTTAAAATACTCTTTTGTTGGTTAATCTGCTTTTAAGACTGATGCACAGAATCTCTATGGGTGTACTGAAGTCCATAGGGTCGCAAAGAGTCGGACAAAATTGAGCAACTGATCTGAACTGACAGAATCTCTTCTTTTCAAGAAACCAACTGTTATGAAGATATCAGGTATTAAATACTATTGTAGCACAAATATGTTTCATAATATGGTTTATCCTTGAACAATGCAAGAGTAAGGGGTNGTCGCAAAGAGTCGGACAAAATTGAGCAACTGATCTGAACTGACAGAATCTCTTCTTTTCAAGAAACCAACTGTTATGAAGATATCAGGTATTAAATACTATTGTAGCACAAATATGTTTCATAATATGGTTTATCCTTGAACAATGCAAGAGTAAGGGGTGCTGGTTCTCTGAGGAGTGAAAAATCCATATTCTTTACCGAGGCCTGGTCTGTGTCCATGGTTCCACATCCATGGATTGAACCAACCATGGGTCATGTAGTACTGAAATGTAGTGCATGTTTACTGAAAAAGGTGCACATGCAAGTTGACCTATGGAGTTAAACCTGTGCTGTCCAGATCCAACTGTACATATCCTTACTGAATGGGAGAAAATAATAGCAAGTNACACAGGCAAAACACTGTCCGACATAAAACACAGCAGGATCCTCTATGACCCACCTCCCAGAATACTGGAAATAAAAGCAAAAATAAACAAACGGGCCCTAATTAAAATTAAAAGCTTCTGCACAACATTGGAAACTATAAGCAAGGTGAAAAGACAGCCTTTGGAATGGAGAAAATAATAGCAAATAAAGCAACTGACAAACAACTAATCTCAAAAATATACAAGTGACTCCTGCAGCTCAATTCTGGAAAAATAAACAACCCAATTAAAAAATAGGCCAAAGAATTGAACAGACATTTCTCCAAAGAAGACATACAGATGGCTAACACACATATGAAAAGATGCTCAACATCACTCATTGTCAGAGAAATGCAAATCAAAACCACAATGAGGTACCATTTCACACCAGTCAGAATGGCTGCTATCCAAAAGTCTACAAGCAATAAATGCTGGAGAGGGTGTGGAGAAAAGGGAACCCTCTTACACTGTTGGTGGGAATGCAAACTAGTACAGCCACTATGGAGAACAGGGTGGAGATTCTTTAAAAAACTGGAACTAGAACTACCTTATGACCCAACAATCCCACTACTGGGCATACATACCGAGGAAACCAGAACTGAAAGAGACACGTGTACCCCAATGTTCATCACAGCACTGTTTATAATAGCCAGGATGTGGAAACAACCTAGATGTCCATCAACAGATGAATGGATAAGAAAGCTGTGGCACATATACACAATTACTCAGCCATTAAAAAGAATACATTTGAATCAGTTCCAATGAGGTGGATCAAACTGGAGCCTATTATACAGAGTGAAGTAAGCCAGAAAGAAAAGCACCAATACAGTATACTAATGCATATATATGGAATCTAGAAATATGGTAACAATAACCCTGTATGTGAGACAGCAAAAGAGACACAGATATATAGAATAGTCTTTTGGACACTCTATGGGAGAGGGAGAGGGTGGGATGACTTGGGAGAATGGCATTGAAACATGTATAATTTCCAATATGAAACGAGTCACCAGTCCAGGTTTGATGCAGGATACAGGACGCTTGGGGCTGGTGCACTGGGATGACCCAGAGGGATGGTACGGGGAGGGAGGTGGGAGGGGGGTTCAGGATGGGGAACACGTATATACCTGTGGCGGATTCATGTTGATGTATGGCAAAACCAATACAATATTGTAAAATAATTAACCTCCAATTAAAATAAATAAATTTCTATTAAAAAATAAAATTTTTTAAAGTAAAAAAAAAAAAGAAAGAAAGAAACCAGTTGAAAAGCGCAGGACCACTGGTAACTCTGCAATATTAAGGTTTGAGGTTAGTATCCGTACAGCTTGACATGCAGGCTAAACCATTCAAACTTCTAGGAGCTTTTCTTTTCCTAGCCTCTGATGAAAGGGGGGCAGCGAAGAGAATTGAATGTTTTTGGTTCTACCGTGAACATATGAAAAATGGACTGACATTCTTTCAGAAATGACTTTGAGAGATACTCTACCAATTAATTTACTCGACTTAACACTCCTACTCCCCAGCCACTTTTCACTTTTTCTGATACATAATGTCTGTGCTTCTTTAGAAATCTTGGGATTCTAATTATTAGGCTTAACTCCCCAAAACTGTTTTCAGAACTAACATGATCTGAGTAGATATGTTTGGAGCATGTATCATGGCCGTTTTCTGTCAATTACATGCACATACACAAGACTCATTGTTCAGTTTTTAAGCATATCCCGCGTCACGCACACACACACACAACTTCATTTATATGCTTATATTCTTAATGCTTTATTTAATACACACCCAGAATCTCATTTGTCTTTTCTATTAGATTTTAAATTTCTAAGTATCAGGAAATTGAACTGTTGGTTACTCCATTTAATTATCTTGGGTCATAAAATACAGCTCTATTTCCTGTTTTGTTAACTGTGTCCTTTAGAGTGCTAATTTTTAAAATATATTAAGCTGACTGATTACTGGAAAAATATATTTTTGGTCAGTAGTAAAACCAGAAACATTTTTCCTAAATTAAGTCTAAACACATAAGCCTGTATGTTCAGCATATATTAAGTTAGATTTTTAATTAAATGAAAAAGCTTCTGATGACTCATTTAAGCTCCATGCAACCTACACCTACAATTATGTCAACGGAAAACATGCAATCTTGAAGACGCATATTTTGATAAGACTGGTTAGAGATGTTTTGGAAACCAGTGCTGTTCCTGAAAGTCACCCAAATTAAGCTGACTTGTATTTCAATTTTTATACAATTTGAAAATCAGTTTGTGTACAATCTGTACGAAATTTGTATGCAAATTTCATTTGTATATGAAAATTCTCACTATGTTCTGATAGGATAACTTGTAAGGCAAAATTCCCACGTATTTAAGAGTATATGCATCAAAAGCAGCCTTTCACTCTATTCTCTATATAAATAAGTTAACAAAACCATATAATAAAGTTTTAAGTCTTCAAAAAATGTGACGACAGTTTGGTAGTCCTGTATGAAGCTGATGCAATGGTTCATTAACTACAGCAACTTGTTCTCTGAAGACTCTGTTTTCCAGAATCAGGCAGGTCTCAGCATTTAGCATTCCAATGTAATCAAGGTGACTCTAGTCAACCACTCGCTTTGCGAACGGAAGAGAAATCTAACAATCACCAATCACCTGGAAGAGGCATAATGACCACACATCGTCTACAGGACCAATCAGTGTAAGTCCCAACCAAGCTTGATGACATTAAAATTTCATTTCTTCCTGTGTTCAATAAATATTTATTGAGCTCTTAATTTCAGCTTTGGGGAGATAAGGAAGAGAAAGAACACAGTCCTTGCCTTTCATGAAGTGCCATAGAGGGAGGCAGAACATTAAAATGACATGAGTGATTGCAAATAATTAAGACTAGGATGTAGAACAGAAATAGAAGTCCCTAACTGAAACCAGAATTGGGGGTATATTTGCTTCACAGTGTTGCGTTAGTTTCCTGGGTACAGCAAAGTGAGCCAGTGACACATTCACATATACGGCCTCTTTTTCGGGTCTCCTTCCCAATGAGGCCGCCACCGAGCAGTAAGCAGCATCCCCAAGCGTCACCCTGGGCGCTCGCTAGTTCCCTGTGTTACACGCAGTGTTAACACGCGCATGCGTCAGCCCAGCTCACCAATCCAGGCCACCCTCCTTTCCTCCCCTGGTGCCCACGTTTGTGCTCCACGGTTATGCCCCTGCTTCTGCTTTACAAATAGGTTCATCTGCACCACTTTTCCAGAGTCCACATGCAGTGTGCTAAGTCGCTTCAGTCAGGGCCGACTCTCTGGACTGTAGCTCGCCAGGCTCCTCCCTCTATGGGATTCTCCAGGAGAGAATGCTGGAGAGGGCTGCCATGCCCTCCTCCAGGGATCTTCCTGACCCAAGTTTTGAACCCATGTCTCTTGTGTCTCTTGCACTGGCATGTGAATTCCTTACCAGGAGTGCCACCTGGGACACCCCAGGTTCCACATTCCCGCATTAATATACAAGATCTGCTTTCCTCTTTCTGACTTACCTCCCTCGGTATGACAGAGAAGTCTCTCTAAACTGGCTGGCAGTATGCTTCAGGAAACCCAAGCTTTTGGTTTGCTCACCTACTTGCACTGTGAACTTGGGCAAATTATTCCACCTCCTTAATAATCTCCACTTCTTCAGCTCTACAATGAGAATGAATTCTCGTTCTGGAGGTTTTCAAGGGAGACTGCAGACTCTTCCCAGACCTCCCATGAAGAGGGGCAGTGAGGTCCCCTCACGTGAAGCGAGGCAGTGAGTGCTGGGAGCCCTTCACCCAGAAGTGACGCCCGTCTCTCCAGGAGACGTCAGCAGAGTTGCAAAGCCACATCTGCCTCTCTTGGGTGCCCCTTCTTGGAAGGGATCAGCCAGAGAGAGCCTCAGCCTAGAGGGGAGGTTGTCTATGAGTTCCCTGATGTCCCAGCACAGCTGCCTCTCCTGTGAGTGGTGAAGCCACTTAGAATCCAGCACCCCACACACGCACATATATCATTGCTAAAAAGCTGCTTTCTTTGTTTCCTTCTAGAGGTATGATGATTTCAGGCCCTTTATTTAACTCTCTACTTCATCTTAATTTTTGTCTATAGGGTAAGATAAGGGTCCAACTTCATTGCTTTGCATCTGGATATGCAGTTTCCCAAGAACCCTTTAGTTTCTACTTTTTTTGGAGTATACTTGCTTTACAGTGTTGGGTCAGTTTCTGCTGTACAGCAAGGTGGATCAGCTCTGCTGCTGCTAAGTCGCTTCAGTCGTGTCCAACTCTGTGCGACCCCATAGACGGCAGCCCACCAGGCTCCCCGTCCCTGGGATTCTCCAGGCAAGAACACTGGAGTGGGTTGCTCTACGTACACATAAATCTCCCTCTTTTTTGGATTTCCTTCCCATTCAGGTCANCAATGTATGGCAAAACCAATACAGTATTGTAAAGCAAAATAAAGTAAAAATAAAAATTAAAAAAAGAAAAGAGAAACTATAGATATTAATTTTTAAAATGTGAAAAATCACTAGAGGATTAAAATAAATAATAGATATCACTCATAACACAGCATTTAAAGATAACACAATATTTTAATCTGTAATTTTCTCGAATTTTCTATATATTCCTCTTCATTTTTAAATTTAGCAACATGATATAGCCTCACTTAGGACTTTGTAGCTTAAGTGGTAAAAGAAACTTCCTGCAATGCAGGAGACCAAGATTTGATCCCTGGGTCAGGAAGAGCCTCTGGAGAAGGGAACGGCAAGCCAGTCCAGTATTCCTGCCTGGAGAATCCCATGAACAGAGGAGCCTGGCGGGCTACAATCTGTGGGGTTGCAAAGAGTCGAACATGACTGAGAGACTAACACAAAACAGCCTCATTTAGATAAATAATGAATTATATAAATAATTCCTTATTGTTAACAACACTTTTATAAACTTGGCATTCCCCTGACATCTTCCACTAGTACCTACTCTTGCTTTCTTTGTTATTGTGGTTCAGTTGCTCAGTTGTTTCCGACTCTTTGTGAGCCCTTTGACTGCAGCATGTCAGGCTTCCCTGTCCTTCACCATCTCTTGGAGCTTGCTCAAACTTATGTTCATCGAGTCAGTGATACCATCTAATTATTTCATCCTCTGTCATTCCCTTCTCCTCCTGCCTTCAATCTTTTCCAGTATTAGGGTCTTTTCCAATGAGTTGGCTCTTTGCATCAGGTGGCCAAAGTATTGGAGCTTCAACTTCAGCATCAGTCCTTTCAATTAATATTCCGGATTGATTTCCATTAGGAATGACTGGTTTGATCTCCTTGCAATCCAAGGGACTCTCAAAAGTCTTCTCCACTTCTCACTTTCTCTACCCAGGTCTTACTTGGCCCTGACAGACCAAGTTCATTTCTGCCTAAGGGTTGCATGCTGTTGTTTCCTCTGCAGGTAAATTTTCCAGCAGTAATTTGCAAAACTCGTTCTCTCACTATATTTAGATCTCTGCTCAGATGTTTTCTCTTAACAGAGGTCTTTTCTACAATGCAGTTTTAGAACAGAAAACCCAGAAACAGTCCCTCACATCACTTTGTTTATTTGCTTTGTATCATTTGTCTTGCACCATTAGAAAGAAATTTGCATGAGAGTCGAGACCGTGTCTACTGCTGTATTCCCAATACCTAAAATAGCTCCTGGCACAGAGTGTTCAACAAACAATTACTGAGTTATAAATAAATATATTTGTACGTATTTTTTCCTTTCCTTTTTATGTAAATTTTGTTCCTCTAATGGAATTAAGAGAGACTTGAGGCAGTGAGAGCATCTTACGTTTTTTGTATATCTCCTCATACACTTAGAATTGTAATGAAAGTGAGATCTGGCTGCTTGCTGCTCAAGCACCAATGAAGAGGCCAGGTTGATGAAAAGGAAAGTTTATTTTATTTTGATACTGGCAACCTTGAGGGAAGGGCAGACATTTGTCCAAGGGCCAGCTCTCACACACATACCCCCACCAGCAATCAGAGGGTATGTACTTTTATAAACAGAGTGAGGGGGTAACATGCAGAAACAGCACAGTTATCTCTGATGTCATCCTGAAACTGGTCTGCAGTATCTCATCATCACCATCTTGATTGTTTTAAGTACAATTAGTCTTTGGTTTCGGACTGGTATGTTCCCATTTGTTTGAGGCCAGCTATGGGAACTGGGGCAGCTTCTGCCATGACTGCGGTCTGGCCATCACGTAATTAACTTCTTCCACCTTGTGGGGGTTTCAGTGTCTTTAAGACAGCTCATAGGATGTGGCTCAGGATATTATCTGTAGCCTTTGAGAGCAGGCAACTAAAAGTCCTTGAATATGCCTAATGACTGAACTATTACTTTGACTGTTACCCTTTGTTTCTGGCAATTTTTTTTTCACTTCTCTGATTAAATTATTCTTTGGCCAAAGCTTTTCCACAGACAAAAGGCAAGCTGAGAATATGGCAGGGGGTGGGGATGGCAAGGATCATAGGGTCAGAATGACTTGATAGGCAAACTTTTTGACATGGGGTAGTTTCAATCCCTGGTGGCTCATCTGGGAAGGAATCCTCCTGCCATGCAGGAGACCCAGGTTCAGTCCCTGGGTTGGGAAAAACCTCTGGGGGAGGGAATAACTATGCATTTCAGTATGCTTGCCTGGAGAATTCCATACACAGAGAAGCCTGGTGAACTACCATACATGGAGTCCCAAAGAGTTGGACACAACTGAGCAACTAATACTTTCATAGTCTCAATCAATAGTTATTTTTCTTCAAAACCGTTTCTTTCCAAAGCCTATATTTCCTTTTATAACTACAATAATTAATTTTTGAAAAACCATACATTTCAAAAAACAAAGAGAAGAGAAAGGGCGGTAGTGGGAAGTGAAATGTGTAGGAGTGTCTTCTTTAATACCTTCTGAAAGTCACTAGACAATTTTTTGAGAAAGTTGAATGAAGTACCAGCTAAGCACATGAAGCATTAAATTGTCAGAAGATGTCCATCATTGAAAGAACACTCTGGCCATATGATTGAATTGACTGCATTAGTTTGGACATTTTACGATGGACATATATCAATTCATCATCTTCCAAGGTGAATGGTATTTGTTGGGAAAATCTCTGACACAATCATATTTATTACCCTAATAGAAATTTGATGATGATATATGAGTTTAACATGGGATAGGGAGGAAAAAAAAGAATATTCAGAGGAATGTATTATATTTTAATAGCTTGTTAAGGAATACATTACATGACCCTCTCATAGTGACAGAATTAAACTATAAGAATAATATGCTAAAACTTTGTCTAAATTGCACATTACAAGAAAAACTTAAAGAATGGCAAAACTATTCTTTACTATGGATACTTTTATTTGAATATTCTGTTACATAGGGATAAATATTAGGAAATGGCAACCCACTCCAGTGGTCTTACCTGGAGAATCCCAGGGATGGGGGAGCCTGGTGGGCTGACATTTATGGGGTCGCACAGAGTCAGACACAACTGAAGCAACTTAGTAGTAGTAGTAAAATGTTCATTTGGGTTTTCTGTAATGTCTTAATGGAAAAATCTGAATGAATGATAGAAATCTGATCTGAATGATCTGATAAATCTGATATCATTGGTGTGCTTTTAAGAATGTTTTCCTCTAGTTTTAGTTAGTTTTAGTCCACATGAAGACATGCAAAAAGGTAACATCCTTCTTGGATTAAATTGGAGATTTTTTGACCATGAGTCTAGACAAGATGGAGCTAAGAGAGCAAATGACCTGCTGCCGTGTGCAAAATGCTTTAAAGTGGGGTACTTTACAGACAACGATTTTATGAAGAAGGAATATTCTACTGATGAAATTCCTGAATAAGTCCTCCAGACAGTGAATTGGAGATCCTGGTTCTTTCAGAACTTGCTTTTCTCATCTGTAATATAAGACCCTTACCAAGTAATATGTAAGGTTTGTATTCTATTCTTTTTAACTTTTATGAATTATTTTCTCAAGTATGACTATGTGAAGACATCAAGATTTTATAGGCATTGTTGTCTATGAAACTTACATAAGCTTCATCGATTTTCACTTACTTTATTACTTCAATTATAGTAACTGTTATTGCTGTTGTTGTTTAGATGCTAAGTCATATCTGACTCTTTGTGGCCCTATGGACTGTAGCCCATGAGGCTCTCTTGTCCATAGAATTTCCCAGGCAAGGATACTGGAGTGGGTTGCTATGCCCGCCTTCATTTGATCTTCCTGATCCAGGGATCAAAATTTCATTTCATGCATTTGCAGGCAGATTTTTTATGGCTGAGCCATCAGGGAAGCCCTATTATGCTGCTGCTGCTGCTAAGATGTATCAGTCATGTCCGACTCTGTGCAGCCCACCAGGCTCCCCCGTCCCTGGGATTCTCCAGGCAAGAACACAGGAGTGGGTTGCCATTTCCTTCTCCAGTGCATGGAAGTGAAAAGTGAAAGTGAAGTCGCTATCATGTCTGACTCAGCGACCCCATGGACTGCAGCCTACCAGGCTCCTCTGTCCATAGGATTTTTCAGACAAGAGTACTTCAGTGGGTGCCATTGCCTTCTCCGCCAAATGCTAACTAGTGAATTTAAACAGGCTGAAGACAATTGCCATATAT
Source organism: Neotragus moschatus (assembly GCA_006410615.1). NCBI lineage: Eukaryota > Metazoa > Chordata > Mammalia > Artiodactyla > Bovidae > Neotragus > Neotragus moschatus. Next base: position 259,333 of record SJYA01002685.1, read on the forward strand.
GAGCATGAGAGATACCAGGTGATGTTATCGACAAAGCCACTATACAACAGCTTTCATTTTTATAATAATGGGTAACCAACAAAGATTAAATAACATGATTTAACTTGATCGATGGGCTTCCCTTGTAGCTCAGCTGGTAAAGAATCTGTCTGCAATGCGGGAAAGGTTCTATCCCTAGGCTGAGAAAATGCCCTGGAGAAGGGGAAGGCTACCTACTCCAGTATTCTGGCCTGGAGAATGCCATGGAGTGTATAGTCCACAGGGGTCGCAAGAGTTGGACGTAACTGAGTGACTTTCACTTTCATCTTGATTGATAAAAAGTAAATCTAAGGGAAATATGCTATAAATGATCTCTTCCTAGAAAAAATATTTGTATTTCTTTTTTAATAACACTGTACATCAAAATAATTTTCACCATTTTTCACATACTGATAATCTGCTTTGCAATTAGATAGAAAAGATAAAAGGAAACTTGAATATGTGTCATTATATCCAGATCTCTGTCCATCTAGTGTGGCACAAGGGATCTCTGTCCATCTAGCATAGCACAAGGGCATTGCACAATGAAGCACCTTAGAGCCATCCTAGTCATCAGAGTTACCTTCAGAATCTATGATTTCTAGGAAAGTTTGTACACTTTTGTTAGGTTTAGGCTTACAGAGTTTGGGCTGTGAGTGAGAAAATGAAGTCACCCACTAGTGTTCGACTCTTTGAGACTCCTTGGACTGTAGCCTACCAGGCTCCTCCATCCGTGAAATTTTCCAGGAAAGAGTATTGGACTTGGTTGCCATCTCCTTCTCCAGGAGAACTTCCCAATCCGGAGATCGAACCCAGGTCTTCTGCATTGCAGGCAGACACTTTACCATCTGAGCCACTAGGGAAGCCTATAACTCATATAGTAAATCAAAAGTTTCTCTTAAATGTACTTTGTAAATATATTTAGTGAATTTAAAGATATTTAGTGAATTTAAAGATATTTAGTGAAAGTGTCTAAGAAAATGTGTAACAATTTATTCAATAGAAGTATGATTTCATAAAAGTATCTTAGCACCAAAATCATTTTGAAATATATATTTTTACTTAAATCTAGTTTGTGGACATCAACTACCAGTGTGAAATATCAGAAAAATCTAGTTGGCACAAAACTTGCTCAGGATTCAAAGTCCTGACATTTTCAAAACGACTTGCCTAAATTGTTGGAATTAATAAGGTAGCTTTTTTTTTTTTTTTTCCAAATTAAGGCTAGAATTTTTTGAATTATTTGAAAATAACATCATAGAGACTAAATAATTTTTCTGAGGACATTCAAAGAAATTCACAGCATACTAAGAGTTTAATGCATTTGTCTTTGGTTTTATTTTGGCTTTGTGTGATAATATACAATAAGCTACAAAAATTAAAACTTCAAACAAATGTGCATTCCTCTTTCAAGAATCACCTTTGATCTATTTTAATGAATTATAATGTTACAATATGTATTGGAATGTAACTTTCAGTTTTTTATGTGAGGTCTGTGTCATCCATTTTCCCACAAATAGGTAGCTACTCAGTTGCTGTTTTAAGTATTTAACACTGGCCTAATAAACCTTTAAATAAAAGTAGGAAGTTTCTATTCAGTGTTAGTTCAGTCACAAATTGGTAGGTTCTCTCTTACCCTGCATTTCAGGAAAAATGTCCTTTCCTGGGAGAGTCCATTCCTACCTACTGTGACTTCTCTGTGGACGTTCTTTCTCTGTACATTGGGTCCCTCTATGTATTGTGCTAAACTTTATGTGAGACTCATTGAGGTTTCATTTCTTCAGCGCTTGCTTTTTCCACTGAACTGTTAACTCCATTGTTTACTAATTATTTGAAGCATAATTAGTATATTACTGGGCACTTCTCAGTGGGTTGGTACATTTGTTTATTTGTTTATATTAAAGCATGTTGAACAGAGATTCCTTATAGTCTACCAGTGACTGTTCCAGAAATTGAGTATAAAGTTTAAAGGAGCCATGTTTCTTTTTGTTGTATAGTGGGAGAGAGAGTGTATAAGCACATCAGTATGGAAACTGAAGCAAAGAAAGCTTACATTTTGAAAAATGTTAAGTAATTAAAGTTGATTCTCTACTAAAATTCAGGGGAGATGGTGAAGAAAGATAGCAAATAATAGGGCAAATTTAATCATAAGGCAGGTTGTGAAGATTATGTATAAAACTAATTGTATTATCTTCAGAAATTGTATCTGATACAAGAAAATGTTCACTGTAAATGCCCTCCTCAGGAATACCAGGGCACACATTCCTTGATGTTTGAAATATGTATTTTCTGTTTTGAGTTGCTTTTCTTTCTCATGTATGCAGTTAATAGCCTCTAAATCATTCAATGAATAATAAGAAACTAAAACATAAACATGCTAGAATACTTTGAAATATTAATATAGTTAATTAGATTTATGGTATCATTCTCTATGATAAAGAACTAACAGAAAGCGTTTCCCTGCATTTTCATTCTTCAAGTATGCTGGAAAAGATCTTTCAAAAATATCTAAATGATAGTATTTGTCCATTAACATTTTTGAGAAAGGAAAAGAAAGATAACACTCAGATAGAAATTTATGATATACAGGATTTAATTATGTTAGTAAATGGATGCACTTTGTGAATATAAATTCATAATTAACAGTAAATGGGGCTTCCTTTCCCCATAAATCTAATTCTTCTAGTAACTAGATATTTAAGGCAAAGCATGTCTTTTAGGTTTAACGGCTAGAAGTAAATACATTATCATATATTTGCTATTACTTGTTTGAATATTTGACCTTCTCTATTGTGACACACATTTCTTCTCCTTCACATACTAGTAATATATTTGGCTGCTGCTGATTGTTTAAAGTGAAAGTACTCAGTCATGTCTGATTCTTTGTGACCCCTTGGGCTGTACAGTCCATGGGATTCTCCAGACCAGCATACTGGAGTGGGTAGCCTTTCCCTTCTCCAGGTGATCTTCCCAATCCAGGGATTGAACCCAGGTCTCTCACAGCTGGATTCTTTACCAGCTGACCCACAAGAGATTGTTTACTAGATTGTTTTGGTCTGCTTGACAAAATCAACTTGTTGAAAATGATTTCTCAACTTGAATATAGTTCAGATACCAAAGAGAATCTCATTTCTTGCCTGGTAATTTTCAAATAAGTTTTGGCTTCACGCTGTATTTTTCCCTCATCAGGAACATATTAAAAAGACACAGCAGTCTCTCATGGTACATAATAGGAGTCAGATCCACAACTTGGATTGGAAGGGTTTTTTTTTTTTTTTCACATTTAAAGTAATGTAATGTAATTTTATTTAGAAAATGCCAGGAGACATGACTGATAATGGAAAGGTTAACTTGCTTTTACCATTTTCAGAAAGCACCCATTTTTCACCAGGGTAGATTTGTGGATATGAATCAAGATGTGAAATTTTATATTGTTTTTGCAGTACCATTTATTATAATCAGTGCAGGTGAAAAAGTGGAAGCCCTGAGATTCCTATTACTTCTGAGATTTTGTTATTTGTTGCTTGGCTGTTTTTGCTTTGTTGTTTAGCCACAAGGATGATTCAATAGCATTATAACTGCCCAGGAGCAGTGAGTGTGCATATATGTGTGGTGTGTATATGCATGTGCGTGTGTATGTGTAAAAGAGTTGAGATTGATGGATAAACTTTAACATTTCTCTAGGTACAAGGTGTCCTGAGCCTTGGCACAAATTCTTGGTAAACCACATCAATTGACTTCGTTATATCAACTTTTCTACCCTGTATCTACCACTTTCCCCATCATAAATATAAACATAAACATAGGTAAAAAATGTTTGACTGGGACTCTTCAGCTTGGGAAGTAATGCAATCAGAGATTAAATCTTGCATTATATGATTTAAAATTCCAAATGTCCAGTACAGTGTATCTTATATAATGAACATTAAAACATCCTATACACAGTTTTACTACACAAGTGTGAAGATCTATTTATCCATGAATTAAATTTTGAAGATATTTAACTTCACTATAGGAATGTCTCTTTTTGCGGTGTCATACAATCAAATATATTCCCTACTGATATGATGACTGAAATATTATTTAGGATCAATTTAATTTCAATATTTTCAATAATGCCAAGTTTAATAAAGAAAAAAGAACAAGGAGGAGTGGATAGGGTGGACAGGATTGAGAGAAGTTTCACAGGTACCATTTATAATATCATTAAAATGGGAGGTAGAAAAGAAAAGATTGATTATTTTGCAACTGTGAAATGACTCTAAGTTTCTTGGCATTAATTTTATATTCCATTGGACTGATCATTTCTTAAAATCAGTTTAATCGCTTTATGAAATGTGCCATTTAATAAAGAGTAAGCCATCTTACCGATTGTATTCTGAAATTATCTCAAGGACGCTAAAATCGGGTAATTTACATTTTAAGAATTGTAATTTTAAAAATTCTTATGTGAATATGTTATCAATCCATTAATTTGAGTATAGCATTAATGGAAATTCACATTGTAATTAATCAAAATAATCAGTATTTCCAAATAAGGTAAGCAGAGAACTATAGAGCATTAAATACATAATAAGTTACCTCATTTAACCTCAAATAGCTACAAAGACAGAGAAGTAAAATAGTTATATGAAGAGAGGCATACTTTGACAAAGCCATTTTATAGGTGAAAGCTCTTTTTTTTTTTTTCCCATAAAATATACAGTTAAGGATTTAGCATTTGGATACAAGGCAGCTTTTTATTACATATTTTATTAGTACATTGATGGCTCAAAAGAAAATAAAATAATCTCTAGGGAATTCTGTGGGTGATTTATAAAATGTTATTTTTGTAAGATCAGATAAATGCAGCTAGTACAACTTTTGGTATTAAAAGTGATCTGAAATTTACATTTAGAATGTCTTGTGTCTTGGCAAATGTTTCAGTTACTGGATTTTTTTTTTCCAACTATTATATATGTCTTTAAAGATTAAAATGCAATTACTTAGTTTTGGAATAAAGGGAGTTAGCTAAAGCTGAATGAAAGTTTAGAGGAAAAATCTCTAGTCTCTTTCCATTTTATAATATTTTTGTCATTCTCTTTGTGAAACAAAGTTAATTTAATTTCATCTGCATTTTAGTTTGAATTATAGTGAATCTGATATCAAATAGAACTATAGTTTTGGTGTTAAAGACAGTATTATACTTCTTTACTGTAAATGCTCATATTTCTCTTATACATTTCACCTAAAGTAGAAATTATAGATTTACAAAGTTTGTGATAAAATTTTTTCCTACTAGCATTTGAGTTATTTTTCCTGGATCTGGTGATAATATAAACATCCATGCTGTTCTATTTGTCATGTAAACGTAAAACATTTTCCTGAACAAAAGCCAAATATCACAAAGTAGAATATGTATGAGGGTTTAGCAAGTGATGCATCGGTAAAGAATCTGCCTGCCAGTGCAGGAGACGTGCAGACCTGGGTTTATCCCTGGGTCAGGCAGACCCCTTGGAGGAAGAAATGGCAACCGCTCCAGCATTCTTGCCTGGAAAATTGTACGGACAGAGGAGACTGGCAGGCTATAGTCCACGAGGTTGCAGAGTCAGACACGACTGAGCAACTGAGCACACTGAGTTTAAAAATCATGCTAAATCTTATTGCCCAAGTGACAGTGCTGTTTCAGGGGCATCCATTTTTTTTGTTTGTTTGTTTAAGATTCAGTAATGAGGATTATCTGCCCAGTGCAGGATGTTTTCTGGCCCTTCCTTTCACCAAGAAGGGCTGAGTTTCAAATTCAAGTTAACGTATCTATCAGGTACCCAGACACCCTCTTACCAACCTACCTGAGACAGTTTCCAGAGCCTGCTGATGGTAGAGACGGGACTCCATTTCCCTAGGCTGGACTTTCAGGCTGTGATAAAAGTTAATTTTCAGGTAAGAAAACAGGAATAATCTTTAGCTTGATTCATCAGCTTTCACCACTGACACATATGCTATTTGGTTCTCTATTTGTGCTCTGGCAAGAACACTAGAGTGGACTGCCATTTCCTACTCCAGGGGATCTTCCCAACTCAGGGATTGAACCCATGTCTCTTACACCTACCTGCATTGGCAGGCAGGTTCTTTACCACTAGCGCACCTATACACAATGCAAAAGTCAAGAATACTTCCTCTGTAATGATATATATTCACATATCAAGCCATTTAATGTACCCATAACCACTAATAACCTGATTCTTTACACATCATCCTAGCTTTATATACTAGGTTTTCTGGTCAATTCAGCCATGTTTATCCACTTATTTATGCGGTCCCATGGAAGGAATCATTGGGCATTACCAGACCTCTACCAAATTAACTCCCTACATACCATTTTCCTCTGCTTTCAGTTTACTGTAATGTTTTCAATTCTTTGTGATAAGGTTTATTTTCTAGCACTATCTATTTGACCATTCAGTTGTGGATCTTTTACAAATGTCAGCTGAGTTTACCTTTTTGATTTTGTCATGCTACTCTGAGGAGAATAATTTCCCTTCGTCTAATTTCTGCAGTTTCCTGGTTCATTGTTCTGACATCACACCTCTCCACCAGTGTGTCTGTCCTGGTTTATAACACAACTATTTAAAAATGGGATTTTGCTACAGTCAGAGTTCTTCCTTTCTCACATAAACTGAAGTCCCTCTACCCTTTAACCAGGTCATCAGTATTATCATCTCTTCTCCATTTTTAGCAAGCATATGTGAAAGAAAGCAGTCAACATCATACCATACCTTGTGACTCCTTATTATGAATTTTTTAAACAACTCAATTGTCTTGTTATATTTTATACTATCTGAGAAGCTCTGGATTATAAATTTGTTGCTTCACCATTTAATAGTTGTGCCAGTTATTCAAATTCACTATTTCTCAAGTCATGAGTTTTCCTTTTCTTCTAATCTATAGACTTCTGTCATTATTCTGTTTGAATACAGATTTCTTGAGATAGTACAGTGTTATTGATAAAGGGAGATAGATAGAGGCTAACATGGAGAAAAAGAGAAAACCGAGTTCCAGTTTGTACTATATTTATACCAATTTATACTACACTGTGAAAGTCACTTAGTCACGTCCAACTCTTTGCAAATCCATGGATTATGCAGTCCATGGAATTCTCCAAGCCAGAATACTGGAGTGGGTAGCCATTCTCTTCTCCAAGGGATCTTCCCAACCCAGGGATCAAACCCAGGTCTCCCCAGGTCTGTGATATATGTACTCACATGAGTCAGGCAGTGATTACTAACTTATTTTAATATTATTTTCATATTTTAATTCCTTAATTTAAAGTTAAAAGCATTCTTGCCAGAGTCAAGATTTTTGTTGTTGGTTTTTTTTTTTGCAATTGACAATATATAGAACATTCTTTATAGTCTCTCTTCAACTTTAATAACATTACTTCTGTATCATCACTCATAAGTGTTTTTATCCATGTGCTTCCAAAATGAATACTTTCCAAACTGGAAAGTATTAAACTAGCATGAACACACTGTATACTTTTATTCACTCAGTAAATGTGTATTTAATGCTTACCATGAAAGGTTTGAGGGCTTCCCCAGTGGCTCAACAGGTTAAGAATCTGCCTGCAATGTAGGATACCTGGGTTCAATCCCTGGATTGGGAAGGTTCCCTGGAGAAGGGAACAGCTATCCACTTCAGTATTCTGGCCTGGAGAATTCCATGGACTATATCGGACATGACTGAGAGACTTACACATTCACTGTCACTTTTTTTCCTGAAAGGTTTGAAGTGTTAGGATACAGCAGTGAAAAAGAACATCAAAGTCCTCTTGCAATTTAACTTGTAGTAGAAAGCAGTAGGCAAATGATATTCAATCAATGTAGTATAACTTGATAAATATTAAGTGCTATGATGAATATAAGTCAGCATAAGCACATAGTGATGGATCAAGATGCAGATCTATTTATACAAAGATTTGGGAAACCTTCTTGAATAAATTGGTATATGAGCAGATATGTGAGTTAAGTGAGGAAATGAGTCATATCCCAAATTAACAGATAGTATTTGGGAGAGCAAATACCCAGTGCAAAGGCATAAATGTGAGAGCTCAAAGCTCATCAGTCGTCATGGCTGGAGGACAGTAAGAAAGGGAGAAGAGACGCAGGAGTGGTCAAAGGTGGAGAATTCTAAAACAGATCAGGTAAGACTTCTAAGGTCATGGTAATGAACTTGGAATGTATTGCAATATTCATCTAAGATGGGAAGTTGTTGAAGGGCATTGAGCAAAGGAGTAATGCTGTATGACTTGCCCTTGAAAAAGATTTCTCTCCTTTCTGACTGAAGAATACAAAACAAGAAGACAAATCTGGAAACAGGATGACTTGGTAGGAGGATAGTGTAATAGAACCGAATGTATTGTGAGCACAGATCTTGTCGCTGAGTGTGGTAAGCTCTAGCATCTGCTTTGATGATAATGTCACAATAGCTTGATAGAATGAATGTGGGAATAAAAGGAAATATCAAGTGTAGGTCTGCAACCTAATGTAATTTTTTGAGATGAGAAATACAGAAGAAAGAGATGAGGATTTGGGGAAGAAAATCAAGGGTAGATTTGGAAATCCTAAGATGAAATTTTTTTTCATACCTTAGCTTCTTTATTAGAGATAAAAATTTCTGTATAGACATCTTGTTTTTCACTTAATTACAATTTTCTTATAATTTAATACTATCATAAATGGAATGACTTTAATGTATTTTCTAAATGGCCATTATGGAATAATTTCTTTCATTTTTATAGAGAGATCTTATATTCAGCAGCCCTGCCAAATTTTCTCTTTTAAAAAAATTTAATATAATTTTAAAAGGTTATTTTCCATCTACAGTTATTACAAAATATTGCCTATGTTCCCCATGTTGTACAAAACACCCTTGAGCTTATCTTATACTCAATAATTTGCACTCAATGTATTGTTCCTCACCCCTACTGGTAACCACTAGTTTCTTCTCTATTGTTGTTGTTCACTGGCTAAGTTGTGTTCAACTCTTTTGCAACCCCATGGACTGTAGACTACCAACTGCTCTGTTCATGGGATTCCCCAGGCAAGAATACTGGAATGGGTTGTTAATTTTTTCTCCAGGAAATTTTCCTGATCCAGGGATCAAACCCACATCTCCTGCATTGTAGGAGTTTGTTCTCTGTAGTAACATGGACATTTTCATAGTAATCCCAATGAACATGTCTAGTGACCAGTTGAATATTCATGTCTAAATTTAGGAAAACTATTCAGGTTAGAAACTGAAAAATGAAAATTAAAATAATTTTTTTGGAGTTGAATCATCTAGAAGGAAAATACAAACAGAGAAGAGAAAGGGTCTGAAGAGAAAGCCTTGTGGCATTTGAAAATTCAGAATGTGGTAAAAGTGGGATTTGACAAATACTCTAACCTTGACCAAAGTTTAGTAAGGTCCCTGTCCTTTTTTTTTGGTCAGTTCAGCCTAGACTTAGCAAGAGTCCTGCTAAGTCATTAGTGGGAATACACCCATCCTTGATATCCAATCACTCTTGATACCTGGTTAAGTTTTTTTTGTTTGTTTGTTTGTGGGTTTGTTTTGTTTTTNAAGCTCTAGCATCTGCTTTGATGATAATGTCACAATAGCTTGATAGAATGAATGTGGGAATAAAAGGAAATATCAAGTGTAGGTCTGCAACCTAATGTAATTTTTTGAGATGAGAAATACAGAAGAAAGAGATGAGGATTTGGGGAAGAAAATCAAGGGTAGATTTGGAAATCCTAAGATGAAATTTTTTTTCATACCTTAGCTTCTTTATTAGAGATAAAAATTTCTGTATAGACATCTTGTTTTTCACTTAATTACAATTTTCTTATAATTTAATACTATCATAAATGGAATGACTTTAATGTATTTTCTAAATGGCCATTATGGAATAATTTCTTTCATTTTTATAGAGAGATCTTATATTCAGCAGCCCTGCCAAATTTTCTCTTTTAAAAAAATTTAATATAATTTTAAAAGGTTATTTTCCATCTACAGTTATTACAAAATATTGCCTATGTTCCCCATGTTGTACAAAACACCCTTGAGCTTATCTTATACTCAATAATTTGCACTCAATGTATTGTTCCTCACCCCTACTGGTAACCACTAGTTTCTTCTCTATTGTTGTTGTTCACTGGCTAAGTTGTGTTCAACTCTTTTGCAACCCCATGGACTGTAGACTACCAACTGCTCTGTTCATGGGATTCCCCAGGCAAGAATACTGGAATGGGTTGTTAATTTTTTCTCCAGGAAATTTTCCTGATCCAGGGATCAAACCCACATCTCCTGCATTGTAGGAGTTTGTTCTCTGTAGTAACATGGACATTTTCATAGTAATCCCAATGAACATGTCTAGTGACCAGTTGAATATTCATGTCTAAATTTAGGAAAACTATTCAGGTTAGAAACTGAAAAATGAAAATTAAAATAATTTATTTGGAGTTGAATCATCTAGAAGGAAAATACAAACAGAGAAGAGAAAGGGTCTGAAGAGAAAGCCTTGTGGCATTTGAAAATTCAGAATGTGGTAAAAGTGGGATTTGACAAATACTCTAACCTTGACCAAAGTTTAGTAAGGTCCCTGTCCTTTTTTTTTGGTCAGTTCAGCCTAGACTTAGCAAGAGTCCTGCTAAGTCATTAGTGGGAATACACCCATCCTTGATATCCAATCACTCTTGATACCTGGTTAAGTTTTTTTTGTTTGTTTGTTTGTGGGTTTGTTTTGTTTTTAATTATCCCCTCACCTTTTGTTTATGCATCTTTGATCTATTAAAACAGTTTTGCAATTATGTCTCTAAACTGGATGTCTTCTTTTAGTAATTTTGCATTCACTGATGTCCTCACTCTGTTCTTTGCCTACGACACCCCAGCTGTCTTTGATGTGTTCAGAGTTTAGTGCTCTTTCCTCTTTTACAATAACTCTCAGTTCAATTCAGTCACTCAGTCGTGTCCGACTATTTGCGACCCTATGAACCATAGCACACCAGGCCTCCCTGTCCATCACCAACTCCTGAAGTCCACCCAAATCCATCCAACCATATCATCCTCTGTCATCCCCTTCTCCTCCTGCCCTCAATCTTCCCTAGCATCAGAGTTTTTTCCAATAAGTCAGCTCTTCGCATCAGGTGGCCAAAATATTGTATTTCAGCTTCAACATCAGTCCTTCCAATGAACACCCAGGACTGATCTCCTTTAGGATGGACTGTTAGGATCTCCTTTCAGTCCAAGGGACTCTCAAGAGTCTTCTTCAACACCACAGTTCAAAAATCTTTCCATCATTAAAAAAAAGTTTCAGAGTAACTTTTTTCTAAAGCTGATTCAGCAAGACAATGTAAAAGATGAAAGAATTCATGAAGCTGAAAGAAAAACTCAGGGAGAGTGAGGCTCCAGAGAGTGATGTTCTAGAAACTAAATCAAGAAAGCACTATCAGACAGTAAGGTGGTTGCTTTTTGCACTATGGTGCTATTAGAGGAAGATAATTGACCAAGACTTGGGCTTACCACATGGCTCAGTGGTAAAGAATCAGCCTGTTAGTTCAGGAGACCCCAGAGACACAGGTTCGAGCTTTGGGTCAGGAACATCCACTGAGGGAAGAAATGGCAACTCACTCCAGTATTCTTGCCTGGAAAATTACAAGAATAAAGGAGCCTGGTGGGTTATAGTCCATGGAGTTGCAAAGAGTTGACATGACTGAGCACACACTCACAATGGCCAAGACCTACTGGAATGTGAAGTTATTGGTGACCTTAAATGGAGCCTGACCTGAAGAAATAGAGATAAAATATTGTTTTGAATTTGTTCCAGAGAAAATGAAAGGTGAATTGCAGAAAGAAGGTATAGATTTGTTTTTCTATAGGAGGTAGCAAAAACTGGAGAGGACGTAGCCTTGTATGTGAAGAGGAATGAATGTGGGATCAAGGAAATCTTTGACTTGTTTTAAGATCTACGGTGTAAGAGAATACTTCTATATCTCTGGCAATGACTCATTGGAAAGGCATAAAATAATGATGACAGCAAAACAGAACACTGTTGTAAGAGTAGAACGTGTGAGTAGGAGAGAGGTGATAAGATTCCATGAACAAGGGACAGGTCGACATTGTGCTTAGAGAAGGGCATGGCAGGTTCTTATGAAAGAGAAAGGCACATGTGTCCATGCAAGTGAACAGTCTCTAGATGCATTACTGGGAGAAACTGCAATGTTTCTTAAGAATGCTTCCTACTTTCCAGAAAATAGCAAGGTCATCAGCTGCAAGGAGTACATTAGAATTTTGACACGTGTAGAAGAGTAGACTTATCCTCTTTGTGAGAGAGAGAGGAAAGGGATTAGGGAAATCTACTTGGACTTCAGGTAATACTAATGGACCACTTCAGGGAGACGCTTGTGAATTTAAAATAAGAGTTACCATGACCGTGTCTTTTTCTCTAATCAAATTTAATATTTTAGACATAAATGCAGGGGTGTTAGATAGAACAAGAATTAGGGTTTTGCCAGTTAAGTACGACGGAGCAACAAGGAAGCCAAAGGCTCATAAATATCCTGTACTTAATAGGTTACTTATGGGCAAACCTTCCTATCTATCAATTAATCTGAGAACCATTATCCATCTTAAAAATGGAGAGAATAACTGTATCAACTTTTCATAAAATGAAAAAAATGAAGGGAGGTAAAAGTAGACATTTTAAAGGATCAATGGTAGAAGTGCAACCAGATTAAGAAACTGATCATTTCCTTTAACCTCATAGTCTCTGTGTCTTTTAAGCCAGTTTTGTAAGATAAAAACTTCAGAGTCTAATACCAGATCCTTAGGGTGTCTGCTTCTAAACTGAAAATCCTTTTGCTCAATACAGCTTGAGATGCACAGGAATACCACGCGAGGCCTGGACGTCTGTCTGGAAGCAGAAGCCTGAGCTCTCTAGAGCTCGTTAATTACTCACCATGACAACAGACCTCTGCCAGAAGGCTGCACCTCATCTTTGATCTTTTCACCTCTGTCAGGGTTAACCCAGCACTTTTCACTCTCTTGTCTTATGGGTTTCTGTTTTCCTTTTCAAAAAAAAGAAAACGACATGCAGACTCACTTTCTGTCAAATGAGAAGAGAGAATTGCTGCAGGGATTTGAGAAATTACTCCAACTCTGAAGTTTTGGCAGAAACAAATTAGAAATTTCTCCATAAGATGGTACACTGAGGACTGGCACTTCCTTCCAAGACCGTGTCTGGACACTTTCACCTTGAGGGCAAAGTTGGCTTTGTGATTCTCGTCCCATAATTGACAGAAGAAAGTTTAGAAAGAAAATGACTGGAGAAGGTATACCTAAGAATAATTAGGACATTTAAATAGAGGTGGCCAAACCAGAAAATAAATATTTTCCATTGAACCTTTTACAATTTGAAGTGTATGTTGGATCCTACCACCTCTCTACCACCTCCACCCAGGTATTGATGCCAACCGGGGTTCTTGGCCTTCCCCAATCAATAGAAATTGATTAGAGGCCAGACAAGTAAAGTCAAGGCTTTACTGGGGCTCCTGCACCAGTTGCAGGAAGGAACAAAAGCAAGTAACAGCTCCCTTGCCCCCTGAACAAAGAGAGAGGGGTGCTTAAACCTTATATGGGGTGACGTTAGTGGTGTTGGGCTTCCCTTGTGGCTCAGCTGATAAAGAATCTGCCTGCAATGTGGGAGACCTGGGTCCAATCCCTGGGTTGGGAAGATCCCCTGGAGAAGGGAAAGGCTACCCGCTCCAGTACTCTGGCCTAGAGAGTTAGTTCCATGGGGTCGCAAAGAGTCCAGACACAACTGAGAGACTTTCACTTCACTTCACTTCTAGGGATGTATCAGGGGTTGGGCTGGAGGGACAGCTTAGGTGTTTTCCCCACTCCTCTGGTGGTATCGAGAGCAAGGGGCATGTGCAATACCAGCTTTTGCTCTTGACACACAATTTTTGCTCCTGGCTCTTCATAAATGGCATTTGGGGTTATTTTCGGGTATATTTTGATCCAGAATTTGCTTCAATTGTGCATGTACACAGTTATTTTAATCTCCATATAGTTTATATTATGTAGCTCGAGAAGTGGTGTGTCCAGGTACAAGCATTGCAGCGCTGCAACAAAGAGTCCCAGGTCCCAGACTTGTCTTATTACCTCACAATGCGACCTTATTTGGAGATAGGGCCTTAAAAGAGACAATCAATTTAAAGACAGGTCGTTGGGATGGGCTCCAACTCAGTATGGCTGGTGTATGACAAGAAGAGGACATTTGGACACCAATCAGTTCAGTCACTCACTCGTGTCCGACTTTGCGACCCTGTGAATCACAGCACGCTAGGCCTCCCTGTCCATCACCAACTCCTGGAGTTTACCCAAACTCATGTCCATCAAGTCGGTGATGCCATCCAGCCATCTCATCCTCTGTCATCCTCTTCTCCACCTGCCCCCAATCCCTCCCAGCATCAGGATCTTTTCCAATGAGTCAACTCTTTGCATGAAGTGGCCAAAGTATTGGAGTTTCAGCTCCAACATCAGTCCTTCCAATGAACACCTTCCAATGATCTCTTTTAGGATGGACTGGTTGGATCTCCTTGCAGTCCAAGGGACTCTCAAGAAGCTTCTCCAACACCACAGTTCAAAAGCATCAATTCTTCAGCCCTCAAATTTCTGCACAGTCCAACACTCACATCCATACATGATCACAGGAAAAACCATAGCCTTGACTAGATGGACCTTAGTCGGCAAAGTAATGTCTCTGCTAATGAATATGCTATCTAGGTTGGTCATAACTTTCCTTCCAAGGAGTAAGCATCTTTTAATTTCATGGCTGCAGTCACCATCTGCAGTGATTTTGGAGCCCAGAAAAATAAAGTCTGACACTGTTTCCACTGTTTCTCCATCTATTTCCCATGAAGTGATGGGACCAGATGCCATGATCTTAGTTTTCTGAACGTTGAGCTATAGAGAGGTAATTTTAAATGGTTTAGGGTGAAGACAACTGTCTTCATATTGGTTGTGGGTGAGGGGGTGGGGTGTAGAAGGGGACTGGAATAGGACCTTAGGTCCTAGTTCTCACAAGGAACAAACAGTGTTGACACCCTGACTTTGGACTTGTAGCCTCCAGAGTTCTGAGATAACAAATATATGTTGTTTAAGCCTCCCCATTCACAGTACTTTTGTTATGGCAGCCCTAGTAAACTAACAAAAGAACCACTTTAATTTGCAGTTGAAAAATACTTTTTTGCTTTCTGTTTCATGCTGGATGTTAATTTGAGGTATGTAACCACAGGGAAATTCAGAGTAGTGAGTATAGCTAGCTGTTTGATTCTGACAAGTGTTCTAGTCTGATACTTTCAAAAGATTTTGATTCCTCTTAAGTTAGGGCTCAAGAATGAGAACATTAAGTATTCTAGGTAAACTGAAACAGCAGGCAAGTTAGCAAAACTATAATTTATTAGAAGTTGTATTGGTAATGTAAACAGTTATAACATTTTCAGATGTGTGAAAGACAGAAGAAAGTGATATGTTTTGGGGAAATTTTTAATTATTTCCAATATCTTAAACATTGTAAATATTTCACTATTTTGAGAGCAACATAAAGGTGTGTGTATCCGTATCTATTTATATGAGATACACTGGTTTATACTGGATATAATTTTATATTAGATACAAAGTTTTATCATAAATTTTACCTTAAAAAAGAAATGAGTTAAAGAAGCTCAATAAAGTTTATTTAAAGCTATATACATAGTACTAAAGACATCCTGCTGCTGCTGCTGCTGCTGCTGCTAAGTCACCTCAGTTGTGTCCGACTCTGTGGGACCCTATTGACAGGAGCCCACCAGGCTTCCCTGTCCCTGGGATTCTCCAGGCAAGAACACTGGAGTGGGTTACCATTTCCTTCTCCAATGCATGAAAGTAAAAACTGAAAGTGAAGTCATTCAGTCATGTCCTACTCTTCATGACCCCATGAATTCTATGGACTGCATGGGCCATGCAACCTACCAGGCTCCTCCGTCCATGGATTTTCCAGGCAAGAGTACTGGAGTGGGATGTCATTGCCTTCTCCAAAAGACATCCTAGGTACCTTAAAATTATTGAGAGCTATAGAATACATCTTAATAAAAGTGAAATACATTCTATTTTCAGATATCACTAAATTTAGTTCTGGGAACCTAGCATATATTTCCAAGCTGATTAAGAGATCCAGACTCTTTTCTCTATGAAATTTTGTAGTTACTTGAAAGTAGAATGTCCATTTTTGGGATGTGGAGTCTTAATTCATAGATGAAGCAGAGCCATTTGAACTTGAATTACTGTGAAGACTAAGGCTAAAGTTAGAAAATTCTAATCTGTATTTTAGAGACCTAGAACTTCAGGCAAAGAACTATGATTTTTTTCCCCCAAAGCACTACAAATCATTAAAAAAAAAAAAGCAAAATTCCTAAGATTGTTCAAGGGAATAAATAGCTGTAAACCCATTAACAATTTATAAAGGTTACCCTGGTTGCCTTTGATACAATAAATTGCAGTTATAAGAAAACTAGTTACAAATATGAGTTATATTTAGTCATTAAATATTATCCAGATGCTATATTAGATATTATACACATTTAGACATTATATCCATGGTTTCATTTTATCCAGCCACTATTAATTGAGCAACTACTATGTTCCCAGTGTTCTTAGTGGTGACAAAATGGTATAAAAAGGGAGACCAATTCTCTCCTCTCATTGAGCTCACTTTTCTGGTGCAGGAGAGATAAAATGAATTTCTTAACAAAAAATTCAATACAATAGAATTCAATTTCTTAACAAAAAATCAATACAATGCAATTCAATACAATTCAACAAAAGAATATAATATCGTGCAGGACCAAATATAAACCAGCAATAAAGAGAGGATTCTGGCATTTATTAGAAGAAGAATTAGGTCACACAACAGGAAAAATCACTCTTTAAGAAAAGTAGAAATAGAACAAACTTTACTAATGTAAAGGGAGAGAAGTTTAAATAAAGAAGGATTTTCCCATAATGATCCCTGCTTTATAAGAGGTGAGGAAAGAGCAAATGCAAGGCAAGAGGTCAATGAAAAATACAATAAAATATATCACAAAGATGTTTTAAATTTTAGGACTTACCTGGTGGTCCAGTGGTTAAGACTCTGTCCTTCCACTGCAGGGGGTGTGGGTTTGATCCCTGGTTGAGGAGGAAGATTCCAGAAGCTGCATGAGGCAGCTAAAATAAATAAATATATATTTTTAAATTTTAATATAATACAATTTCATTACAGAATCATTTCTACTGAATGTGTTGTATTAAAATTTCTTTGCGGAGTTCCTAACTACTGATATAATGATGTTTGGAGGTGCAGCCTATGGAAGGTCATTAGGTTTAAATTAGAGTATCAAAATGGAGTCCTCTAGATGGGATTAATATCCTTATAAAAAGAATAGGGCCTCCCAAGTAGCACAAATGGTATAGAACCCACGTGTCAATGCAAGAGCTATGTTTTCCATCCCTGGGTTGGGAAGATCCTCTGGATGAGGAAATAGCAACCACTCCTGTATTCTTAGCTGAAAAATCCCACGGACAGAGAAGCCCTGGTGGACTATAGTCCACAGGGTCAGAAACAGTCAGATATGACTGAGAAACTGAGCCCCAAGAAAAAGAGAGATGATAGTTCATTCTCTCCAAAGAAAGGCCACATGAGGACACACCAAGAGGGCAGCTGTCATTTTCCAGCCTCCAGAACTATGAGAAATCAGTTTTTGCTATCTAAACCACCCAGCATATGGTACTTTGTTTTAAGAGCCCAAGCTAAGACAACCATGGGATAAAACTATCGACTATCATGGGAATTTACCGTTTAGGAGGAATTTGTGAATGATGAGTTATGCTTTAAAAAGTCATCTCTCCTTTTTATTATTTAGTGTAAAATAATAACTACTTTGATATGTTAAACAATTAGAAATCGTGTGTACCTGTGTGTCAAGTCACTTCAGTTGTGTCATACTCTTTGAAACTCTATGAACTGTAGCCCACCAGGGTCCTCTGTCCAGGCAAGAATACTGAAGGGGGTTGCCATTCCCTCCTCCAGAAGATCTTCCCAACCAAGGGGTAGAAACCAGGTCTTCTGTGGCTCCTGAACTGCAGGTGGATTCTTTACTGCTGAGCCACCTGGATACCATAGAAAGGCGAAATAACATTAAATATATCTAGTAAATTAATTTCCTCATGTATTAATCATTTGATTAAATGATTTAAAGTTCAGTGGCTTTAATTCTTAGAACCTTATGCAAATATACTCAAAACTTATAATTTACATGGGGATGTTTTTAGCGTATCTGTATTTTCAACCTAACATTATACATATTATATATTGATTTTTGCTTTCATTTTGATTGATTCAACTAATCTTTCATTTGTTCAGTTCAGTCACTCAGTTGTATCTGACTCTTTGTGACCCCATGAATTGCAGCACCCCAGGCCTCCCTGTCCATCACCAACTCCCAGAGTCCACCCAAATCCATGTCCATTGAGTTAGTGATGCCATTCAACCATCTCATCCTCTGTCAACCCCTTCTCCTCCTGCCCTCAGTCTTTTCCAGTATCAGAGGTTTTTTCAATGAGTTAGCTCTTTGCAAAACTGGGAGCTGACTGTGGCTCAGATCATGAACTCCTTATTGCCAAATTCAGACTGAAATTGAAGAAAGTGGAGAAAACTACTAGACCATTCAGGTATGACCTAAATCAAATCCCTTATGATTATACAGTGGAAGTGAGAAATAGATTTAAGGGACTAGATCTGACAAAGTGCCTGATGAACTATGAACAAAGGTTCATGACATTGTACAGGAGACAGGAATCAAGACCATCTGCAAGAAAAAGAAAAGCAAAAATGCAAAATGGCTGTCTGAGGAGGCCTTACCAATAGCTGTGAAAACAAGGGAAGTGAAAAGCAAAGCAAAGGAAAGATATACCCATTTGAATGTGTTCCAAATACCTCTTTGAATGAGTTCAAAAGAATAGCAAGGAGAGAGAAGAAAGCTTGTTTTTCTCTATTTCTTTGCATTGATCACTGAAGAAAGCTTCTTGTTTTTGCTGACTGTATAGAGCTTCTGCATTTTGGTTGCAAAGAATATAATCAATCTGATTTCAGTATTGACCGTCTGGTGATGTCCATGTGTAGAGTCTTCTCTTGTGTTGTTGGAAGAGAGTGTTTGCTATGACCAGTGTGTTCTCTTGGCAGAGCTCTATTAGCCTTTGCCCTACTTCATTCTGTACTCTAAGGCCAAATTTGCCTGTTACTCCAGGTGTTTCTTGACTTCCTACTTTTGCATTCCAGTCCCCTATAATGAAAAGGACATCTTTTCTGGGGTGTTAGCTCCAGAAGGTCTTGTAGGTCTTCATAGTACTGTTCAACTTCAGCTTCTTCAGCATTACTGGTCAGGGCATAGACTTGGATTACCATGATATTGAATGGTTTGGCTTGGAAATTAACAGAGATCATTCTGTCATTTTTGAGATTGCATCCAAGTTCTGCATTTCAGACTCTTTTGTTGACTATGAGGGTTACTTCATTTCTTCTAAGGGATTCCTGCCCACAGTAGTAGATATAATGGTCATCTGAGTTAAATTCACTCATTCCAGTCTTCTTAGTTCGCTGATTCCTAGAATGTCAGTGTTCACTCTTACCATCTCCTGTTTGACCGCTTCCAATTTGCTTTGATTCATGGACCTAACATTCCAGATTCCTATGCAATATTGCTCTTTATAACATTGGACATTGCTTCTCTCACCAATCATATCCACATCTGGGTGTTGTTTTTGCTTTGGTTGCATCCCTTCCTTCTTTCTGGAGTTATTTCTCCACTGATCTCCAGTAGCATATTGGGCATCTACCAACCTGGGGAGTTCATCTTCAGTGTCCTATTTTTTTGCCTTTTCATGCTGTTCATGGGGCAGACCACATTCTGTCAGACCTCTCCACCATGACTGGTCCGTCTTGGGTGGCCCCACACAGCATGGCTTAGTTTCGTTGAGTTAGACAAGGCTGTGGTCTGTGTGATCAGATTGGCTAGTTGTCTGTGACTATGGTTTCCATCTGTCTGCCCTCTGATGCCCTCTTTCAGTGCCTACCTGGGTTTCTCTTACCTTGGATGTGGGGTATCTCTTCAACGCTGTTTCAGCAAAGCACAGCTGTTGCTCCTTACTTTGAACTTGGGGTAGCTCCTCTCAGCCACCACCCCTTACCTTGGATGTGAGGTATCTCCTCTCAGCCACCGCCCCTGACCTTGGTCATGGGGAAGCTCCTCTCATCTGTTCACTATTCAACAAATACTTTTAGCCATTATACACCACGCATTTGGGTAGTACTAGATGTTATTATGTATTTTCTATAAACATTATTTTTTGATCTAGGCAAAAGTATCCTGGGTGTATATGTTGTTGTTGTTCAGTTGTTCAGTCATATCTGACTCTTTGTGATCCCATGGACTGCAGCATACCAGGCTTCCTTGTTCTCCACTATCTCCTAGAGTTTGCTCAAACTCATATGCAGTGAGTCAATGATGCCATCCAACTATTTCATCCTCTGTTACTCTTTTCTCCTCCTGCCCTCAGTGTTTTCTAGCATGAGGGTCTTTTCCAATGAGTTGGCTCTTTGCATCAGGCAGCCAATGTATTGGACCTTCCACTCAGCATTAGCTCTTCCAATGAATATTCAGGATTGATTTCATTTAGGACTGACTGGCTTGATCCCCTTGCTATCCAAGGGACTTTCAAGAGTCTTCTCTAGCACCAAAGTTTGAAAGCAACAGTTCTTGAGTACTCAGCCTTCTTTATGGTCCAACTCTCATATCCATACATGACTACTGAAAAAAACATAGCTTTGACTATATGGACCTTTGTCAGCAAAGTGATGTTTCTGCTTTTTAATAAGCTTTCTAGGTTTGTCATAGGTTTGCTTCTAAAGAGCATGTGTCTTTTAATTTCATGACTGCAGTTACCATCTGCAGTGATTTTGGAGCCCAAGAAAATATACTTTGGTTTAAATTACTTAACCCCACATTGTAAGATTCTTTTATATTAACATGTGGTGTGTTGGGCTTCCCTGGTGGTTCAGATGATAAAGAATCTGCCTACAATTCAGGAGACCTGAGTTCAGTCCCTGGGTTAGGAAGGTCCCCTAGAGAAGGAAATGGCTACCCATTCCAGTATTCTTCCCTGAAGTATTCCATGTACAGAAGAACCATATACTTTGGCTTAAATAACTTAACCTCATATTGTGAGACTTTTGTGAATTAACATAGTACTATTATATATTTGCACTAACAGAATATTATACATTTAATATCATTTTCATTGAGTAAGATCTTTAAAAAGAATTAAGAAATCAATCATTGACTATTTAGGGCTCTGTATGAGAGTATTGCCAATATCCTATTGAAAAGCATTGTGCTATTTATACAACCCTCCCCCCCAACACACACACACGTACATACACACACACACACAGAGTGTGTGCAATTATGAGAATGATCCCTTACAGCTCATTGCTGCCAGCATTGGTTAACGTATTTTGTTAGATTTGTGGAAGAGATATTATTCATTTTTTGACTCTTATGTTCTTTACTTGTCTCTTGTTTGACCATTTTTTACTTGTCTCCTGTTTGACCATTTTTCTTGATTTATTCCTAATTGTATGTTTGTAAATTATATGTTTGTGATCTGCCTGTTCATTTACTAGAATCACAGCTATTTTCTTCTTATATTGTTTCTTCACTTTGTGATGTTTTTCTCTTGGCATCTTTACTGAAGCGAAATTTCCATAATCGACTTTGGTCAGGATTTTAAACCTCTTTACAAGTTATCCAGTTAATGAAATTTTATATGGAGTGAGTTGGGCTCTGTTCTGCTTTGCTGAACACTCCTGGTGGTTTTCCATGTGTTTCCTCATATGTTGTGAGTTAAGCCATGAAATTAAAAGATGCTTACTCCTTGGAAGAAAAGTTATGACCAACGTAGATAGTATATTGAAAAACAGAGGCATTACTTTGCCGACTGAGGTCTGTCTAGTCAAGGCTATAGTTTTTCCTGTGGTCATGTATGGATGTGAGAGTTGGACTGTGAAGAAGGCTGAGTGCCAAAGAATTGATGCTTTTGAATTGTAGCATTGGAGAAGACTCTTGAGAGTCCCTTGGACTGCAAGCAGATCCAACCAAGCCATTCTGAAGGAGATCATGGGATTTCTTTGGAAGGAATGATGCTAAAGCTGAAACTCCAGTACTTTGGCCACCTCATGGGAAGAGTTGACTCATTGGAAAAGACTCTGATGCTCGGAGGGATTGGGGGCAGGAGGAGAAGGGGATGACAGAGGATGAGATGGCTGGATGGCATCACTGACTTGATGGACGTGAGTCTGAGTGAACTCCGGGAGTTGGTGATGGACAGGGAAGCCTGGCATGCTGCAATTCATGGGGTCGCAAAGAGTCAGACACAACTGAGCAACTGAACTGAACTGAATCTCCAGGGTGTGTTTTCTTTTCTGGAAGTTTTCCAAGTGTTCTGTGTTTATAAATATTCCTGTGGGCAGATTTTGTTTTTAATTCTACCATGATTCAACAGATTATGTTTCTTCTAGTTCAATTTTCATGTTAATGTTTCCTAGGACTCTGGTTATCACCAAGGTGGGTAGCATATGATTTTTCTTTCAATGGCCACTGCCCCACCTACGGCTGGTGCAAGCTGTCTGCCACCATACCATGTTCTAGGGTCAGGAGTATTTTTCTAGTTCCAGCTGGAGAGGCTGAAAGTCCCATCTCAACTCAAATGTGTACAAGAAGCACACTTCCAATCATGTTTGAAATGTTGGGTCCAGCCTTATGTCCCAGTGTTACACTAACTTTCAATAAAAGCTCCTATGAGATGTATCAGTTCCTGGTTTTAACTTTCCACCTTCTTCCTCTTATGTTTCTGGCCTTGATTTCCTTTTTGTTTCTGGTAATTGTGTTCTTATCTTTGGTTTTCACTCAACTATAGATTTTTATTTTGATATATTATCTGACGTATGTATTAGGGATTTTCTTGTAATAGGACGTCCTTGGTGGCTCAGATGGTAAAGAATCTGCCTGCAATTCAGGAGATATAGACTCGATTCCTCAGTTAAGAGGATTTCCTAGAGNCCAGGGTGTGTTTTCTTTTCTGGAAGTTTTCCAAGTGTTCTGTGTTTATAAATATTCCTGTGGGCAGATTTTGTTTTTAATTCTACCATGATTCAACAGATTATGTTTCTTCTAGTTCAATTTTCATGTTAATGTTTCCTAGGACTCTGGTTATCACCAAGGTGGGTAGCATATGATTTTTCTTTCAATGGCCACTGCCCCACCTACGGCTGGTGCAAGCTGTCTGCCACCATACCATGTTCTAGGGTCAGGAGTATTTTTCTAGTTCCAGCTGGAGAGGCTGAAAGTCCCATCTCAACTCAAATGTGTACAAGAAGCACACTTCCAATCATGTTTGAAATGTTGGGTCCAGCCTTATGTCCCAGTGTTACACTAACTTTCAATAAAAGCTCCTATGAGATGTATCAGTTCCTGGTTTTAACTTTCCACCTTCTTCCTCTTATGTTTCTGGCCTTGATTTCCTTTTTGTTTCTGGTAATTGTGTTCTTATCTTTGGTTTTCACTCAACTATAGATTTTTATTTTGATATATTATCTGACGTATGTATTAGGGATTTTCTTGTAATAGGACGTCCTTGGTGGCTCAGATGGTAAAGAATCTGCCTGCAATTCAGGAGATATAGACTCGATTCCTCAGTTAAGAGGATTTCCTAGAGAAGGGAATGGCTACTCCAGTGTTCTTGTCTGGAGAATTCCATAGACAGAGGGGCCTGGCAAGTTACAATCCCTGGGTTGGCAAAGAGTCAAATACAACTCAGTGACTAATACAACTACTTCTTTTAATATCCTCAACAAATTCTTTATTTCCATCTTGCATAGTAGCTCAGATGGTGAAGCATCTGCCTTCAATATAGGACACTTGGGTTTGATCCCTGAGTCAGGAAGATCCCCTGGAAAACGAAATGGCAACCCACTCCAGTATTCTTGCCTGGAAAATCCCATGGACAGAGGAGCCTGGCAGGCTGCAATCCATGGGGTTACAAAGAGTCAGACACAACTGAGTGTGTCTGAGTGTGACTAACATGCACACACATAGTTTTTGAGTGTTACTATTGTCATCTGTTAGACCTCTAAGATTCAAAAGCTATTGTTCTTTCAGTTTTTGATAAATAGATCTTATGTTTCAGGTTTTTTTCAATGACACTTTTGTTCATCTGAATTGAATAACTATATATAGCGTGAGGTAATTTGTATAATGTAGTAAGGATGTGAATTGATTTATTTCCAATTGTTAAGAAATTTCAGCAGAATTTCTCAAATGCCCTTCCTTCACTTTTTCCTGTACTCGTCACATGTTGATGTAATGCTTAATACATTTCTACAAAAATTGAGAAGTATAGTGATAAAACTATAGAGACAACTAAGACAATCTCCTAGTTAACCCTAACTGAAATAAGTGAATAAATCATATTGCAAATGGAGTTACAATAACAAAGTGAAATATGAAATCTTTACTCACCCTCTACTCAGTGCCTTTCCAAAGGTTTGTATTTGTCATTTGTAGTGAATTAAAACTATTTTCATGAAGGTAATCACCCATAGTACACACATTGCTCTGTAGCTAACTATGCTCTCTAATAATCTTAGAACACATTTTGGCCCTTAGAGATCTACCTTTCGCTTTCATCAAAGCATAGGGCTTTTTGCCTGTTTGTTTATTTTAACCTGTGGATGACCCGTATCTGTTTAACCGATTGGCCTTACTTGAATATACTTCTGCTTCTCCTAATAACAAGTAAGTGATTATACTGTATTCATTTCTTTTTATCACTGGATCAAAATAAAGCATATTTAAGTTTGCCAATTGCTCTCTAGAAAAGTTGAATCCATCCATTTAACTTATCACCAAAAGATTATGAACATTTCCTTTACTCATGTCTTTGAAATTACTGGATATTATGAAACTTCTTAACTCTCTCTCTTGTAAGTGAAAAGTTACACTTTGTTTTGATTTGCAATATTACATTACGATTAATTTTCAAACTGTTCTTTAAAATTTTAAATTCATGAGACTTAAAATTAAGCTAAATAGCATTATACCACATTTTTTTGTTTTTGTTCATATTTGGCTTTTCAAAAGAAAAAGAAAAAAAATTTCTCGGTTTCCCAGTGTCTTTCCAAGAAGTTTGATATTTTAAACTTGATATTCACAATTCCCTTTAGTTACTATTCTTTCTTATTTCCTGCACTTGCTTTATCTAATTTTCCATTTATTTATTTGAGAATCCATTTATTCATTCACAATTCTTTGTCTCACTTTACATAGCAATTATTTTATTCTTTGAAAGTCATTGTTGTATATTATTATACTGATATTCTAATGGGCACCCCAGGAATATATTTTTCTCTTTTATGTGCTATAATTTTATAGTAAAATAATTTCCTCTGTTTCTATTATTATCATAGTCACATACATTTGTTCACTCATTCAAAGCACATAAACCAACTCAATTAAGAGAGAGCCCTAGTCTTCATGCTTCTTGGCTCACAAAATAATTGAGTAATTTGAATACTATATTATTGAGCTTTTAATTTATGTGATTAAATATTAATTTCAAATATAGTAATTTTTCATTATTTGTATAAGATTATGTAAAGTACATAATAGCTGGAATTAAATTTTCATATTAAGCTAAGAATAATAATTATAATCATTTTAAACTATTATATAAACTTCATTACATGCATCAAACAAACCAAACAAACATAAGATGTGTAAATAAGAAAATCTGCTTCATGAACTCATCTGATGAAGTGTTCTTTTAAAATGAAAAACTAAAGATGGAAAGTATGTAATTTTAGTAACAAAGGATTGTATATTGTGCAGTGAAAATTCTTAGACACCTGAAACAGTTGGATACTACTTCTGTTGTTGAGGGTACACTTTATCCTAATACCATGATTATAGCAATAAAGTTAATGACCTCTTTACAGTCCCATCAACTTTTTTATGGTGCTACTAGATGGATATACTTATTCAAGGTACATGGAAGGGAACAGGCTTTAACAGATTTCTTTTAAATGATGTTTTCTGTCATTAGGGGTTTTTAAAGTTGAGATGAACAGGAAACATGATTATCATTGAAATAAATAAAAATGAATAACAGAATGGAAACTGTTTTGCTCCTCACATTAAACACATTTTTTTTGTGTATAAAGTGAGTCTCATACAAATATAGCTATAAACTAAAATGCATCATTAAAATATCTGAAACAATGCACTATTTATTACATATGAAATAGATAATATCAATTTGGGGATGGAGCATTTTTCAAAATTCATAACTATTAATTATGTAACTATAATTGTATAATTGAGACTTCCCAGATAGCTCAGGGGGAGACAATCTGCCTGCTCATGTAGGAGATACAAGAAACCCAGTTTCAATCTCAATGTTGAGATCACCTGGAGAAGGAAATGGCAATCTGCTCCAGTTTCTTGACTGGAGAATTCCATGTACAGAAGAATCTGATGGGCTAAAGTCTACAGCGTAACAGAGTGTTGGACATGACGGAGTACATACACACAGACACAACTGTATAATTAAATCTGAAATAGTTGGACTGTTAGCTAAAATCTATGATACATCCAGGGTATTTATTCCTCTTTTAAAGACAGAATGAGACATACTTAGACATACTTAGACTAGTATGTCTTACTGAGACATACTCAGTAAGACAATTCACTTATAAGGTGAATTGTCTCTGAAAAAATGTTACATTGAAGTCCTAATCCAGAGTACTTATGAATGTGGCTTTATTGGAAGTAGAGCTTTTGCATATATAATTAATTGAACATGATTTCCTTATAGTGTCTTTATAAGAGAAGATAGTAACACACAGGGAAAAGGCAGCCATATGACAATAAAGGCAAAATTGGAGTGATGAATTTGTAAGTCAAGTAATTCCAAGATCTGCTAGAAAACCACTTGAAGCTAATAAAAAGCAGGGGAGGATTCTCCCTTAAAGATTTCAAAAAGAGTATGGCCCTGCTGACACCTTCATTTCAGAACTACACACCCAGATTGTGGCATTTTGTCACGGCATCCTCAGGAAACTAGTATAGGTATGGGGCATTTAAATATATTCCCTGGAAATTACAAGGGGCACTATTTTGGCAAAGAAAAATAACTTGGTTTTGGATGAATTCCATTCATGCTCAAAGTTTCAAAACAGTATCCAACTTCTCTTGATAGTTTTCATGTCATGGAAAGGACTCAGAAATTTTAGAAGATAAGTTTACCTTGGTTTGCTTTTACTTTAGAAAAAAATCACTTCCATGGCTCTTAAAAAAAAAAATGATGCTGGGAAATACTGATGGCAAAAGGAGAAGGGGCTTTCAGAGGATAAGATAGATAGCATCACCTACTGAATAGACAAGAGTTTGAACAAACTCTGGAAGATAATTAAGGACAGGGGAGTCTGTCATGCTTCAGTATATAGGGTCACAAAGAGTGAGACACTTAGAGATTGAACAACAAAAAAAATAACAAACAAAATAACAACAACAAAAAATTGATTAATAATTCAGTTCAATTAATCAGGGTATGCTCCCAAAAATACTCAAAACTGTCGTATACCCTCTTGATCTCTTTTGCTATGATTATCATATTTGCCCTTTTACCTTGAAGCTCCAGCAAAAATCAACCATACAGAGACTGTATTTCTAGGTGACATGCATCTTAAATTGGACACACTGTGTCAGGATTTTACATAAATTATGTCACAATTGAAACCAGTATGAGCTAATTCATTTATATCATGAATATAACTCAAATGAGATTTAACCTTCATAGATTTCAAAGTCTTCTACAGAAATACTCATTCCATTGAAAGACTTTTAGATGTTGAAGGAGAAGGACATAGTTTTACCAGCAAATCAATAATTTTATTGAGCAATTGTTACATGTCAAGCTCTGTGCTATTTAATTTATGAACACATATTATACAATACCCCTGGATAAGGAAATAGCAACCCATTCCAGGATTCTTGCCTGAAGAATTCCATGGACAGAAGAGCCTGGTGGACTACAGTCCATGGAGTCACAAAGAGTCAGACATGACTGAATGACTTACACTACTATTACACAATACAACATGATTTCCATTCTTGAATACCCCAAATTTAGTAGCCAATTTAAACCTAACAGTTATATGTTAGACATATTAAGAACATCAATGTGAGAAGCTCACAGGACCTGGTAAAACATCGCTTGAATTCTTAGATCTGTAAGCCCTGGTGTTCAGGAGTTTGTTTATACTGGCTCATGAGAGCCGATCTTGAGATCATGAGATATCAGATCTCATGAAAGAAGAGATAAATTCTCAGGAACTTTGCAGAACGGGTGGTAAAATACAACGATTATTAAAAATTCATTATGTATTTATAATTATTTCAGTTCAGTTCAGTTGCTCAGTAGTGTCTGACGCTTTGCGACATCATGAAACACAGCACGCCAGGCCTCCCTGTCCATTACCAACTCCCAGAGTTCGCCCAAACTCATGTGCATCGAGTCGGTGATGCCATCCAGGCATATCATCTTCTGCTGTCCTCTTCTCCTCCTGCCCCCAATCCCTCCCAGCATCAGAGTCTTTTCCAATGAGTCAACTCTTCGCATGAGGTGGCCAGAGTATTGGAGTTTCAGCCTGAGGATCAGTCCTTCCAATGAACACCCAGGACTGATCTCCTTTAGGATGGACTGGTTGGATCTCCTTGCAGTCCAAGGGACTCTCAAGAGTCTTCTCTAACACCACAGTTCAAAAGCATCAATTCTTCAGCGCTCAGCTTTCTTCACAGTCCAACTCTCACATCTGTACATGACCACTGGAAAAGCCATAGCCTTGACTAGATGGACCTTTTTGGCAAAGTAATATTTCTGCTTTTTAACATACTATCTCGGTTGGTCATAACTGTTCTCCCAAGGAGTAAGCGTCTTTTAATTTCGTGGCTGCAGTCACCATCTGCAGTGATTTTGGAGCCCCGATAAATAAAGTCTGCCACTGTTTCCATTGTACTAATTATATGAAGCTAGTAATAAAAACTCATTTGTTTCCTTTTTTTTTTTTTTGAGTTTCTATTCTTTTTTTTTGTTTTCATTTGTTTCTAATATTTTACTACATTTAGTTATACATTCTCTGTGTTTGATATTGTTTTATATCTATTACTTTTTTTGTGGCAGAAATACTATATAATGGAAAGCAATTATATGTTTCTCACCAACTCTCATCAAACCTGCTGAAAGTTATAGAACAGAAATTGGCATATATTGCTCATCATTTTTCTTTTCTCTTCCTAAAGAGCCAGTTATTATATATAAACTAGCACTTTTTAAATTTTGTGCTGANGTTTTATATCTATTACTTTTTTTGTGGCAGAAATACTATATAATGGAAAGCAATTATATGTTTCTCACCAACTCTCATCAAACCTGCTGAAAGTTATAGAACAGAAATTGGCATATATTGCTCATCATTTTTCTTTTCTCTTCCTAAAGAGCCAGTTATTATATATAAACTAGCACTTTTTAAATTTTGTGCTGAACTTAGCTTCCATGGACATTGTTTATTACTTCCTCCTTTTTTCACTTATTTCTTCCCCCCTAATTAGTTATACTCTTAACACAGATCTTTATTAAAGAATACATATTCTTGTGACTGAAAAATATTTCAGAAGAATGATAAACATAATAAATTGGCATGAAATTTTATTTAAAATTCCAATAAAAATAAAATAGACATTTTGAAGAGGTCTGCCTCATTTCACAAAGTAAAGGTTTAAGGAATTAAAAATCTTTCCAAACTCATTGTGTGCGTGCTAAGTCGCTTCAGTTCAGTTCAATTCAGTTCAGTTCAGTCGCTCAGTTGTGTCTGACTCTTTGTCACCACATGAATCGCAGCACGCCAGGCCTCCCCGTCCATCACCAACTCCCGGAGTTCACTCAGACTCACCTCCATCGAGTCAATGATGCCATCCAGCCATTTCACCCTCGGTCGTCCCCTTTTCCTCCTGCCCCCAAATCGCTCCCAGCATCAGAGTCTTTTCCAGTGAGTCAANCGAACCTCATTCCATAGTTCATCAGGCACTCTATCTATCAGATCTAAGCCCTTAAATCTATTTCTCACTAAGCTGCTTCAGTTGTGTCCAACTCTGTGAGATCCTATAGACCATAGCCCGCCAGGCTTCTCTGTCCATGAGATTCTCCAGGCAAGAATACTGGAGTGGGTTGCCATCCTCCCAGGGATAGAACCTGTGACTCTTTCATCTCCCACATTGGCAGGCTGGTTCTTTACCACTAGCACCACCTAGGAAACTAAACTCATTGCCAGAATTGAAACTACATCACATCCCCAGTGTCCCTGTCTTTTTAGGGGCTCCTAGAAGCCAATCGGAAATATTGGCCTCAGTCCTGGCACTGCTGTTTCATCCCATACAATATAGGCAATTTCCACTATCTACATAGTTTTAAATGTTATGTATGTGCTGATCATTTCCAAATTGCTATCTGTCTCAAACTTATACACTGAAATCCACAACAACATGTATGAATTTCTATAATTGACCTTTTGTTGTGTATCCTTTACAGCATGGTTCTCAATCTTTGGCTTTTGTTAAAATCACCTTGATTTTTTGTTAAAATTCAAAAACTAGGCCTTGATAGGCAGAATCTCTGATGACTAAAATAAAGGCTAATTCACATTTCCCTTCTGTACTTCCCCCATGGAATGCAAATTTTAATGAGATAGTAGGGAATTCATGGAATACATTATGTATTAACAACTGCATTTAGTTTACATTGAATATGCATTAAGAATTTTTTTAAGTAGTATTTTCATTTTTGCTTCATATTTTACTTCTATAATGATATCTCATATTCAAACTCATAAATGCCTTACCTACTTAGGGTTACACAATAATTTTAAATATCACATATTCATGGATTAATGGAAACTGCAATAGCAAGACCAGTTACTATAACTTAGAAGTTCACAGCAGTAAGCAAGTCTTCCAAGACTGGTAAATCAAAATTTGTTAGTGAAAGCAGAATTGAATTTTCTGTGAAATAACATAGAAATCATTGGTGGATTTTAATCAGAGAAATTTCATCATGTAATTTATATTTTAAATTATTTGACCAGCCAAGTAATATGGGGGTAGAAATGGAGGCAAAATAAATTAAGAAATCTTTTGCAATATTCCTAGTGCAAAATCATGCAATACTAAGAAAGATGGAAAAAATGGACACAGTAAGAATATGAGTTTAGAGTTGGGGGGACTTCCCTGGTGGCCCAGTGAACCTTGCAATGTAGGGGATGTGAGTTTGATCCTTGGTCAGGGAATTAAGATTCCACGTGCCACTGGGCAACTAAGCCTGCATTATACAGCTACTGAGCCCGCAAATTCTAGTCTCTGCATGACATAACTACTGAGCCTTTGTGCCACAACTAGACAGGCTACCCAGCAATGAAATATCCCTTGAGCCTCAGCTAAGACCAAATGCAGCAAATTAAAAAAAAAAAACAAAAAACACTAGAGTTGTAAAAATATGGTAAAATAAACAGATATGAAGGATGAAAAAACAGGCATAAATGTGATCTTAGATTCTGCTTTAGCAACTGGATAAAGTGGGGTTGTCTTTACCAAGAGAGGACTCTGAATGAGCAGACTTTGGAAGGAACTTAAATCCATATTTCTCTTTGGCCACAGTGATTTTTAGTTTTTACATATTTATTCATAAAAGGATATTAATATAAATCTGATACCTGATGTGTAATAAGAATATGCTACATATTTTGTGGCTACTAACTTAGTAAGTCACTTAGCTTAGAAGAGGTAAGCAATTATGCAGGGTATTCTTGTAAAGTTATTATTCATTGACTTCAGTGAGCTTTGAAAGAGGTTATTATCATTTTCAAGAGATGTCATAGAAATGGTAATTGTGAAATACCTCCAACCATATCTGTAATTAAAAAGGAAGTTGCTAAGGATGTTTAGTTCATTCTAATTTCAAGGAGTTAGCATTATAATTTTATTGTTTGGCAATCAGTGAGTTTTGTAAGCATTTAAAAAGTAGGTGTACGAAGTCACTGAGATTAACAGTGGCGTGACTGTCAATAAAATAAAATTTCAATACTGTCCATATTATTGAACTAAACAGAATGTGTTGGTATCCTCATGTAGCACTGATAGCCCTCCATTACATCTTCATATTACTTATTGCTCATTCAAAGAAGTAGGTACATATAACTGAAATAAAAAATGTACTCTTCCTGTTTAGCCATTCTAGTAGTTTTCTTCATTAAGAGGATAAAATGAGGTTGAGTGAAAAATTAATTACAATGTTTCCAAATTGTGGCATTTGAATATAAAAAATCACTTAATTTTCAAAGTTCTTTTCAAATTATATTTCTTCTATTTCATTCAAAGGTAGAGCTGTTCAGACACACAGTTAGATTTTAAGAATTTGTAGAACCCTAAGAAAAATATTATTTTTGAAAAATGCTTCTTATCCAAGTGAAATTGATAGGCACTCCCACTCTTACAGTTCATAGTATCTGAGACTTTCAAAGGAAAGACTTTGAACCCTTCCAAGATCTGCATACATCTTTTGTCAAGGGAGTTAATGAGGTGAGAAATGAAATGAGAAATGTGATGTGCTTCCTGCAAAGAGACATTCACACTGCATCCTAAACAAGGAGTTTCAGATTTCCTTAACCTGAAAGAGGTGCATAATTCCCCTCACTAATTATTGAAAATAGTTGTTTATTCTGTCAATGCCATTTGCTTCTTATCAAGTATTGTACTGGGTTTTTATAAGACAGGCAGTGACAGTGAAAAGCTTCATCCCATGATAACAGAACCAAAAATTAATAAAACAATATATTCAAAGCATTATGCATTACATGATCAACTGGAAATCTTTATTCTTTCTCTCTTTTTGTTCATTTTAAATTTTGCTTTTTTGTGTTTTTTGCTTCTTTCTTTCTTTTTTTCTATATGAAGGCATTTGCAGTGATAAGAAATTTTGTCACTCTAACACAATTGTACTTAGTACTAAGTTGACATTTATTGAAAAAGTCAACATAAAGCCTTTATATATATACACCATTATTTCAATTGTTACTGCCCAAGAGCAAAAGAGATCCCAAATAGTATTCATACCAGAAGAAATATTTTGAAAAAATGTAGGAAATACTTACTTTTCATCTAAGATCAGAATGTTTTCCTTTACCTTTATAAATATATTAAAATATTAATCTTCAAAACTTTCTCCTTCGAGTGCTTTTATAATTTGAAACTTACTGCTGCCTTATTATACTATATCCAGAACCATGCAGTTAAAAAGAGATTTAAAGTTATTGGATTAATAATTATTCAGGGTTTTAGCCAAATGACTAAATCCCCTTGTTATTCCTCTGAATTATTTAAATTGCTTAAGTGTATCAGCATAATTTATCAGATAGTGACATTTCAATCTGTGCCTCTATATAACTTCTTGTCTGTTGAATGCCCTTTTGAGAAACTGAATCTTATTATAGTTATCTGGCTTGGAATGTGCCTGTTTTATTTATTTATTCTGGAGAGAGATAGGAAAAGGGTGAAGAAAATTGAACTCATTTAGTGGTATAATTTTTATGCATTGAGTAATATAAAAATATGAAGATATATTAAGGGAATTCATAAACAAATATAATGCCTTATTTTAAAATATTATTTAAATGTTTATTGCTTATTTTTTCATTTATAATGTTTTAATCTGTATAATTTAATATTATTATTTTAAAAATAGCTTTAGTTTAGAAAAGTTTAGCAAGTGCTAAACTTATCCCCCGGATATGTCTTTGTTTTTAATTGCTTTGTTTTATTGGTTTAGTTGTTTTCAAAACTTAGAAAATATGAGAACCATTGAGAAGCTAACAGAGGTTTTCATCTGCTAGCCATTATTTACCTCCAAAGACCTGTGTAAAGATCAGTGAAACCAAAGTAGAAAAATAATTTGACAAAAGAGCAACTGCTCTTTTATTGTTATATACTTACTAACTAATCAATTTAGAGTTGATCCCTACACCTGTGGTCTCATCCAAGTGTTTATTTTTAATACAGAAATAGTTGCCTTCCTGTATTACTATCTACACTGAATGAATACATCGGAGTTTTTTGTGTTAATCCCAGATTTGTAAATAACATGACATTAGCTATGCATTAGGCTTTTAAATGCATTTATTTGTAATTTGGTAAGTCTTGGTGTCACTGAATGAGTGAAAAGGCTACTCTTCATGATTGTTCTTTAGATTTGTCTGTCAATATGTCTCTATTGATAAAAGTAAGCATTTTACTATATTGTGCTAATTATACTACAATAACTTGTCCAAAAATAATTATAGAGAATTATGTAATCAAGTACATTTGAGGCAAATTGAGTACAGAAAGAAAATAGATGTGAACACATAAGACACTTAGGGTGCCCTACTATAAGGAATTAGGATCCTTATACAAGAAAAATATATTATTTTTTCTCATTGCTATGGTGTTTAGTAATATAAAGGAAAAAGCATTCCTATATGTGTAAACAAGTACATGCTGAAAAGTCTATTTAGTATTCTGACACAAAGAAAGATCTCCTGTATGTAAGTATGTGATTGGTAGTCTCGATAGAGAACACACTTATTATCATTAAGGAGAATGATAACACTTATCATTAAGGAAAACAGAATATAATCTCATGATAANACAAGAAAAATATATTATTTTTTCTCATTGCTATGGTGTTTAGTAATATAAAGGAAAAAGCATTCCTATATGTGTAAACAAGTACATGCTGAAAAGTCTATTTAGTATTCTGACACAAAGAAAGATCTCCTGTATGTAAGTATGTGATTGGTAGTCTCGATAGAGAACACACTTATTATCATTAAGGAGAATGATAACACTTATCATTAAGGAAAACAGAATATAATCTCATGATAACTGTAAGAAATGGATATTGGCTATTTCAATTCATTTATTTTATGTATGTGTATATATATATATATATATACACACACACACACACACACACACACACATATCAATTCACAGAGACCTAAAAAGTTACATTATTAACTTCTCATATTTCATGATTAAAACTACAAAATATAAAGAATCTGCCTGGAGTGCAGGAGACCCAGATTTCATCCCTGGGTTAGGAAGACCCCCTGGGGAAGGGAAAGGCTACCCACTCCAGTATTCTTGCCTGCAGAATTCCTTAGACACTGGAGCCTGGAGGGCTATAGTACATTGTTCACAAAGACATGGACACAACTGAGCAATTAACACTTTCACTTTTCATATAATGGACATATTTTGGATGGTGATAGAGTATAAAAAGTTTTGAAAAATACACATTTTGAAGAAATGAGTCAATTCTTAGGACAATTATGACTATATTCAGTAAACCCAAGATGTCTGCTTTTTGTTTTGCTTACCTACATTCCATGTACAATAATTGATTTTTCTGGATTCCTTCTAAATTATGCAATTTGATGTGTCAGGCAGGAGTTTGAATATATCAGAAGGAAACCTTTCCACATCTTCATTTTTCCTTTGCTTATAAGCATTCCATCCAAGGTATACGCAAATAACCCAATGCAAAGGACTGGAAGAACTGTTAAAGTGAAGGCTATATAGTCTCATATTTGGCTAGGTCAGTTCAATTCAGTTGCTCAGTCATGTCTGATCATTTGAGACCTCATGGACTGCAGCACGCCAGGCTTCCCTGTCCATCACCAGCTCCTAGAGCCTCATGTCCAAACTCATGTCCATTGAGTCTGTGATGTCATCCAACCATCTCTTCCTTTGTCATCCCCTGCTCCTCCTACTTTCAATCTTTCCTAGCATCAGGATCTTTTCCAATGAGTCACTTCTTCACATCTGCTGGCCAAAGTATCAGAGTTTCAGCCTCAGCATCACTCCTTCCAATGAATGTTCAGGACTGATTTCCTTTAGGATTGACTGGTTTGATCTCCTTGCTCTCCAAGGGACACTTAAGAGTCTTCTCCAGCACCACAGTTGAAAAGTGTCAATTCTTCAAGGCTCAGTTTTCTTTATAGTCCAACTCTCACATCCATATATGACTAGTGGAAAACACCCATAGCTTTGACTAGACGGACATTTGTTGGCAAACTAATGTCTCTACTTTTTAATCTGCTGTCTAGGTTGGTCATAGCTTTTCTTCCAAGGAGCAAGCGTCTTTTAATTTCATGGCTGCAATCACCATCTGCAGTAATTTTGGAAACCAAGAAAATGAAGTCTCTCACTGTTTCCAATGTTTCCCCATCTATTTGCCATGAAGTGATGGCAGTGGATGCCATGATATTAGTTTTCTGAATACTGAGTTTTAAGATAACTTTTTCACTCTCCTCTTTCACTTTCATCAAGAGGCTCTTTAGTTCCTTCCTCTTCGCTTTCTGCCATGAGAGTGGTGTCATCTACATATCTGAGGTTATTGATATTTCTCCCAGCAATCTTGATTCCAGTTTGTCCTTCATCCAGCCTGGCATTTTGCATATTGTACTCTGCATAGAAGTTAAAAATCGGGGTGACAATATACAGCATTGATGTACTCCTTTCCCAATTTGGAACCAGTCTGTTGTCCCATGTCCAGTTCTAACTGTTTCTTCTTGACCTGTGTACAGACTTCTCAGGAGGGAGATCACATGATCTGGTATTCTCATCTC
Organism: Neotragus moschatus; assembly: GCA_006410615.1. Lineage (NCBI taxonomy): Eukaryota > Metazoa > Chordata > Mammalia > Artiodactyla > Bovidae > Neotragus > Neotragus moschatus. The sequence goes on from SJYA01002685.1 coordinate 296,273, forward strand.
TTGAAGAATTTTCCACAGTTTGTTGTGATCCACAAAAGTCAAAGGCTTTGGCATTGTCAGTAATGCAGAAGTAGATGTTTTTCTGGAACTCTCTTGCTTTTTCGATGATCCAACAGATGTTGGCAGTTTGTTCTCTGGTTCCTCTGCCTTTTCTAAATCCAGCTTGAATATCTTGAAGTTCAAGGTTCATGTACTGTTGAATCCTGACTTGGAGAATTTTGAGCATTACTTTGCTAGCATGCGAGGTGAGTGCAATTGTGCTCTCTGGTGGAAGTGTCAGTTGGAGGTGGCTTGCTGCAAAGGTCCAGGGCAGTGAGTCAGTAGTATGTCCACTTGACCTTTTGAAGGAGGTCACCACTATCTTCATTACCTCCACCATACTTTCAAGGTACACTGGAAGTGGTTAAACAGGAGATGGCAAGAGTTAATATTGACATTTTAGGAATCGCTGAACTAAAATGTTACGTTGGTTAATGATAATGTAAATCAAATATTCATATATTATTAAATAAGATTATTTAGACAGCACAGACAATTATGTTGCTAAGAAACTGGGTTTGATACCTTAGGAATACCTAAGGTATACTTGATACCTTACTCCCTAGAAGTTGCAAAAGTCTCAAAGTGAGGTAGTCAGAGAGTCGGACTCAGAAAGAAAATTTTTGCAGGTGCTTCAGTTCATTTTGGGTCCGCAAACCTTGAGAGAGAAGCTTGCATGCTTTGGTAACTCTTATGTGTCTCTTGAAATTCAAGGACACCATAGATGCATTGGACTCAAATTTAAGCAATTCAAGGGCTGAGAGTTCAGAGATGCTTGTTCTTCTATATATAGACTACATAGTACTTGCTTGAGTGGGAGTTGCCTGATGGTCCAGCATGTCCCAGAACAAGGAATGAGTGAATGTTCACCAGAGAACCTTGAGAGAGAGACACACACCCTCTGTTACTTGAGGAAGACAAGGAGAGATCCGTGGAAAGAAGCTAGGAGTGTACCCTAAGATATTAAGAGGCTTAAAAAGGATTTGTATATGTATCTATGGAAAGACATATGTGTCTATGTAGAGGAATGTACAGGTAAGATATCCATATGGTTTTAGAGCATAAGAAGACACTGAAGAATTGACACAGTGCCACCTGAGGGAAAAAAATCAATCTTCAAAGAGCCTTCATGCCCTTAGGATACCAATTATTTTCTAAAAAAATTATTGCATTTGTTAGTTTCAGTTATACAACAAAGTGAATCCCTTATATACGTCTACATATATCTACTTTTTTTTCTATCCTCAAAGAAGGCAGTGGCACCCCACTCCAGTACTCTTGCCTGGAAACTCCCATGGATGGAGGAGCCTGATGGGCTGCAGTCTATGGGGTCACTAAGGGTCGGACACAACTGAGCGACTTTCACTTTTGTTTTTCACTCTCATGCATTGGAGAAGGAAATGGCAACCCACTCCAGTGTTCTTGCCTGGAGAACCCCAGGGACGGAGAAGCCTGATAGGCTGCTGTCTACGGGGTGGCACAGAGTCAGACACGACTGAAGCGACTTAGCAGCAGCAGCATAACCATTACAGAGTATTGAGTAGAGTTCTTTCTGCTATACAGCAGGTTATTGGTTACATATTTTATGTATTTCTGTGTATATGTCACACCCAAACTCCCAGTGTATCCCTCCCCCCCATTCCCTGGTAACCATAATTTTGTTTTCTACATTCATGACATTATTTCTGTTTTGTAAACAAGTTCATTTGTACCTTTTAATTTTGTACCATTTTTCATGAGTTTGAGTAAGCTCCAGGAGTTGGTGATGGACAGGGAAGCCTGGCATGCTGCAGTCCATGTGGTCAGAAAGAGTCAGACACAACTGAGTGACTGAACTGAACTGAACTTTACCCTTTTCTTTAGATTCCACATATAAGTGATATCGTATGATATTTTTCTTTCTGTGTCTATCTCAGTTTGACAATCTCTAGATCTATCCATGTTGCTGCAAATGGCATTATTTCATTCTTTTTTTATGGCTAATATTCCACTGTATATATGTATTGTATCTTATTTATGCATTCCTTTGTTGATAGGCATTTAGGTTGCTTTCATGTCCTGTATGGACATCCCTGGTGGTGTCTTTACCATTCAGATGGTAAAGAATCTACCTACATTGCAGGAGAACAGGTTCAATACCGGAGAACTGGGTTCAATCCCTCAGCTGGTAAGATCCCCTGGAGAAGAGAATAGCCACCTGTTCCAGTATTGCAGACTGGAGAATCCTGTGAACAGAGGAGCCTGGCAGGCTCCAGTCCATGGGGTCTCAAAGAGTTGAACACAACTGGGTGACTTTCACTTTCACTTATGTCCTGTATAATATGGCAATTGTAAGTAGTGCTGCAATAAACATTGGGGTCCATGTATCTTTTGGAACTGGGGTTCTCTCTGTGTTATATACTCAGTAGTGGGATTGCTGTGTCATTTGGTAGCCATTATGGAGAACATTATGGAGCTTCCTTAAGATACTAAACACTGTGTTTCAATTCTGAATCCTTGAGACAATGTCAAAGCAGAGTTTTCCTGCCCTTCATTTATTGTTTATTTTCCAATGTTCATCCTCTTTCCATTTTTGGAGGTGGTTAGGAAATGTGTATGCAAAAAGGAAAAAGCTTCAGATTTTTTTTTTTTTTCTTCTTATGATTTGTTTCTTGTTTTCCAGGACTGGATATATTGATTACAAAAATAGGTTGAACTAAACCAAAATTTTTTTTGACTAAAGAAAGCAGAGGTTTTAATTATCTAACAATGACCTGAGGAGTCATTGTGACATGCCTTAGGATTCCCCAAAAAGGAAGGATGGAACTAATCCCACAGAACAGGCTCACTTGGGCAACGTAGGTGGAGGATGGGAGGGCAGAAAATTGTCTTCTAACGGTATTCTTTGTTTACCTTGTTCATCCTACTTTTTAAGCCTCAGGATCCAATCTCACTTTTACACTTATTTATTTGGGAATGTTAGTGGTTTATAGAGTTCATATCTATTCACTTCCCCAAATATTCTCAAGAGAGAATTCTGGGACAGTTCTTAGTGTTTCTCATCATTTGGTTGTACTCTATGCTATATCTATGAAAACTTTAAAAAGTATTTGCAGCATGTGTCTGAAATTCTTTCCTTGTTTCTAAGCCAAATACACATTTTTTACATTNGAATGAGTGAATGTTCACCAGAGAACCTTGAGAGAGAGACACACACCCTCTGTTACTTGAGGAAGACAAGGAGAGATCCGTGGAAAGAAGCTAGGAGTGTACCCTAAGATATTAAGAGGCTTAAAAAGGATTTGTATATGTATCTATGGAAAGACATATGTGTCTATGTAGAGGAATGTACAGGTAAGATATCCATATGGTTTTAGAGCATAAGAAGACACTGAAGAATTGACACAGTGCCACCTGAGGGAAAAAAATCAATCTTCAAAGAGCCTTCATGCCCTTAGGATACCAATTATTTTCTAAAAAAATTATTGCATTTGTTAGTTTCAGTTATACAACAAAGTGAATCCCTTATATACGTCTACATATATCTACTTTTTTTTCTATCCTCAAAGAAGGCAGTGGCACCCCACTCCAGTACTCTTGCCTGGAAACTCCCATGGATGGAGGAGCCTGATGGGCTGCAGTCTATGGGGTCACTAAGGGTCGGACACAACTGAGCGACTTTCACTTTTGTTTTTCACTCTCATGCATTGGAGAAGGAAATGGCAACCCACTCCAGTGTTCTTGCCTGGAGAACCCCAGGGACGGAGAAGCCTGATAGGCTGCTGTCTACGGGGTGGCACAGAGTCAGACACGACTGAAGCGACTTAGCAGCAGCAGCATAACCATTACAGAGTATTGAGTAGAGTTCTTTCTGCTATACAGCAGGTTATTGGTTACATATTTTATGTATTTCTGTGTATATGTCACACCCAAACTCCCAGTGTATCCCTCCCCCCCATTCCCTGGTAACCATAATTTTGTTTTCTACATTCATGACATTATTTCTGTTTTGTAAACAAGTTCATTTGTACCTTTTAATTTTGTACCATTTTTCATGAGTTTGAGTAAGCTCCAGGAGTTGGTGATGGACAGGGAAGCCTGGCATGCTGCAGTCCATGTGGTCAGAAAGAGTCAGACACAACTGAGTGACTGAACTGAACTGAACTTTACCCTTTTCTTTAGATTCCACATATAAGTGATATCGTATGATATTTTTCTTTCTGTGTCTATCTCAGTTTGACAATCTCTAGATCTATCCATGTTGCTGCAAATGGCATTATTTCATTCTTTTTTTATGGCTAATATTCCACTGTATATATGTATTGTATCTTATTTATGCATTCCTTTGTTGATAGGCATTTAGGTTGCTTTCATGTCCTGTATGGACATCCCTGGTGGTGTCTTTACCATTCAGATGGTAAAGAATCTACCTACATTGCAGGAGAACAGGTTCAATACCGGAGAACTGGGTTCAATCCCTCAGCTGGTAAGATCCCCTGGAGAAGAGAATAGCCACCTGTTCCAGTATTGCAGACTGGAGAATCCTGTGAACAGAGGAGCCTGGCAGGCTCCAGTCCATGGGGTCTCAAAGAGTTGAACACAACTGGGTGACTTTCACTTTCACTTATGTCCTGTATAATATGGCAATTGTAAGTAGTGCTGCAATAAACATTGGGGTCCATGTATCTTTTGGAACTGGGGTTCTCTCTGTGTTATATACTCAGTAGTGGGATTGCTGTGTCATTTGGTAGCCATTATGGAGAACATTATGGAGCTTCCTTAAGATACTAAACACTGTGTTTCAATTCTGAATCCTTGAGACAATGTCAAAGCAGAGTTTTCCTGCCCTTCATTTATTGTTTATTTTCCAATGTTCATCCTCTTTCCATTTTTGGAGGTGGTTAGGAAATGTGTATGCAAAAAGGAAAAAGCTTCAGATTTTTTTTTTTTTTCTTCTTATGATTTGTTTCTTGTTTTCCAGGACTGGATATATTGATTACAAAAATAGGTTGAACTAAACCAAAATTTTTTTTGACTAAAGAAAGCAGAGGTTTTAATTATCTAACAATGACCTGAGGAGTCATTGTGACATGCCTTAGGATTCCCCAAAAAGGAAGGATGGAACTAATCCCACAGAACAGGCTCACTTGGGCAACGTAGGTGGAGGATGGGAGGGCAGAAAATTGTCTTCTAACGGTATTCTTTGTTTACCTTGTTCATCCTACTTTTTAAGCCTCAGGATCCAATCTCACTTTTACACTTATTTATTTGGGAATGTTAGTGGTTTATAGAGTTCATATCTATTCACTTCCCCAAATATTCTCAAGAGAGAATTCTGGGACAGTTCTTAGTGTTTCTCATCATTTGGTTGTACTCTATGCTATATCTATGAAAACTTTAAAAAGTATTTGCAGCATGTGTCTGAAATTCTTTCCTTGTTTCTAAGCCAAATACACATTTTTTACATTTAAACTATCTTTGCTATTCCATTTGTCTTCTTATAGTAACTGAAGTGTTTCTGACAACACATTTTCACTGAAAACAATATTTCATTATTTAGGATAACATAACTTCTAAGTATTAATTTTGAAAAATTCAGTCCAATCTTGAGAATATATTCTACACAGTGTAAAACTAGTAAAATACTTTAAAATGTAACTTTCTTCTTTTAAAATTATTTGTATGTGTTATTTTACAAAAGAAAAAACTGTGATATTTTGAAAACTAGAAAGATATTAACATCAGTTTTTTTAATAAGGTTTTCATTTCTTATATTTTTATCAAAATGTCACTATAGTGTCTGCTCTTCAGTTTATATATTTTATTTCTGCTTATAATGGGACCTATTTCTAAATTGTGTTTTTCTTCTCTTAAAATTCTTTTCATATGGAAGAAAATAGCTGATAATATTAAGAAAAGAGTATTTACTTTACAGTTACTTATATCATTATCTGAAATACTCCTCAAATAAGTTGGATTTCAGGAATGTATTTCTGCTTAAAAGTCTCAAAATAAACTGCTGATATAAACAACTAAAGTAAATGGGCCTTTGGAGAATTATTGTTTATTACCATTTCACCTGTTAGTTTTTTTGACTTGAAGATTAAAAAGCTCTTCTGAAATCAGGTAAACATGTTTTCTAAAAGTTTACTGGAAAAATTATGGAAAACTCTGTGACAACATCAGCAATCTTGGTGGTTCTTTGCATCTTCAGGAAGCAAACAGGATGGCATGTTGTCTCTTTTGTATCATTCAGTCCCTTTAAGGAGGATATAGTTTTCATGGAAAACTGAAATTTCATAATGAAATTTATAATGAAAGTGTAGTGTTTGTTGCTCAGTTGTGTCTGGATCTTTACAACTCCATAGACTGTAGCACACCAGGCTCCTCTGTCCATAGAATTATCTAGCCAAGAATACTGGAGTGGGTTGCCATTCCCTTCTCCAGGGGATCTTCCTGACCCAAGGATTGAACTCAGGTCTCCTGCATTGCAGATATATTTTTTACTGTCTAAGTCACCAAGGAAATGATATTTAGCATGCATATTTATACAACTACAAACTGAAGCCAAAGTCTTCTTGTGAACTTGGGTGGCCTGTACCATGTTATGGCTTGAAGCAGAGTTTCAGTTTCTGGCCAGAGATTGAGGTTGGGTCATGGTGACCAGTGGTCAGTGACAAGGCTCTGGCCCTTCAGCTCTGCAGAAAAAGAACCCCCACAAACACAGAAAGCAGTGGGGCAAGTAAAATATGTATTAGGAGGAAAAAGAGTACACTACGTGTGGATAGGCACAAGAGCAGACGCAAGACAGACGCAAGAGGAAGAACCCCTGAGACATACCCTTGTGGCGGTTTAAGTCAACTATGAGGCATTACTTCCAGGTTTCCTTTGATCAATCACTTTGACTTGCCTGGCAGAGTCTATATTTGGTGTATCTCAGGATCCTCTCATGTGTGCATACATATCTTAACCAAGATGGATTCTACAGAAGAGGCCTATTGGTAGTGGTATCAGTTGACATTAGTCCACTTTTGACCTCCAAGGAACCTTTCTGCTCATGTGCAGTTGGGGAGGTCTCCTGTCTTTGAAAATGAAAAGTATATGGCCTCTTATCTTTGATCTTGGCAGGGCCCAGCCACCTCCCTTGCTTATCGAACCATTCTTGTCTTGGGATTTCCGTCCACAGGTGAAAGATTTCCAATTGCTTTAGCCTACGGGACCAACAGAGGAGGTCCTGACAACCCACTCCAAAATTCTTGCCTGGAGAATCCCATGGACAGAGGAGCCTGGAGGGCTATATATTCCATAGAGTTGCAAAGAGTCGGACATGAATAAAGCAGCATAGCACGTGCGCGCGCGTGCGCACACACACACACACACACACACACACACACACACAGGAGGCCTGTCTACCTTCTGCCTCATCTGAAATACTTTTTCCCTATGAAAACTAATATTTTTTCACATGGAAGCAGCAAAGGAGATATAAACTATATGACCATTATATTCTAAAATGTGTGTATTCACAGCAAATAACTAGCCAGAAATCATATTTGTGTTTCAGTGGCATTTAAAAATGAACTAAATTTAGGATAAAGTTACAGAGTCACATTATTTTATTGCATTTTTTTTTCATTTTAAGAGTTGTATGATTTTAATTGTTTATTTTAATTTAAAATATCTATTGTCATTTTAATCTCTTCGAGTTCTTAATTTGCTTTGAAAACTAACAACATTTCCATTGCTGTTCTAAATTTTCTTGAAATATTCAAAACTTATAGCTTCTTTTTTATATAGTTTTTCCTGGTTTGCATTGGAAACACACATATACAGATACATATGCGTGTATGCAAAAAGTGAAAGTGTTAGTTGCTCAGTCATGTCTGATTCTTTGCAACCCTGTAGACTGTAGCCTGCCAGGTTCCCCTATACATAGGATTTTCAAGGCAAGAATGCTAGAGTGGGAAGTCATTCTCTTCCCCAGGGGATCTTACTGACCCATGAATTAAACTTGTGTCTCCTGAATTTCAGGCAGATCCTTTACTGAGCACCAGGCTTCCCTGGTGCTCAGACAGTGTGTATACACACACACACACACACACACACAAACATATCTGTATGTGTGTGTTTCTCTGTGTGTATATATATTGTAAGAAAAAGTTAGTTCATTATTTCAGAAAACTGAAACTCTTTAGAACCAAAACCAGACCTGGAATATATTCATTTTAAAGCTCTCAGCTTATAGTTAAGTTTTAACTTAACTTTCATTCGTTTGGTGGCATTTTTTTCTAGTAACCATTGATTGATGTATAATGATGCAATGATTATAATTTTGATTTATTTCAATGTATTTGTAACAGTGATTGTGATAATTTGAGAATATATTTTAAATCAGATGCAAACCTGGTGTCAAAATCACTTTCTGTTTTCTGGTCTATGCTATGAAAACTAAATGAGTTAATAAAACACCTGGACTGTTTTAAAATTCTTACATTCACAATATAACATTTATTTGACAACTATCATCTGAGATTTTTTTAAGCATTAGCTCTTACTTACAATCAGTATGCTACTTTTTTGTTGTGTGATAGTTTTAGAATTTAACAAGTCACTCTGTTCTCCATTTACACATGACATCTCAGTACTTAGACTTAAACAATTAGTTATCAATTACCAGCGCTGCTTTGAAATTCTCTAAAAGATGATTCATAAATATGTGGTCTAGTGAAATGTTAGTGTTGGTGGGTTAGTCTGAGTAGAAAGTCTTTGAATAGGAAGCAAATCATAAGAAAATCATTTGAAATTGATTAAAATATATATACCAACTAGACTTCTGTTTCAAAGTAGCAGTTTGCATCATAGATATTTCCTAACACTGAAGTTTTCCATTAAATCTACTTTTGAGCACTGCTTCAAGAGTGAAGGGATCCAGATAAATAATATTCTGCTCACATGAAAATAAGTTTAATTTGTCTATGCAATGCTTGTGCTATTACTGGACTCTGAAGAGAAAACATTCCAGATTCTATCTCATCTACACAATGTGGATAAATGCATTGTTTGGGGGGCTTTTTTTTTTTAATACAACTAACTTAAAAGCAATGAGATTATTGACTTAATTATGTCATTATATACCCAAGTTTGGAACCAAGAGTGCTCTTCCAACCTTATATTCTCCTCACCCACTTCCAGACTTCCAGTCAATCAAAGATAATCTGTGATAAGACTCCAGGCTCCATGTCCACTGTCAAACTTCCTGATTTACTAATTTGCTGTGGATCACCCTCAGAGTCCCCCTTCTAGTGAGTGGCTGCAAACGGCGTATAGTCATTATGCTGAGTCACCTCAGGAATAGCACAGCAATATGAACAAAGTAAAAAGCCGAGAGATCACAGAAAATATCTAGTATCACAACGAGACATAAATACAGGCCTCTAAAACCTCAGTCAGATGGTACTAATATTGCCTGTGCTCAGTCATTCAGCCGTGTCTGACTCTTTGAGGCCCCATGGACTGTAGTCCACCAGGTTCCTCTGTCTATGGGATTTCCTAGGCAAGAATAGTACTAGAGTGGGAACCATTTCCTACTCTAGGGAATCTTCCAGACCCAGGGATCGAATCCACTTCACTTGTGTCCCCGTATCGGCAGGTGGATTCTTTACCAGTAGTACCACTGGGAAGAACCTAATATTGCCTATTAACATGCAAAAACATAAAAGGAAAAGACAGCAAAACTAGAGGGTATCAAAGTGGGAAAATGTCGGAAAAGAAGGAAGTCAGCAAGAGCAGTGTTACAAGTTATTCATATTATAAATTATTGTTGTCCCTTTCTTTCATGCACCTGTAATTCTCTACTCAGTCTTTTATGCCTTAATGAGTGAAAATAGTATAATCATGAGTAAATTACTATGAGAATGCTGCTGCTGCTGCTGCTAAGTCGCTTCAGTCGTGTCCGACTCTGTGCGACCCCATAGACGGCAGGCCCGCTAGGCTCCGCCATCTCTGGAATTCTCCAGGCAAGAACACTGGAGTGGGTTGCCATTTCCCTCTCCAATGCATAGAAGTGAAATGTGAAAGTGAAGTCACTCAGTCGTGCCTGACTCTTAGCAACCCCATGGACTGCAGCCCACCAGGCTCCTCCATCCATGGGATTTTCCAGGCAAGAGTACTGGAATGGGGTGCCATTGCCTTCTCCTTACTATGAGAATAATTAAGTGATATTGTAAATATAGCCATTCAGTCTGTCACTGAGTATCATTAAAAAAAAGATAGCTACTCTTGTTATTTTTAGACTTTCTGGGAAAAAGATCTCTTACATTTCCTTTTTCTACAGCCATAAACTAAGCATTTAAAATTTTATCACTAACTGACAGCTATAAATAAAAATATTTCTATATTCAATAGTACAGTCATTCTCAAATTCATGCTGACTGAAATTTCAGTTCCATTCTCAAAAAATGTGTACAATGAGATGTTGGCACTACTTAATTGTTGAAAGCAGTAATTCATCATCCCTTTTTGGGGGAGGAATTGAGTTGCTTTTTTCAACTCTGTAATTACTTTGCTACAAGAAATTTTAATAAGGATATATTTTTAAACCAAAATTATACCTGAAATCATGGGAAACATAATTATTTTGAGTTCGACATCAGTTTGGAAGCCAGAAGAAAATTGTTCTGATACTCTGAAAGGAATTCACAGGAAAAATATAAAAGAGAGAGTTATGTAACTGAATTTTGAAGGTGCACCTGGACTGTAATTTTTCTCAACAAGTTTGAATTTGAATACTATGATTAACTGTGTTCACTTTGAACAAATAATTCATAATGAAAATGATCAATTTTCACAATGATAATTACTACAGAACTTTTTTCACAACTAAATTTGCTGATAATATAAAAAGTGTAAGGATTTAATGTTGTTTTTATTGTGGGATAATGAGTGAAAAAACTTCTATCATAAATCATCCTTTATCACAATAGCTGTGATTTCATTCACTCTGGGAGAAAAATCGGTTTTCTTAGAATCTTAAATTAGGTGGTAGGCATCATCACTTAAACTGTTCTGTTGATAATATTCCGAAGGTTTCAAATAATTAATTGAAATATTGGAAAAGAAAAAAAATTCTTTTTTATTAAAGAAGTAGTAGGCATCCATGTTTTCATATTTATATCTGTATTTTCTATACACATTTAAATTCTTGTTTCTTCATCATTCTGGGTTACATTAAAATGAAGATAATGAAGCGAATAATATTTTACTAACAGTTAGTGTGTGCTTATAATAAATGGAGGAAAATAAAAATGTGCAGATCTGATGAATGTTTGGTTGGAATTATTTTAAAAAGGGGAATCTATTACAAGTTAAAGAAAAGGGACAGTTTTAGATTAAACCAGTCAAAATTCACAATTAAATCATTAGAATAAGATAAAATAGTTTAAGCAGTTTTGTAGATTTTCAATCAGCTGACATCTCATGTGTCACCACACATCGCTTGTTCTAGCACTCGTATATCTGATGTGTGAAAGTGAAAGTGAAAGTGAAGTCGCTCAGTCGTGGCCAACCCTCAGCGACCCCGTGGACTGCAGTGTGCCAGGCTCCTCCTTCCATGGGATTTTCCAGGCAAGAGTACTGGAGTGGGGTGCCATTGCCTTCTCCGAACATCTGATGTGTAAAAAAGGTAAAAAAAATGTAACGGTAAAAAATCTGATGTGTAAAAAATGCTATCAATGAAAGATTACGCAAGTTACTTTCTGGAACATACATACATATAAATATATCAGACTATTGGCTTTGAAACCAGCTTTCGAACAAGGGAGTTGCTATCAATTACCTCTCAGTGGAGAATGAAAAAGCAAAAGTGGAATAGTTAAATATACACATATATACTCACAGGTATTTGCAGGTATATTTTGGGGCAGGGATTGGATATTATCAAATCAGTCATCTGATGACTAGTAGGATCACCACACATAGATGTACTCTTTTAGGCCTGCAAAGAAGCTTGCAGCCAAGGAGACAAAGCACCAGCTGACATCTAGTCTATATCCTGATCATCAGGACTTCCAAAGTTGCAATTGTTCCCACCACAATGAAACCTATTTTTATAAGGCAACTTTTCTTTCAGACTAAATAATGCCTTCCCCCATACAAAAATAGTCTATGTTCTAACCTTTATAACCTGTGAATATTTTGCCTTACATGAAAAAATGAACTTTGTGTGTATGATTATTTAAAGATCTTGAGTTGGGGAGATCATCTTTGATTATCCATGTTGAGCCAGTATAATCACAAATGATAAAGAGTCAGGGAGTTCCCAGGGAGCTCAGTGGTTAAGAATCCACCTACAAATGCAGGAGATGCAAGAGACATGAGTTTGATCCTTGGGTCTGAAAGGTCCCCTTGGAGAGAAAATAGCAACCTGCTCCAGTATGCTTGCCTGGAGAATTCCATGGACAGAGGAACCTGACAGACTATAGTTCACGGGGCCACAAAGAGTGGGGCATGACTGAGCAACTGAATGGTTATAGAGGGTCAGAGTCAGAGAAGGTAATGTGAGGACAGAAACAAAGGTTAGAGTAATGTGGGGACACTAGCCATGGAATGGATGCTATCTTTGTAGGAACTGGAAAAATTCAAGCAAGTAGATTCGCTCCTTGAGCTTCCAGAAGGAACATAGTCTGGTTGACACACTGAATGTCAATCAGTGAAATTGATTTTGCAATCCTGACCTCCAGACCTGTATGATAATACATTTGTGTTGTTTCCACACACTGTAGTGTGTGTATTGCATCAGCAATGGGAAGCTAATACAACTTTACAGATTAGAATCGACTGGGATGATGAAGAGGTTCAAAAGGATAACAATGCCCAGGTATAAAGAACCTGTGTGTGTGTGTGTGTGTGTGTGTGTGTGTGTGTGTGTGTGTTAGTAGCTCAGTCATGTCCAACTCTTTGAGACCCCATGGACTGTAGTTCGCCAAGCTCTTCTGTCCATGGAATTCTCCAGGCAAGAATACTGGAGTGGNATGCTGCTGCTGCTGCTGCTAAGTCGCTTCAGTCGTGTCCGACTCTGTGCGACCCCATAGACGGCAGGCCCGCTAGGCTCCGCCATCTCTGGAATTCTCCAGGCAAGAACACTGGAGTGGGTTGCCATTTCCCTCTCCAATGCATAGAAGTGAAATGTGAAAGTGAAGTCACTCAGTCGTGCCTGACTCTTAGCAACCCCATGGACTGCAGCCCACCAGGCTCCTCCATCCATGGGATTTTCCAGGCAAGAGTACTGGAATGGGGTGCCATTGCCTTCTCCTTACTATGAGAATAATTAAGTGATATTGTAAATATAGCCATTCAGTCTGTCACTGAGTATCATTAAAAAAAAGATAGCTACTCTTGTTATTTTTAGACTTTCTGGGAAAAAGATCTCTTACATTTCCTTTTTCTACAGCCATAAACTAAGCATTTAAAATTTTATCACTAACTGACAGCTATAAATAAAAATATTTCTATATTCAATAGTACAGTCATTCTCAAATTCATGCTGACTGAAATTTCAGTTCCATTCTCAAAAAATGTGTACAATGAGATGTTGGCACTACTTAATTGTTGAAAGCAGTAATTCATCATCCCTTTTTGGGGGAGGAATTGAGTTGCTTTTTTCAACTCTGTAATTACTTTGCTACAAGAAATTTTAATAAGGATATATTTTTAAACCAAAATTATACCTGAAATCATGGGAAACATAATTATTTTGAGTTCGACATCAGTTTGGAAGCCAGAAGAAAATTGTTCTGATACTCTGAAAGGAATTCACAGGAAAAATATAAAAGAGAGAGTTATGTAACTGAATTTTGAAGGTGCACCTGGACTGTAATTTTTCTCAACAAGTTTGAATTTGAATACTATGATTAACTGTGTTCACTTTGAACAAATAATTCATAATGAAAATGATCAATTTTCACAATGATAATTACTACAGAACTTTTTTCACAACTAAATTTGCTGATAATATAAAAAGTGTAAGGATTTAATGTTGTTTTTATTGTGGGATAATGAGTGAAAAAACTTCTATCATAAATCATCCTTTATCACAATAGCTGTGATTTCATTCACTCTGGGAGAAAAATCGGTTTTCTTAGAATCTTAAATTAGGTGGTAGGCATCATCACTTAAACTGTTCTGTTGATAATATTCCGAAGGTTTCAAATAATTAATTGAAATATTGGAAAAGAAAAAAAATTCTTTTTTATTAAAGAAGTAGTAGGCATCCATGTTTTCATATTTATATCTGTATTTTCTATACACATTTAAATTCTTGTTTCTTCATCATTCTGGGTTACATTAAAATGAAGATAATGAAGCGAATAATATTTTACTAACAGTTAGTGTGTGCTTATAATAAATGGAGGAAAATAAAAATGTGCAGATCTGATGAATGTTTGGTTGGAATTATTTTAAAAAGGGGAATCTATTACAAGTTAAAGAAAAGGGACAGTTTTAGATTAAACCAGTCAAAATTCACAATTAAATCATTAGAATAAGATAAAATAGTTTAAGCAGTTTTGTAGATTTTCAATCAGCTGACATCTCATGTGTCACCACACATCGCTTGTTCTAGCACTCGTATATCTGATGTGTGAAAGTGAAAGTGAAAGTGAAGTCGCTCAGTCGTGGCCAACCCTCAGCGACCCCGTGGACTGCAGTGTGCCAGGCTCCTCCTTCCATGGGATTTTCCAGGCAAGAGTACTGGAGTGGGGTGCCATTGCCTTCTCCGAACATCTGATGTGTAAAAAAGGTAAAAAAAATGTAACGGTAAAAAATCTGATGTGTAAAAAATGCTATCAATGAAAGATTACGCAAGTTACTTTCTGGAACATACATACATATAAATATATCAGACTATTGGCTTTGAAACCAGCTTTCGAACAAGGGAGTTGCTATCAATTACCTCTCAGTGGAGAATGAAAAAGCAAAAGTGGAATAGTTAAATATACACATATATACTCACAGGTATTTGCAGGTATATTTTGGGGCAGGGATTGGATATTATCAAATCAGTCATCTGATGACTAGTAGGATCACCACACATAGATGTACTCTTTTAGGCCTGCAAAGAAGCTTGCAGCCAAGGAGACAAAGCACCAGCTGACATCTAGTCTATATCCTGATCATCAGGACTTCCAAAGTTGCAATTGTTCCCACCACAATGAAACCTATTTTTATAAGGCAACTTTTCTTTCAGACTAAATAATGCCTTCCCCCATACAAAAATAGTCTATGTTCTAACCTTTATAACCTGTGAATATTTTGCCTTACATGAAAAAATGAACTTTGTGTGTATGATTATTTAAAGATCTTGAGTTGGGGAGATCATCTTTGATTATCCATGTTGAGCCAGTATAATCACAAATGATAAAGAGTCAGGGAGTTCCCAGGGAGCTCAGTGGTTAAGAATCCACCTACAAATGCAGGAGATGCAAGAGACATGAGTTTGATCCTTGCTTCTGAAAGGTCCCCTTGGAGAGAAAATAGCAACCTGCTCCAGTATGCTTGCCTGGAGAATTCCATGGACAGAGGAACCTGACAGACTATAGTTCACGGGGCCACAAAGAGTGGGGCATGACTGAGCAACTGAATGGTTATAGAGGGTCAGAGTCAGAGAAGGTAATGTGAGGACAGAAACAAAGGTTAGAGTAATGTGGGGACACTAGCCATGGAATGGATGCTATCTTTGTAGGAACTGGAAAAATTCAAGCAAGTAGATTCGCTCCTTGAGCTTCCAGAAGGAACATAGTCTGGTTGACACACTGAATGTCAATCAGTGAAATTGATTTTGCAATCCTGACCTCCAGACCTGTATGATAATACATTTGTGTTGTTTCCACACACTGTAGTGTGTGTATTGCATCAGCAATGGGAAGCTAATACAACTTTACAGATTAGAATCGACTGGGATGATGAAGAGGTTCAAAAGGATAACAATGCCCAGGTATAAAGAACCTGTGTGTGTGTGTGTGTGTGTGTGTGTGTGTGTGTGTGTGTGTTAGTAGCTCAGTCATGTCCAACTCTTTGAGACCCCATGGACTGTAGTTCGCCAAGCTCTTCTGTCCATGGAATTCTCCAGGCAAGAATACTGGAGTGGGTTGCCATTCCCTTCTCCAGGGGATCTTCCCAACCAAGGTCTCCCACATTGCAGGCAGACTGTTTACCATCTGAGCCATCGAGGAAGCACTAAAGAAACTGTGAG
Source organism: Neotragus moschatus (assembly GCA_006410615.1). Classification (NCBI taxonomy): domain Eukaryota; kingdom Metazoa; phylum Chordata; class Mammalia; order Artiodactyla; family Bovidae; genus Neotragus; species Neotragus moschatus. The sequence goes on from SJYA01002685.1 coordinate 312,537, forward strand.
TATCATAATTAACATGGATACTATCTATTCCAGAATCTTGTGTTCAGTTCAGTTCAGTCACTCAGTTGTGTCCTACTCTTTGTGACCTCATGAATCGCAGCAAGCCAGGCCTCCCTGTCCATCATCAACTCCCAGAGTTTACCCAGACTCATGTCCATTGAGTCGGTGATGCCATCCAGCCATCTCATCCTCTCTATCGTCCCCTTCTCCTCCTGCCCCCAGCATCAGGCTCTTTTCCAATGAGTCAACTCTTTGCATAAGGTGCCCAGAGTATTGGAGTTTCAGCTTTAGCATCATCAGCCAGTAAAACTGGATCCAAAAAACGTCATCTTGCACAACAATTCATACTTTGAGTTTCTCATTTACTAGCAAGGATTGCTACCTCTATATCTTTTTTTTTCATTTGAACAATCTTAAATAATCTATACGAACAAAATTATTTTAAATTACCTTTCTGTTCCAGGCCACACATACTGTAGTTTGATGGCATACCATTCTATATATCCTCCAGCAATTCTCAATATATTAATCTACTTTTAAGGACCTAGTCTCATGTTATACAGGTGAATATCAGGAATATAGAAGTTCCTTCTCTCTCTAATGATTTTAACTTCTTAGCAGAGTTGATGTTCATCAGTTTTGCAATAATGAATGCAGTATTAATAATTATCATTTTGCTAGTGTCTTAATAGTGACAGTTAAAAGTGTAAATGTGTATAAGAAAAGGATGTAAGAAATTGTCTTCAGAGAGCTCCCCACATAGGTTCATTAATAAGCACAATCTTCAGGCTCCCTAAACACCCAGATTACATTACCTAATTCAGATTACATTTAGGAACCTAAAAAAGTCTGTAGTAAACAAAACTATTTTTTCATGGGGATTTTAATATTCTGCTCACCACCCCTAATGCTTTTGGAAAATATCTACTTTCCCACATGCCTATTAGTGTTTATTTTCTGAACAGGAGAATTTCTAGGAATACCATTGTCTAAACAGGATCAGGATAGGTCTCCCTAAAGATACATGTTTGAATAATGCCTTTGTATTTTGAAAGATAAAATGTCTATATTGCATCCATTGAGCTCAGCAGTTTTCAATTTTGAAATGTTAAAAAATATTGCCAATTCGGTAACATTGAAATTGGTACAGTTGATTGTTCATTGCTTTCTTACTCTGTTATTCCCTAAATGAATTAACTGAACATCCACACATTAAACCATTTTTACATTAAACAATTAGTAATGCTATGTAATGATTTAGAATGTCATAAACATTTTCTTAACACACATGGTAAAACAAATATACTCCAATAAGATGAATTTTAGAAAATTATAAGTATGTTTTAAAAAGATCAGCATGATCATTGCTTGTGTAAAAGAACTGACCACCTCATTTAAAATATGCAAATAAATTCCATAAACATTGAAAAAAGTAAAAAACAACAGAAATGAATTTTAAGATATTTTATTAAAATGTAGACAATAATATTTTCCTGTTATTTTTATTTTTTTGCTAATAGAAGGAGTCAACTTTTATTTCTGCATAACATACCTTGCTACCCTCCTAATGTCCTTGTCTTTTACTCTACCAAATTTAATAATTATAATAACCAGATAATGAGGTCAATTTATACGTCTCAAATTAATATTGAGGTCATAATACATTTCTTTATTCTTTCTCTTTATTTGGCTTATCCATGCTGATCAAATTAAGCTGACCCTCATTTTACATTGTTCTTTGTAGAAATAAGCGGTGTCAAATTATCTGTCTTAATTAAATCTCTGCTATCAAAATGAGACTAATTTCTTACTGTCTGTCATCAGCATAAATAAGTCAGAAGCTCGTTGTTATTTTCACATTACCATTTTATAATACTTTAACCTGTATATTAAAACTATTCAAGTTTATGTCTCAAGCTGAATTTTGATTTTATTATGCATTTTTAAACTAACAACTAACTCTCTTGAGAAATAAAGACTCCCAGAAAGATATAGTACTGCAGTAGTTATAATTAACATTTAAATTCTGCAAGAGAATTAATCACTTTTTTGATAGCGTAAACTAAGAGCAATGATGTCTGGTAGAATTTTCTGCTAAGATGGGAAAATTTGTCTGCACTCTCCATGGTGCTATCCATTGGTCATGTATGACACTGAACATTTGAAATGTGGCTAGTTTGAAAAAGTCCCTGAACTTTAATTTGTATTTAACTAATTTAAATTCAAACAGACAGAAGTGCCTTGAAACTGGAAAAGAATAAAGACTAGAAGAAAGAATTATGAGCTGTGTTTTAGATCTGGATTGCTTAATCTTGTTCTTTTTAAACTGATTCTATTTTAACATCACTTCTCTGAGCATCAGTGTCTTCATCCAATCAATAATAGTTTCTTTTTGAGCATCCATCAAATCCTGCCACCTATGTTAAGTCCTATGGCTACAAAGATTATTACATCAGAATTGATACCGCCTCCCATTCTGTAGAAAAAAAATAACATGATACTAATGATGTCATAATAAATTTTTTAATTAAAATTGTGATGGGGCTCTGGAAGTAAAGTAAAAAATTGAATGAAATTATGAGACAGGAGTTTGACCAGGTCTGATGGGTCTGAAAAACTTCCAGAAGGAAGTGATTGTTGTACTTTTAGCTGAAAATAAGTGCTAGGAGATTTCTAGGTGAAGAAAAATATAACCAATTTGTCATGCATTCTACTAGTTGCTAAAGATTCAAAGAGATTTCATTACCCTTAAAATTTTATGGAGTAGCAGATAAATGATCTAAGTATGGTGCTTTCATCACTCCCAAACAACTGTTCCATTAAAAAATCTTTATGACAAAAAGCATGATTTTTATGTCCCATATTTGGAAATGATAGTTTTGACCAAGACAAACTTCTGTGTGCTAAAACTTATTGGAACCTTGGGTATATTTAAGGTAAAATGTATTGGCACCTTGGTTATATTGGAATCTTGGGTATTACAAGTCTTGGAAAACATCTTAACTAAGAATCCTTTTCTTAAACTTTTGTAACCATAGAAATTTGTATACTTGTCTTTTTCTTTGCTTCTTCTCCTCCTTCTCCTGCCTTTTCTCTTCCTCCTCTCCCTCCTGAACATTTCTCCAACCCCTTCTTCTCCTACTTCTGTGGGGAGTCTTAGTAACATGACTTCCATCAAAGATTGCTCTGACTATAACTTAGAAATCCCAGTTATATTTCAGGTCCCTCTATCATAAGGTTCTATCACACTAAAGTTCTAATTTAGTTTGATATTGCTTTATTTGCTTTTCTGTTTTTAAAGTGATGGCTCATCAATAGTCTACTTTGAATCTGTTTTATATTATTTTCATTATATAATTATTTCCTCAGTAAATAATCTTAGTTGTGCTGTGCTGTGCTTAGTCACTCAGTTGTGTCCAACTCTTTGTGACCCTATAGACTACAGCCCGCCAGGCTCCTCTGTCTATGGAGAGTCTCTAGGCAAGAACACTGGAGTGGGTTCCCATGCCTTCCTCCAGGGGATCTTCCCAAACCAGAGATCAGACCCAGGTTTCCCACATTGCAGGTGGTTTCTTTACCGGCTGAGTCACAAGGGAAACTCAACCTTAGCTGATATATGGTTAAATAAATAGCAGGGAGCATCTTGTTAGACAGTGCTCCTGGTAGGTTTGTTTAAGTTTTGGATCCCTAACAATTTCCTTTTCTTCTGCAATATTTTCAACATTTTGCCAAAGGCAGATTTTCTAGTCTGTCATTGGTCATTTCATCCATCCTCCCTGGACTGAGAATGGAGGAGGAGAACCTTGCTATATTTTGGTGATTCTTAGCCTTGCTCCATTTCTTCTTCCTCTGAGGTGTTCTTATACCATTCAGTGTAAAAGTTAGCTGCAGGCCGCTACAATCCCACTACTGCTTAAGCTAAAAATGACTTTTTCTTTATGGTTTGTTGCTTTAAAAATATCTATTTAGGAAATATTACAAGCTGCATTATTAACCATTATTATTCACTAGATCTTATGCTAAGTACTTTCAGCACCATCTCATTTAATTTTCATAATACCCCCCCCCAAAATATAGACTGCCTTGAGGAAACTGGCATTTAGAGGAATGAAGTCTTCCCAAGTGATGTGTTTTGTCTACAACATTGAAAAAACAAAAAAAAAATGTGGGTAAATACTTATCTTTGACGTTGCTTTTTAACTGAGGAAAAATTGATGTATAAAATTATATTAGTTTCAGGTGTACAGTGTAGTGGTTCAATATGTGTGTGTGTGTGTGTGTGTGTGTGTGTGTAGTGAAATAATCACCACAATAAGTCTAGTTAACATCTATACCATTTTATTAAAATGTATTCTGACTTGAGAGATAAAACTTGATGAAATATGTACTTCTATGGTGTCTCAGGGATAAACTGCCTGCCAGTGCAGGAGATGTTGGAGACCTGGAGACTTCAGTAGTCTTGCCTGGAGGGCCCCACTGACAGAGGACCCTGGCAGACTGAAGTCCGTGGGGTCACAAAGAGTTGGACACGACTTAGTGACTGAGCACGCAAGGCCACTCAATCAGACTAGACTTTGTGCCTTCACTGAAATGTTATTTTCCATTAATAATATTATAATCAATGATAATTTTAAAATAATTGAGAAAATCTGTTTTGTTCACAAAGTCCTGGTATTTATTGACTTGAGTAAATCAATTATATTATCTTGATTGTGCTAAACCTATCCAGATGAAATTTATTTCAAACTTTTTTGAAATGTTGTATTTTTAATTTATGCAGACATTATTTGAAATAGGTTTTGTATTTGATTTATAAGATTAACAGATCATTGTAACATTTGGAGAGAGAAGGATTTATGTCAAATATTTACTGGATAGAAAATATTCCCTTTCTAGAGATTTAATAACAAAAGTTTTTTTGTTATGATGAGTAACTGGTATAATTAAGCTTCGAGCTCTCCAGGTCACTGTTTATCCTCTCTTAGATATGAAAAAGATAAATAAAATCAATTTTTAAAGAAATTACAGTTAAAAGATATAACTGATATTGAACTGAACTGAACTGACATTAATTTTTACATTGAATTAAAGATTAAATTTCCTATTTTTCGAGATTTTTTAAAAGTATACTGTGAACTTGCACATATTCCTACTTACATTTTTAGTTGTATATTCACAGTGCTTGAGAGGACTCTGCACCATCTTGGTTGTGATTAGAAGAATAATCATTATCTACACTTGGCCTAAAGTATATGATACAATCTATGCTAGTGTGCTGCTCATGTGATGAATGGATGCAAGGCACATGAGAGGGAGGCTTAAGATAGATTATGTTGATAATAATCCTGTTTAACTGAGAAGAGTAGAGGTAAAAGATTGTTTTAGGATTAAGATGATGAGTTTTATTTTGTTGCTGTTTTATTTAATGTTCCCAAATGGGAAATACCTAGTAAATCAATGAGGTAGGGATAATGATAGAAGCAATAGTAGTAGTAGTCAATGCTCAGTCATGTCTGACTCATTATGACTCATGGGCAATTTTCCCCATCCATGGGATTTCCCATGCACAGCTACTAGACTGGGTTGCCATTTCCTATTCTGGGCAATCTTCCTGACCCAGAGACTTAAGTTGTGTCTTCTGTATTGGCAGACAAATTCTTTACCACCGAGCCACCAGGGAAACCCTTTAAATCTATTTCAGGCATGAAAGAAAACTGACATGTAGGAGGCAATCTGAGTATTTGGTCACATATTAGATGTCAGATAAATGTGTGTACATAGCGAAAATATTTGACTCTGAGTTTTTATTTCTCTCTATTCAGTGTTCCAAATTCTACCTACTCTATCTGTTTTTCAGTATGAGCATTAATCTTCCATGCAGGTTACATATCTAAATAGCTCTATAAATATTTGTGCAGTTATTTCTGATGCATCTCTAATTCTTTAGTCCTTTTGAAAGCTTATCATATAAAAGGTGATGTACTGGCTCTGGACATACATATATCTGTGAGAAATGATTTGTGATTGAAAAGACTCAGAGAATTTACAGATTGTATAGTCTAGTCGGGCAAACAATTTCCTTTACAAGAGAGCAGGGTTGTATATTATTTAAAGTATTAGTGGTGAAGTCGTGTCTGACCCTTTGCGACCCCATGGATTGTAGCCCACCAGGCCCCTTTGTCCATGGAATTCTCCAGGCAAGAATAATAGAGTGGGTTGCCATTCTCTTCTCCAGGGAATCTTCCTGATTCAGGGATCAAACCCAGCTCTTTCATTGCAGGCAGATTCTTTACTGTCTGAGTCAATATAGAAGACTATATTCTGAATTCTGAGTTTTAATCCTCATGCTGCAACTCTGTAGGGGAGGAAAACATTTTTCCCTTTTAGGTTTTTTAGTCGCTCTAATAACTAAATTGACATAAGAGAGATTTATGAGAGAAAAGCAATTTTAATTTTGTAGGTAGAAGAGTCCACAAAGATATGAGAGGCATAGAGATGGAGCAACAGGAACTCTCATCACTGCTGGTGAGAATGAGAAATGGTTCAGCTGCCTTGGAAAGCAGTTTGGAAGTTTCTTACAAAACTAAACAGACTTCTGACATATGACACAGCCGGGAAGTTCTTTGGTAATTGCTCAAAAAAACAAACAAACAAAAAAACCCCTTAAACTAGGGACTTCCCTGGCAGTCCAGTGGTTAAGACTCCAGGTTTCCAATGTACAGGGTGTGGGTATTTCTAGTTAGAGGAGCTAAGATACCATGTGCTGTGTGGTGTGGCCAAAAATAAAAAAGATAACATGTCCTCTCAGAAATCTGCACAGAGACATTTATATTAACTGAATTCATAATTGCCCAAACTTGAAAGCAACCAGTGTATTTTTCTGTAGGTGAAAGGATACATAAACTATGGTATTTCCAGACAGCACAATATTATTCAGTAGTAAAAAACAAAACAAACAAACAAAAAAACTATGAATTCATAAAAAGACCTGAAAGGAATTTAGAATTATATTAATAAGTGAATTAAACCAATCTGAAAGTCTTTATATTCTGTATGATTCCAGCTATATGACATTCTAGAAAAGGCAAAATTATGGAGACTATATTAACTATGATTGTAAGACCTCTAAAAATATGTAGGCATAGGAATCTTTCTTAATTTAATATGTTCTTATTAATATAAATAAGCTGTATTGTGATATGCCTAGTAAATGTGTGTGTGTGTGTGTGTGTGTGTGTGTGTGTGTGTGTGTGTATTTGTCTGTCTTTCACATAAAATAAAATCAACAGCCTACTACAAAGAAACCTTGAAAAAATATTTAACCTGCAGGAGATTGAAAGTGAGCTACTTGCCAAGAAAAAATAGCATCTAAATTTAGCTTCTTGGTAGGCAGGAAACACAAAACCAAATCATTGTGAGCTGTCCCATTACATACAATGGTAAACAATTCCATTTGCCAATATTTCTACTGTGTGATTGCCTCTTATTCCAGGTGTAGTTTCTCAATTGCTTAGTAACAATTTGTTTCGGTATACCTATTCAGAAGTAACATATGCTATAAAAGGTAGGACAGATACAGTCTTGAAGGTGATTTTCAATAACTGCAGGACTCAGTGAGAAAGAAAAAATGAGAAGAAATATGAAAACTGCTAAGTAAATAAAACCAGACTTTTAAAAATTCCCATGAACTTGCTATCTCAGTGTGCTAGCTATTCAAATGAATATTAATTTTTGTTCACTTTCCAAATGACTTTTCTAAATCTTTATATCTATATGCAAAGATAAATTCATCTACACAAGATAGCCACCAATATCCTGTTTCTCTGTACCTGTTTCAGAGATGTATCATGGAAAATTCTTTCATCTGTCTTCCATGAGATACAAGTGATCCTCAGAGGTTTGAGTGATCCCTATTATTACTGGGAGGACTATTAGTTTGAACAGCTGAAATAGCTAGAGTGTCTGGAGTATGGAAGGGTTACATTGGCAGTCAGGAGATTACTTCTAACAAATTAATTTAGCAGAAGATCACTCCCCCACTACAACTGCATGTATTGAAGGTATTTCCATAAGTAGTAAAAGAGGTTCAGGTATATATAAAAGGCAAATGGAAAAGTAGTCAGTCTTGATCATGATAAATGGTAGGTACTGTAATTGGTATATTACACTGAGATAATTGTGGAAGTATATTTGCATTGAGTTTTTATTAGTCTCCTTCAGACTTTATTACCTTATTATCTTGCTATCAATATTAATTGGGTACTCTTCATTGCTCATTCAAAGATTCTATGACTTTGAACAGTCCAATTAACTTTAGAGACTGATTGTTTTTATGTTACAAATACAACCTACTGACTTGCACATTTTCATAAGAGCTTTGTGTAGATGTTGCAAAAATCACAAAATTCGATAGATTCCGATATGGATAACTTAGCGTGAAACATATCTACTTCAAAAACAAGAGTAACCTCTATGGAAATATTTTTGTTACATTGATCTAAAAATTCATATTTAGTTTATAGATATAAAATAAGCATCATAGAATGATGTGCAAATGAGTGATAGCTAAGAATTTTATTTAAAAAAAATACTTTCCTTGGAGGATGAGTTGAAAATAGTTAAAAGAAGGTGGGATATTGATTAACAGAAAGATTTGGGGCTAAATAAGAGGTAACTTAGTAGCTTCAAAGATTCTAAAGATATTTTATGTGAAGATTGGTGAGATGTTGGTCTATTCCTTTTATTGCTTAGTTATTTTAATTTATTTATTTATGGTTATACTAGGTCTTTGTTGGGCTTCTCAAGTAGCACTTGTAATAAAGAATTTGCCTGCCAATGTAGGAGACAAAGAGATATGGGTTTGATTTCTGGGTTGGGAAGATTCCCCGGGAGAAGGAAATGGCAACCCACTCCAGTATTCCTACCTGGAGAATTCCATGGACAGAGGAGCCTGGTGGGCTGCAGTCCATGGGGTTCCACAGAGTTGGACACGACTGAGCCTGCACACTCACATATACTGGGTAGCTGTTGCTGCATGTGGGCTTTCTCTGGTTGCAGCAAGTGATGGCCACTCTCTAGCTGTGGTGTACAGGCTTCTCATTGTAGTAGCTTGTTGCTGAACACAGGCTCTCGAGCACAGGCTCAAAAGTTGCAGTGCATGGGCATTGTTACCCTGTGGCATGGAGAATCTTCCTGGAACAGGGATTGAACCCATATCCCCTGCATTGGCAGGCAGGTTGACTCTCAACCACTCAACTGTCAGGGAAGTCCTGGTCTATTCTTAATTGAATCTCAGTCAAGACATATCATGTAAAAAAGGTCTACAGTTGAAGAAAGCATTCTGAAGTCTTGAAGAACATGTGATTTTGTTTCGTGGTGTTGGTGTTGGGATTAACAACATATTCCAAAATAAATGTTATTCTCTCAGTTTTGTAAATGGATATGCTGAAAGCGTAAATAAAACTGATTTAATATCCAGACAGACTAGCTATCTGCCTGCATCAGATTTCCAAGTTTTCCACTTTTCTTTGCCTTGCTGTTTTCATCTGCCTATGTTATAATGCCTGTCTGTGGAGTGCTTGACTCAGGGCCTAGCATATAGCAAGTATTCAAAGAATTGAATTAATGGACAGCATATCTCTTAATAGAAAGATATCACTAGCTATCTATCCATTCAATTGACCTTTGAACAGCACTGCGTATAGGGGCACCTCTCTCCTTTCCATAGTCAAAATTTTGCATTAACTTTATAGTCAGTCCTCCATATCCAAGGTTCTGCATCCTGGGACTCAACCAACTGCAGATCACTCAGTACCATTTTCTCTGATCTTACTGTCTCTTCTCACATCAATGTGCAATAAAACCTTCACATTTTATCTCTGCATTTAGTTTCCCAGAATAAAAACATGTTTTCAGTTTTTTTTTGTGTGAAGCCAGATGTGGCCATGTAACTAGTTTTTGACAATGGAAAAAAAACAGAAATATGGTGCCTAGCCTTTGGGCCTTTGTTAGAAAGGATACACCCTTTGTTATTTTTTCTCCATTCATCATGCTCCTGCAACATTAGTGTAATGGCTTGACATCTAGCTACTATCTTGGATCATGAAGACAAGAATCACACCCTAGGGATGATAGACCATAAACTAGAAAGATGTTTTCATCTGTGAAGGCTTTTAGCTGCAAAGTTGCTACACCATCTGTGGATAACCTGTCTCTATTTACATTTCCATGAGAGTTAAGTTTTGTCTTATAGTCAGTTTGGGGATATCTGTTTATTAGAGCTAAACATAATCTTGAACACTATAAGTACATTTTGTATGCCAACCATTATTTTCTATATTTTTATGTATTTGATTATGTATATTTATGCTATAATAAATAGAGTACATTATAGTCTTGTAAAGCAGACATATCAGTTTACACAAAATAATCCTACCTATAATCATTGGAGGACTTCATGGAAAGAAGCAGTGTCTTAAAGTTTTTAAAATTCAATTTGCCAAATGAAAATCAGTTTACCTACTGAGTGTCTGCAGTACTTAGAATAAGAATATAAAAAAGATAAGGAAAAAGAAAAAAAAATGAGCAAATAGAACACAAGCTCTGTAAGTGGTTTTAGTTTTATAAATAAGTGGTCTAGTTCTGATAGAAATTATTTCATTTCTCCCCTGAAGAGCACAATCTTTCTAGGAAAAACGGATAGTTACTTAATATTATAATATCTACGTATCCAATTATTCATCTCTCAAAGAGAAAAAAAGAGAGGAGGAGAGGCAGAAACAAAGGGAAGAGAATGGGGGAAGAGGAGAAATAGAAGGAGGGAGAAGAAAGTGAAGAAGGTGAAGAAAGGATGAAGTTGAGGTGGAATGGGAAGAATGAAGGTAAAGAAAGTTTCACTCTATGAAATGTCGAGATGAGTTCACTTAACCAGGAGTTGCATCAGGAAAATGTCCAAACCCTTTAGAGTAGTTTTGTCTAAAAGTCCCATTTTCCCTATTTTGTAAAATGAAAAAAAAAAAAGCTAAGAATGACTGTAGTTCTATGACTAACTAGAAAGTAAGAAAAATGTCATTATTACAGAATGTCTTCTGTAATGACAGAAGACAATTGTCCAAGAACAGATTGATTTTCTGTAAATACATTTATATTTATCAGAAAGTCCAGAAAAGTAAACAAATGTATCTCATATTGTTATTCATTTACATCATTTACATATTAATATTGAATATTTATTTATCTCAATAAACATTTAATTATATTTAAGTAGTGCTTTTTCTGGTGGCTCAGACAGTAAAGCATCTGTCTACAATGTGGGAGACCTGGATTCAATCCCTGGATCAGGAAGATTCTCTGGAGAAGGAAATGGCAACCCACTTCAGTACTCTTGCCTAGAAAATCCCATGGACAGAGGAGCCTGGTGTCCATGGGGTCATAAAGAGTCAGACATTACTCAGCGACTTCACTTTCTTTCATTTTCTTTCTTTCTTCTTGGTTGCTCAGATGGTAAAAAATCTGCCTGCAATGCAAGAGACCTGGACTCTATCCCTGGGTCAGGTAGATCCCCTGGAGGAGGAAATAGCAACCCACTTCAGTATGCTTACCTGGAGAATTCCATGGAAAGAGGAGTCCAGAAGGCTACAGTCCAACAGGAGTTGCAGAGTTGGATGTTACTGGAGAGACTAAGAACTAGCACTAACTCTAGAATATTTGTGGCGTATTGACCTATTATTTTGTGTTTTATTTATCCCAACAATTTTCCATCCTCTAAAGACAAACAGAAAGGTTTTTTTAAACATGAAATGAATATAAATCATCCATATATATGACTGAATATTATATGTATTTATAATTTCAATAACATTTTAATTTTTGGTAACAAAAAATAATAGTGTGTAAAAGAAAATAGATTAGAAATAGTGGTGGGATCAAGTTGAAAAATGACAGGATAAAATGGTTTCTGTGCATTTTGCATGACACTCATTGTTATTCACAAAATTCTTAACAGAAGTGGAAAGAAGACAGCCATTTGCTTACATCCTATCTACTGGGATCTCCTTGAACAAATCAAGACATACGTTCAAGTTCAGAAAGAGTAAGACCCCACTCACAGATACATGGCAGTTCAGTTCAGTCACTCTGTCATGTCCAAATCTTTATGATCCCATGAACTGCAGCATGCCAGGCTTCGCTGTCCATCACCAGCTCCCGGAGTTCACCCAAACTCATGTCCATTGAGTCCATCCAACCATCTAATCCTCTGTCATTCCCTTCTCTTCCTGCCCCCAATCCCTCCTGGCATCAGAGTCTTTTCCAATGAGTCAACTCTTTGCATGAGGTGGCCAAAGTACTGGAGCTTCAGCTTTAGCATCATTCCTTCCAAAGAAATCCCAGGGCCGATCTCCTTCAGAATGGACTGGTTGGATCTCCTTGCAGTCCAAGGGACTCTCAAGAGTCTTCTCCAACACCACACTTCAAAAGCATCAATTCTTCAGCGCTCAGCCCTCTTTATAGTCCAACTCTCACATCCATACATGACTACTGGAAAAACCATAGCCTTGACTAGACAGACCTTTGTGACAAAGTAATATGCTTTTGAATATGCTATCTAGGTTGGTCATAACTTTTCTTCCAGGGAGTAAGCATCTTTAATTTCATGGCTGCAATCACCATCTGCAGTGATTTTGGAGCCCCCAAAATAAAGTCAGCCACTGTTTCCACTGTTTCCCCTTCTATTTGCCTTGGGACCGGATGCCGTGATATTTGTTTTGTGAATGTTGAGCTCTAAGCCAACTTTTTCACTCTTCTCTTTCACTTTCATCAAGAGGCTCTTTAGTTCTTCTCTACTTTCTGCCATGAGAGTGGTGTCATCTGTCTATCTGAGGTTATTGATATTTCTCTTGGCAATCTTGATTCCAGCTTGTGCTTCTTCCAACCCAGCGTTTCTCATGTTGTACTCTGCATATAAGTTAAATAAGCAGGGCGACAGTATATAGCCTTGATGTACTCTTTTTCCTATTTGGAACCAGTCTGTTGTTCCATGTCCAGTTCTCAATGTTGCATATAAGTTAAATAAGCAGGGTGACAATATACATGGCAAGAAGGTAGCTAAACTTTTAATATACTGTGTGATGATGTGGGAATTACACATAAAGATATGTAATATCTATTCAGGTGGGACACTTGTATCAAGGAAAAGCACATACATGTAACTGAGTGGCATTTTGAACTAGGCATTTTTTTCATGTAATCTAATTTTTATTTGATTGAATAACTGAGAGAAATATAATAATTCAGACTGCTTTAGTTTGTGGATATTTTATCAAAAATGAATGAAACAAGCCTATAAATTTAATGAAGACAAATGACTGTCCTTGTGACCAGTGACAAAATTTGAGCATTCAAGCACCTGTGGGAATGTGAAAAACTTGTATGTATAGCACAAGCTTGACAGCATCTCAATATATAAAGCTTTTTAAAAATTATATCAGTAGTGATATTAGCAAATGTTATTTTATATCATATAAGGAGACATCAACATTTTAAAATATGCATTACTTAATGACCACTGTTCTCCAAGTGATCAGTGTATGATATTTAATATTACCAAATTATGAATGAATAAATATCTATTCAAACTGTAAGATAATGGAATCAATTTTAACTTTGTAGAATCCATAATCTATCATCTTTTGAGGCATTCTCAAAGAAGAATATGCACAATTATCTGAACACATTGTTAAAATACACTTCTATTTTTCTACTATATATTTATATGTGGCTGAGTTTTACTTCAACTATGACAACAAATCACAGAAGTTTGAAATCAAAAGTGTATATGAGAATCAGTTGTATTCTAGTTAGCCAAATATAAAAGATTTGTAAAATATGTAACCAAGGCCATTTTTTACACTACAATTATTTTGTTTTGGAAAATAAAGTTATTTTTAATCAATTAGCACATTGCTTATTAGTGTTTCAAATGAACTGATTTTAAGATCCCCTCTTTTAATATTCAATTAGTAAATAGCAAGTGATATAAACACAGACAGAGAAGTTCTTTGAGGATTGAAACAGTCTTATGAGAATAAAGATTTTAGGACTACAGCTCAACACCATTGTTCTCTTTGTTCCATGCCTCTGCCCTTAGAGAGGACAATTTTTATTGAGAAATGACCCACATTTGCAGCTGAAAAGACTTATAATCATGATTATACAAGGTAGAAAGTTAAGACCAGAGAGGCCTATTTTGATGTCGAACTAATTCCCTTTCAATCCAAGATGGCAGGACAACTCCATTAAAAATTTTGCAGATTTCTGATGTGAGTCCATTCCATGACCTAAAAGCCATATTCATGTTCTTTGTAAGATAAGAGGCCTCTGTAATCTTTGGTGACCAGATTGCTGTAAATAGCACCCTTAGACTTTTAAAAAGTTTTCTGCTCTGAGAGACTATGCCAGCCACTGTTTTAAATTTTTAGGGATCTTAAATGGAGAAGGCAATGGCACCCCACTCCAGTACTCTTGCCTGGAAAATCCCATGGATGGAGGAGCCTGGTAGGATGCAGTCCATGGGGTCCCTATGAGTCGGACACAACTGAGCGACTTCCCATTCACTTTTCACTTTCATGCATTGGAGAAGGAAATGGCAACCCACTCCAGTATTCTTGCCTGGAGAATCCCAGGGATAGAGGAGCCTGTTGGGCTGCCGTCTATGGGGTCGCACAGAGTCGGACACGACTGACGTGACTTAGCAGTTGCAGGGATTTTAAAAAAGTATATTACAGCCACACTTGATTTCATCTTTAACCTGATGCCATTTGTACTTTCTGCCTTCAAAAATGGGAATTGAGAAAGGGTTTACATTTTCAGCCTCACTCTAATAGCTCATTTTTCTCTCTTTGTACATTATCATGCATAGCTTATAACAACCGATTGATGCCTTTCTCACATTCCAAGAAATCATCTTACCAAGGTCTTATATATTATATTCACCTTTCCTATCTTCAAATATACAACAGGACATACTTTTACCATTTGTTGCTAAACTATATGTACAGTTCAATTCAGTCGCTCAGTCGTGTCCGACTCTTTGTGACCTCATGAATCGCAGCATGCCAGGCCTCCCTGTCCATCACCAACTCCAGGAGTACACTAAGATTCAAGTCTATCGAGTCAGTGATGCCATCCAGCCATCTCATCCTCGGTTGTCCCATTTTCCTCCTGCCCCCANAGAATGAAAAGGCAAAATGATAGGATACTGAAAGAGGAACTCCCCAGGTCAGTAGGTGCCCAGTATGCTACTGGATATCAGTGGAGAATTAACTCCAGAAAGACTGAAGGGATGGAGCCAAAGTATATGATATGTGTCATTATTTGTGTTTTGTTTTAATTTCTTTTTGCATTTTCAAGTCTTTGCTAACAATTCCTTTGATTTTTTTCCATGACTTCTTTTTTTTTTTCCAAACACAAAACCTGATTCGAAAACTAGTAATTTTAAGAGATTTTTTTTTTACAACAGTGCACTACTCCTAGAGCCAGTTTCTGTAACAGTAAGCTTATACTGCATAATAAAATATACTTTTATGCTTTTTAATTATTGACTTTGCTATTCAGTCTGGCTTGAGTGGTTTTACTCATTTGTGGGCCACTGACCTTAGCAGAGAAGCCCTATTTTTAACTGTGTATGTGGGCCATTTGCCCTCATCCTTTATCGGATCAACCTGAGCATCTTAATGATATCGGCAAGAATCTAAAACAGCAAAAAAGAACAATCTCATTGTGGAACTTCATCTTTGCTACTGTCATTTTCATTAATGTCTCACTGAACAAAGCAAATCATATGATTTGATCTAAAGGCATAATGAAAGTCAGAATTTTACGGAGAAGAATATGGACACAAGAAGGGAAGAATCTGGCCATCTTTGCAACCCACAAAGGAGAAATACTGATTTTGAAAATATTCCTACCATCATTCTGTAATACTGTGGACACCTTGTTCTTTTTAAAACTTCCAAAAGTGGGTGAAATTTTAAAAGCAAAAAGGAAGTGTTAACTACTTCATATCTGTTATTTCTTATGTGTTTAATGAAAAACATAATATATAAACAGATCATTAATTACATAATATATTTTCAAACATAATTTGTTGTATGTATGTCAGTAATACTAGGTGAACTATTTAGATAGTGGGTGAAAATTCAAACAATTTTAAACATTTTACTCTTATATTATTTTCATAGAAATGTATAGTCTNTGTTTAATGAAAAACATAATATATAAACAGATCATTAATTACATAATATATTTTCAAACATAATTTGTTGTATGTATGTCAGTAATACTAGGTGAACTATTTAGATAGTGGGTGAAAATTCAAACAATTTTAAACATTTTACTCTTATATTATTTTCATAGAAATGTATAGTCTAAATAACTGAGAGTATATTTGCAATGGATATTTTTGTGCATCCATATGTGAGCTCAGGGATATTTTACTAATAGAAAGGGCTTATCTGAGAATTGTCTGCTGATGCTAAAGCAATGTATTAGTTACCAAAATAAGCAGGCTTCATTTCATTATGTGCCTCTAAGAGATATTAGTAAATTATTAAAGAAATATTTTAATTAACTCAGAAAATATTTTAAAATGGTTTCCTTAAGCTTTTTCACTCTTCTATATTAAACTTTTTATTGATTTATGAAGTAAATTCAGAAAAACTACATTCCATTTGGAATCTGGAAAAGGCAATGGCACCCCACTCCAGTACTCTTGCCTGGAAAATCCCATGGATGGAGGAGCCTGGTGGACTGCAGTCCATGGGGTCGCTAAGAGTCAGACGTGACTGAGCGAGTTCACTTTCACTTTTCACTTTCATACATTGGAGAAGGAAATGGCAACCTGCTCCAGTGTTCTTGCCTGGAGAATCCCAGGGACGGGGGAGCCCGGTGGGCTGCCATTTATGGGGTCGCACAGAGTCAGACGCAACTGAAGCGACTTAGCAGTAGCAGCAGCAGCAGCATTTGGCTTCTAAAATTTAATAATTGAAATGCAATAATCAAGGTTTAAATTTCAATGTTAGAATAGTTAATAAGCAATATGAATTTTGTTTCTTCATTGACTCAGTGATTCAATGAAAAGACCATATATATTGTTTATTTATTTATTTATTTTTAATTTTACTTTAAGTTATAATACTGTATTGGCTTTGCCATACATCAACATGAATCTGCTATGGGTGTACATATGTTCCCAATATTTAGACTGATGTCTGCATATTTAAATAGATTTTAATTCTATATGTTCTTGCTGCCTATTAACTCAAATATTCCTCCTTAGAAACAAAGCTTATAAATGTGTAATATGTTCATGTAAGTACACGCATGAATTATATACATAAATTATCTGAGTATAAATTATTTTCCTTGAATTTTGGAAATAAGTATAATTAATCTGAAGCCTAGGAAATTTTTAATTAAACACTACTTGACAATTAAAAAATATAAAATTCTAGTGATCTATGAAAAGAGACATGAAAGCTCAAATAAGACCTTTCAGAAAACTAAGATCATAGCATCCGGTCCCATCACTTCATGGGAAATAGATGGGGAAACAGGGGAAACAGTGGCTGACTTTATTTTTGGGGGCTCCAAAATCACTACAGATGGTGACTGCAGCCGTGAAATCAAAAGACACTTACTCCCTGGAAGGAAAGTTATGACCAACCTAGATAACATATTAAAAAGCAGAGACATTACTTTGCCAACAAAGGTCCATCTAGTCAAGGCTATGGTTTTCCCAGTGGTCATGTATGAATGTGAGAGTTGGAATGTAAAGAAAGCTGAGCACCGAAGAATTGATACTTTTGAAGTGTGGTGTTGGAGAAGACCCTTGAGAGTCCCTTGGACTGCAAGGAGATCCAACCAGTTCATCCTAAAGGAGATCAGTTCTGGGTATTCTTTGGAAGGACTGATGCTAAAGCTGAAGCTCCAGTACTTTGGCCACTTGATGTGAAGTGCTGACTCATTTGAAAAGACCCTGATGCTGGGAAAGATTGAGGGCAGGAGGGGAAAGGGACAGTGGAGGTTGAGATTGTTGAATGGCATCACCAACTCAATGGACATAATTTTGGATAAACTCCAGGAGTTGGTGATGGACAGGGAGGCCTGGCGTGCTGCGATTCATCGAGTTGCAAAGAACTGGACATGACTGAGCAACTGAACTGAACTGTTGAAAAGAGACAGAAAATATTCCATTTGCTATAAATCCAGAAAACTTCAATTGAGTTGGCATTATATTTCCAAAATATTGCCATCAACATATCAAAAATCTCTGAAGAAAGTTAAGAAACCAAAAAATAAAGAAGGAAAAGTTAAATAAAATAGTAGCATACTGATAAGATAATGTGAAGATATTTGTGAACTTGGGCAAATTCTGGGAGATGGTGAGGGACAGGGAGGCCTGGCATGCTGCAGTCCATGGGGTCTCAAAAAGTTAGAGACAACTGGATGACTGAACAGCAACAACAAATGCTAAGGTAATGTAAAGAATATGTTAAAGCAAAACTTTGCTTTAAGCTCACAAGCCATAGCTATTATTCTAGAAAATTTTCATTGCAGATTCTTTCAAATAGAGATATGAAAATATTCTATTTGCATCCTCACTGCCCATTTTAGTCATCTTTCAAAACTGTATGATCTTTTTGCTGCCCCTATCCTTCCAGAGATGCCTCTGTGGACAAGTTTACTATGACCTTCTTATTGGTAAATCTTATCCCCTCATGTGCTTTCTTAGCTGTTTGATCACTCTTTTCTCTGTGACACTAATCTCTCAGTATTCTTCCTAGCACTCTATTGTTTTCCTGAAACTTCTCTAGGCAGTCATGCTTGTTCAAGTTCTCTGCTTTGTTCTTCTTAAGCTCCAGGACAGTTTGAGTTCAGTATTTTCTCCCCTGGATTTTCACTCTATACATAATCCCTGGGGCATGTTTTTTCTTTATGAAGTTCCAAGAATTAATTACATTATGATGATTCCCAAGTCTATATAGCTAGCTTCATATTTTTCCCAAAGTGGAACTGCTAATTAGATAAAAGCAGACAGAGTTGTCAATAAAATATTGAATGAGATATTAAAAAATTCAGCAAGAATAATGAAGTAATTATCTTTCTAGAGGAGTTGAAGTTAATGTAAAACAAAAGCTAGGATGATGGCTGATGTCTACTGGGACTGTCAGCTTGAAGGAGGATTATTTTGATGATAGAGCATTTTACTATTTTGATGAAAACAGTTGGAAGGAGGGAAATATTGAAAATATAAAAGATGTAAATTACAAATGGAACAAAATGCCTACAAAGGAAAGAAAGAATAGGAGCATATCACACAGCTGGATAAACTGGACCTGGGCAAAAGAGATGCATCTTATTCTTAAAAACAAAAGGGATTAAAATTTTAAATGACTGTTTTTATAAAGCCTTTATTATAGACCAAGAGTAGGCATGGTTTTCTCATCCTCAACACTAGGTATATAGTATAATGTGATTTTTTTCCTCACTTAGCTATATCACATTTTCCATCTCAATAATGAATATAATAATTATATTTAATCATTTTCAATTATTGTTAAGGTTATAAAAATGGGAACCCTACAAATAATCTATTTATAAACAATATGTCATAATTAAGCAACTATGTGGTAAATAAAATAAAGTTTTTAGCATATATTTTTGAGGTAGCTTTGCTATTTACCACAGTATTTTTATGTGTTATCATCCTATTCAGAATAACTTTCTATGAAGATAAGAGAGCAAGGAATGGATCAACATCAATTCAATAAGTATTTCATTCGTTAAGGGCTTCCCTATGGCTCAGATAATAGAGTCTGACTGCAGTGCCAGAGACCTGAGTTTGATCCCTATGCCTGGAAGAAGTCCTGGAGAAGGAAATGGCAACCCACTCCAGTATTCTTGCCTGGAAAATCCCATGGATGAAGAAGCCTGGCAGACTATGGTCCATGAAATTGTAAGGAGTCAGACACGTCTGAGCAACTTCACTTTCTTTTTTTTTCTTTCATTAGTTAAACATGTATGTATTTTCAAAATATGATTCAAAATTATTTTAGTATTGCAAACTTTCAGTAATAGCTAATTATAATGGTTAACTATCAGTGGCCCTGTAAAAGAAACTGAAAAACATACACTCATTTCTGAATTGCAATAGAAGATTGAATTCTAATTCAATTGGCTATATCATATGGACCCAGGCTGAATTATGTATATATTTTTAATAGTAATCCTACATGAATACAGTCACCAGTATTTCATTTTAAACACAACAGTTTGTTTTTATCTCTGTTGGTATTAGAATTGTGGTGGAAGCTAGCTGCTTTATATACATAATAAGATTGGAAAACACCGATCAAAAGAATATTAACATATGCATAGTAAAGATTGGAAAACTCTGGTCAAAGGAATCCTTTTCTTAGAAAGTCTGTGGAAATTTCACACTGTTGATGTGTGCCTACCATGGGGATGAAGAAAGACATTTTAAATTAAAAAGAACCAAGGTTTAAAAAAAGCACAGTACATTATTCTGCATATTCTATTAATATTGTTGCTTGTCAACTGAATAAGGTGCCTGTCTTCAAAGAGGAAAGCCAAAATATTTTAACTGAGTAAACACTGGAATACAGGATTCAGTCATCATCCAATTAGCCTAACCCAGTCATTGCCTTAACAGATAAATTAATGTGGAGTATCCCTGAAGTCTTCCTGAAAGTCACATAATCCTATCATCTAAAGTCATGATTTCTAGGTGGTACAGTGGCAAAAAATACACCCACCAACACAGGGGACACAGAGATGAGGGTTCAGTCCCTGGATGAGGAAGATCCCCTGAAGGAGGAAGTGGCAACCCACTCCAATATTGCTGCCCAGTAAATCCCATAGACAGAAGAGCCTGGTGGGCTACAGTCCATATGGTTGCAAAGTGGGACATGACTGAGTGGCTGAACCCATAGGCACACAAAGCCATGATTTTTTCAAGAAAGCTATGTAAGAACCAGGACTTTCATATTAAAGATAACATAAATTGAAGCTGTTTTGCCTGCATTTCTCAAATATATCAACAAAAACATTGAGTCAAAAATATGCAAGTTAAGAATAATCACACTTAAATAATAAAAGTGAATAACTTTCATTGATTTGAACACTAGAACTTTTAAATAGTCATCAAGGAAGAAATGTTTGAAAGTAGTGACACGGATGACTCTTTTAAGGTAAATTGTGCTGACCAATATAGCTTTGATGTTGCTCTCTTTGTTATTGCTCATCAGTCACTCAGTCGTGTCTGACTCTTTGTGACCCCATGGACTGCAGCACACCAGGCTTCCCTGTCCTTCACCATCTCCTGGAGCTTGCTCAAACTCGTGTTCTTTGGGTCAGTGATGCCATCCAACCATCTCATCCTCTGTCACCCCCTTCTCCTCCTGCTCTCAATCTTTTCCAGCATAAGGGACTTTTCCAATGAGTTAGCTCTTTGCATCTGGTGGCCAAAGTACTGGAGCTTCAGCTTCAGCATCTGTCCTTCCAATGAATATTCAGGATTGATTTTCTTTGGGATTGACTAGTTTGATCTCCTTACTCTCCAAGGGACTCTCTAGAGTCTTCACCAGCATCACAATTTGAAAGCATCAATTCTTTGGTGCTTATCTATGGTTTAAATAACCTGATGAGGTTTACCTAGATGATCTGCAGATCTCTTGGATGGTCAGAAAAATGAAGGTATAAATCCTGTCTATAACCATCTACTACTCATATGTGTTGAGCTAAAGGCATCAACGAACCCCAATTCATCATCTGTAAAGTGGAGATAATAATTCCTGCCTTTTTGATACATTATAATAATTACCAGTAATACATAGTCACAGAAATGTGTTGTCAATTGTTAAAATAAATCTATTAATAGAGAAAAGTTTATACTATACAAAATATTTCATTTATTTTTAGATCATTCTGAATTGATTTAATAAATGAAACTCAGTATTTTAATATTTCCTTTTTTTGATATCTTTTCTAGTATATATCTTTCTCTTCTGACAAGTTTACTTCCAGAACTACTTCAAATCACAGATATCAACATTCAGTCCACTTTAACTTTATCTTGCACTTTAGACTCCGTGTTTCCTCCTATATCCATTTTCTTTCTATTTCTTATCTTTTCTATTTTTTTCATAACTGACCAACTGGAAAAGCAGGTTAGTGTGGCATATTCAAAGTCTGGCACCTATAATACTACTTCTCCCTTCAACTTTCTTTTGAGCGGCTGCTGTCTCTCAGCTCTCAGAATTCTATTGCATGAAATCTAACATGCACCATTTCTTGTTTATCCCAGATGCATTTTTTTAGCTATCATTTTTCATATCTAGCATTACTTTTCTTCACTGGAAAGATATACACAATTTCACTTCCTGCCATTTTTTTCTGGTCATATGCTAAATGAAATGTCAGCTTTATTTAAATGTTGAGCCAAATTTTAATAATAGCAGCAATAATCATATTATCATAATTTTCGTAAAATGATAATTATACTGTATACCTTTGCCATTTTTACTATATAGCAGCCACTTATCTAAGCATTTAGCTTTCAGTTGTGAAAAACCACTGCTTGACTCAGACATCCTTCCCTAGAACTACCACATTTCAGTCTCAAAAACTTTAATAACACCATGCTCTGGGCAACTGCTACCAACAGATCAGCAATAGTACACAGGGTTTTTTCTTCTGTCCTCTCAAAAGAATAAAGCCTGTTTGCTCTATTTCAGTGGTTCATCACAGCAATAAGATTTATTAATATTATATAAGGGACATCGAGTGGAAACAATAGATTCATCTTCAACTATAGATTAAAAAGGAAATCCAAACCAAGATTAAAGCAGAAGAGGTTTTTATTTGGCAGTGAACATGGATTTTGTCAAAAGAAAGAGAAAGGAGACATGACTCTTAATAAAAAGATTGTCCCTTAGTTTTTAAAATCAATATGCTGTGGTATTATAAACCAATCAATAAGTTTCATCTTTTTCTTTGTAGAATGCAATGCATTTCAATGAATTTTTCTAATGGGGAAATAGGAAACATATATAAATAAATAAAACCTGAGGTAGAGTTCTCTTTTTTGTTTTGTTTTTAGTTCATAAACACTCTTTGGATATCAGCCTAGAGACTAGAAGCATGCTGTGTTACAATTGTGTACCTCAAAGAAGTAAGCTAACAAACAGAAGAAACCATATGTGAGAGGATTTTCAAAGAGGAAGAGACAAACACAATTTTCTAAAACTCAAAGAGGCTTAGCTTCTATGGAAGTCTTTAATACAGAAAACAGAGTTCTCAGACTGTACTTTCTTATTCTTTGAGAACTTACATGAGACTGCAATGCTCTTTTTCTTTTTTCTCACACAAACACTACTTTGAAGCAACTATAGATAATCCCTAGAGATGTATTTTAGGTACTGTATGTGCATATAGTTTCTTGGAGCTTTGTTAATGTATTAGTTTAAATAAACTAGCCTATAGTTTATGGTTTAATGCTTTCAGTATAGGTAAGCCAGTGTGGCATAGTAAGTAATACTGATAGTACACATTGAGATACATTATTATTTTCTGGAAAAAAAAAATATTTACAACATTCTTTAGTGGAGATAAAATCTACTACCACTGTTGGGAGAAAATAAGGTAAATGTGGAAGAATAATTTTACTACTGCATTGATCATCATTTTAGGGACTTTTGTGCCACCCCATGGACTGTAGCCCTCCAGGCTCCTCTGTCCATAGAATTCTCCAGGCAAGAATAGTGGAGTGGGTAGCCAATCCCTTCCCCAGAGGATCTTCCTGACCCAGGAATTGAACCCCATTCTCATATTGCAGACAGGTATTTTACTACCTGAACCACCAAAGAAGCCCTTTTCGAATGTGGTAAGATCTGCTGCTTCTGTTTATTTTGATTTAAATGATGTTGGGTTTAATTTAGCAGTGTTGGCTGCAGTATAAAGATATGTATGTTAATTTATATGTAAATAATAATTTGTATATAATATGGATGTATGATATGTTTTTCATATATAATATACAATTATAAATAATCAATCCATATTGTTTGTAATATATAGAATTTGCATATGTATAATGTATGCCTAGTATATAATTAGAATCTTACAATGCTCATTGGTGTTGAGTTGAGGTTTCGCCACTACCACCATCTCTGTTAATTCAGGAAGTAAGATTGGAATATACTTTGAAGAGTGTGTTAAAAATGACTTTGGTAGCCAGAAACTTGTGCATCAAATGGTTGGCCTGCTTTGAGAGCAGTTATTTTGAAACATAAGCACGGGGTAGAAAGACTTTTATTAACCATCTTTCTATGCTAGATTAGCCCTTATTATAGTGGTGGAGACATTGATTTCAATTATAAACACCATTCCCCAAATAAAAATTATCTCTGAAACTCTAAGCCATCTGTGATTTCTTATCTTTAATGAATTAGCTTCTTTAATTTTTGGGCTTCCCTGATTGCTCAGCTGGTAAAGAATCTGCCTGCAATGTAGGAGACCTGGGTTTGACTCTGGGTTGGAAAGATCCCCTGCAGAAGAGAACTGCTACCCACCCCAGTATTCTGGCCTGGAGAATTCCATGGACTATCCATGTGGTCAAAGAGTCAGACAAAACTGACCAACTTTCACTTCACTTCAATCCTTAACTTATACTAATAAAAAAACGGAAATCTCCACTCTGCTATCCAATTTTCTCACCTGTGCTAACTTACTGAAGATAGTGTCTACCTAGTCCATGTGACTGTTGATACCAATAACTAACGATTTTACATTTTTAAAAATGTATGAAAACACAAAATAAACTTCTTCAATATTAAAAAAAAAACAAAATTCTACCTTATTTAAAAAAATGTAGATTTTAAGGATATGATGAAGGACAAAAAATTATGATGTACCATCCTTAAACTCACAACTGGTGGAGAGATAGAGAAGGACAAGGAATTTATGTATAGTACGGTAAGTGGAAGGCAGATATATGAAGCTCCTACTATACGACAACGTGATTGAACATGTAGTTTAAATTTTAACAGAGAAAAGGTTTACCAAATAAAGAACCAGTAATCTGATCATTTTGGTACATTAAATGAAAGAAAAAAAGGATAGAAATTATAACAGAGGGAACAATATAGACAAAGGTTTTATAGAACAGAGCAATCCAGTGGATTTGGCACTATTAAAGATAGAGTGCACATAATTTGAGAGATGATGTAGATCACTGGTGAAGGGCATGTAGACAGGTAAGCATAGAAAAGATCAACAGTCTCAGGCAGAGAACCACAAGGAAAGATAATTTATTAGGTCATCTTATAACCAGTCATGGGCTTCCCTGGTGGCTCAGTGGTAAGGAATCTACTTGCGATACAGAAGACACGGCTTTGAGTCCAAGGTTGGAAAGATCTGGAGAAGGAAATGGCAACCGATTCCAGTATACTTGCCTGGAAATTCCCATGAACAGAGGAGCCTGATGAGCAAGAGTCAATGGCGTCACAAAAGAGTTGGACACGACTTAGGGACTGAACAGTATGTGCATTGAGGTGAAAATCTGCTGAGAGATCAAGGCTGATTTTTTTTTTTTTTCCCTAGTGGAAGTTCTTAAAAGAGAAAAAACACTGAAATCAAAGTTTTTAATTCCCTTTTTACTTAGAATTAGGTAAATGACCACAGTCAGGTATGAATCAAATAATAGCATTTGCTCTGATTTATATTCTTTCATGTCTACAGCTTTTCTTCTCAATATTTTTTTCCAAGGCTATGATCACATGCTTGTTATAAGTTCTTTATAGGTATTTGCTGTTCCCATTGTTCTAATCGCTAAGTAGTGTCTGACTCTTTGCAATCCCATGGAACCCGAGGGTCCTCTGTCTGTGGGATTTCTCAGACAAAAATACTGGAGTGTGTTTCCATTTCCTTTTCCAGGGGATATTCCCCATCCCAGGACTGAAACCCTGTCTGCTGCTTGGCAGGTGAATCTTTACCACTGAGACACCAGGGAAATACCCACTATAGGTATATATGCTTGGAACTCTGTTGCATCTCTCTGTCTATCTGTATGTACACACACACACACACACACTCTTCAAAAAGGTGTTTGCTAAATAATCAATACTCAACAAACAGGTATGAATTTTCTCAGTGTTACCACACAGTTTCTACTATCAGCCATTCTGATATTGTTCTGAATATCTTCTAAGTTTGCTGGATCACTGTTTTTGCACAAAGCTGGATTTTATAATCTCTTTACCTTTAAATGGAAATAATGATACGTTTTGAGGGGTCTCAGTTTTAAATAAATCCCCAGATTCAATAGCCACAAACATTTTAAAACCTTTCTAAGTATTCTTTTTAAACTATGGCTCAGGAAATTACAATTAATCAGTTTACCTTCAATATCATGTGGGTGGCATTTTGATGCCAGTAACTGCAAATTAGGGTAGTAGGAAGATTAAGAGACTCAGAAGACCTGATGAGTGATGATGCTCACTAGTGCACTTCAGCTGGCTACTAATTAGACAGTATTACCTCCTAAAGGTTGTTTCTAATCAAAATGGTAGAAAAACAAACTCTTGACTTTCCAACCTAGTAAGGCTATTGTAAACATTAAGATTATAATACAAATAAATTTATCTTTATGAAAGCATTTGTAACCTGCAATGATAATTAAATATTAAAAAATGTGTTATTACAGTATTGGTTTTGCTTTTGTTTTTGCAACCTTATGATTCATTGATTTGATTTGTTTACTGCAATTAATTCCTTTTTCACTATTAAATGCTATTGACTGTAACTAAATTTATGTAAAACACTTTTTTATTTCACATTCTGGCTACTGTATTTTGTTTTTTTTTTTTTTTTGGGTCTCAGGCAACATGATTAGGATTTGAACTATTTTTTTTCCATTAAGTTTCTATCATTGGCCTAATATTGGAGATCAGTCCTTTGCTTCTGAATGGTAATGTATGAGAACTTTCGAGATTTCAGAAAGCTGTTCCAAGAAAATATTTTAAGAAGGCTGAATTAATATTGTAAAAAATTTGGAATTTTGATTACTTTTAAGTATATATACATATATTTTTCCAGTTTATATTCCTAGTGCCATAGAATCAAGTTACTGAGCGGGCAAATTAATGAAGCTAGTAAGTTACATAAGCTAACCTTAGAAAATAAATTGCTACTATCTGTAAACAAAATAATCATTGTATGTATTGACATATCAATATGAAATGATGCAAGATATTTAACTTTAAAATATTCTTCATAGATAAATACTCATTATCACATTTAATAGTTTGTAATATCTTATAATTGTTAACATGCCATGCTGGTGTTATTGAAAATGCACAGGGCAAACATAGAAATACCGGCATGCCTCTAATTGCAAAGTTGTTTTTTCATACACACACTTTATTTATAATTATTCTTTGCATACTCATTTCTACAGGTATCTTACTGTGTAATACATCAAGTTAAAGGTCTAGTCATTACCTTGATGCATGAGATTCACTTTACTGGTGAGAAAGGCATGGCTGTTATAACAATTTTAATCAAATACATAATTTAGGCAAGAATGCAAGCACATTTTTTCTACACATTAAGGTCTTATGATGTTGCTCCTATGTATTTTAACTAATAAAACAATCAGAAATGAACAAAAAATTGCAAACTGCTTTATTAGAAGGATAAAATTAATTGGGAAATGCAGTCAAGTTTATAAGCCTGTTCCATGTCTCTCTTACCTTTGGCAGTGAATCCATTATGCTCAGCATCTTTGTAGTCATTCCTCCTGTATTTGAAGGTTAGCACATGTTTCCAGCCTGGTAACTCTCAACCCATTTGCTCACTGTAGAATCCCAGACTGACAGCTTGCCCTCATTCTGTTCCATCTCTTTCCCTTTCAGTCAAAGTCGCTGGTGTTTATTCTGTATGGCATTGTCAAAAAATATGAATTTTCCTGTGTATGTTGAGAGGAACCACATTATTAGAAGGGGGATTGTGCATAAATCCTTCCTAAATAATTCTGTTTCTATTCCTAAATTCTCCTAAGAAGGTTGAGTGTATCTGTGAATCATGCAGCTGATCACGTCAGGATGATTTTCCAGCCTCACACTTTACTCGATCTACAGAGCACACGTTACAACAGTGATTTCTTGGTTTTAAAAATCTAGATGGGCTAAGTATCTTCCACAGCAATGCTGATTCCTTCTTGATAGCAGTTCCTTCCTCAATTTATCTCTTTCCTTTCACACTTTGAATATAATTAGTAAAGAAAAACCAAGCCTCAGCGTCATCACCTTCCTTAGAAATCTCTCAGATTAATGTTCAGTCTCATCATTTATATCTGACCACTGAACATCCAACAGTAGAAAACAATGCAGCTCAAATTTCTGGAACTTTATAACAAGGATCACCTTTCTTCCAATTTAAGTACCCTGTTCCTCATTTCATTCCATCACTTCCCGGAAACACTTTTAATGATCATATTTCTATCAGCAGCTGCTCATGACAATCTGTGTTCTCTAAGATAATAGAAATTTTCTCAGTAGTGTTCTTCGCTTCCTCTGAGCTCTCACTGGAATAGTCTTTAACACCCATGTTTCTACCAACCATTTTTTTCAAGATAGATAATAACTTTTATTATGGTGCATCTCCAAATTTTGCCAGCCTCTATCCATTCCCTAAAAACAGTGACACTAAAAGCTTTAGTTTCACTACAGTAGCCTCCTATTTTCTGGCAGAAAATCTCTATTAGTTTCCTAGAGCTTCTGACTGGAAGAAACATAAGCTGGAATCAAGATTACTGGGAGAAATATCAATAACTTCAGATATGCAGATGACACCACCCTTATGGCAGAAAGTGAAGAGGAACTAAAAAGCTTCTTGATGAAAGTAAAAGAGGAGAGTGAAAAAGTTGGCTTAAAGCTCAACATTCAGAAAATGAAGATCATGGCNGGCGTGCTGTGATTCATGGGGTCGCAAAGAGTCGGACATGACTGAGCGACTGAACTGACTGAACTGAACCTCATATAGCCTTTAGTCCCTATGTCAACTTACTTTCTTGTTGGCCAAGCCACCACAGCCATCTCATTTGCATTCTAATCCTCAAGAAGAAGCAGATCAAAGAAGAAAAGACAGAAAAACAGCATGCTAAGTATCATCTTAAGAACATTTCTGGAAATTTCATATACCTCTACTTACTTCCCAGGGGTCAGAAGTGAAAGTGAAGTCGCTTAGTCATGTCTGACTCTCTGCGACCCCATGGACTGTAGCCTACCAGGTTCCACCGTCCATGGGATTTTCATACCATGCATAGTCATAGCAATAAGGCTAACAAAAGTTTTACATGGACAGGAAAATATCTGACAGTCTAATGATATTTTGATATCAAAGATGGGAAGGAAATATATTGTTTGTTCCAATAGCTGTCTTAACTACATAATTATGTTATTCATTTTTCTATTGTACTCATTCAGTCTCTTTCCTAAGGGGGAAATACCCTAACATCCCAACCGATTACTTCATTCAACTCAATCTCTGAAATTCTATGTGATAAGTAGTCCCCTTTTATCAGGTCTAGATATGGCTTTTTATTGTAACATGACCTCTGGAAACAACAACTTCTGGTAATCTTTAAAAAGGTACGATTAAAAAAAAAAAAAAGTATTACATCAGCAAACCAAATTTAACTTGCCAAGCAAGGACACTTACTAGTGGAAAAAAAAAATCACTCAGGGGACTAAATTAGAGATGTTTAATTGCTCGCAACCCGTTTCAGTATTCTTGCTTGGACAATCCCATGAACACACAACACCTAGAAAGAGTAAAAAATATATTATGTTATTTCTTCCTAGTGATGGTAATGAGATTGAAAAGTTGTCCTATGGTTAGGAAGGAATAAGTCTAGGGGTCTGCATACAAATAATTCAAACAAGAACAATTGTTCTTTGGCCAGTCCAGTGAGGTTCTGACATAATGAGGTCAATCAAAGATCATTTCGTTTTTCATAGCATTTGCCAGTTGTGATAAAACACACAGTCAGTTTTAATATTTTCTATTTAAGTGCTGCTCTAGGTGGAACAGTGGACTCTGTACCTGCAAATTAAAATTCAAGTTATGTGTCCCTAACACATTGAGTATGCAATTGTCCTTAGATAATGAGTAACCCACTTTACAACCTGCATTCGGAAAAAGGAAGAATGGGAAACACAAGGCAGTCATTAGTCGGGGAAGGAATTGAAGGTTCCTTGCACTGGCAGTGCAGTTAATTTCTGTTAGACCATCTGTTAGTGGCTGGGTTTGTTCTTTGGCATGAGCTGCCTTTTGCATTTTTCTCTATGGCCTCTGGATCCTTCTTTCTGGAAGGTTTATTTTTGTCCATTATACTCTCTGTCCACATGTGAGATTGGCAATGAAACAGATGTTCTTTTCAGAAGCCGAATGGCTTTAAAATGACAATTATATTGATGTAGGTTTGTTGGCCTAGAAATGGTTTTGAAAGGTTGTAGGCTAGGCTTGCAATATTTTTTTAATGTTTGTTTTTTGTTTTGTTGTATATTTTTGTGATACAATTCTCAACCACAACAAAAAACTTAGAAGACTTCTCACATATTTGCTCTTTGTGATATCCATTTGACCTTAGGTATATAGCTGATAGGGGCTTTCCTGGTGGCTCAGACAGTAAAGAATCTGCCTGCAATCCAGGAGACCTGGGTTTGATCCCGAGGTTGGAAAGATCACCTGGAGAAGGGGATGGCTCCCCACTCTAGTATTCTTGCCTGGAGAACTCCACGGATAGAGGAGCCTGGCAGGCTACAGTTTATGGGGTCACAAAGAGTAGGACATAAATAAGTGACTAGTACTTTCAGTTTTCACTTTCATATACCTGATAAGTCTGAAAGAGTGAGGAATTTGAGATATTACCCTATTTGTACACTTAGATAGACAGAAATATATAGATATGTATGATATAAAGATTGGATGATGGATAGAAGAAATTAATAAATATACACATATACACACATGCTAGCAGAAACACCAGATCTTGATCAGAGTCAAAAGGAAAAAAAGAAAAAAACTATTTTACTTACTCACGGAATACCTAATGTGGTTGCTGCTCCCTCATGGGGTATGTAATGAGAGGCAAATGTTCCGTGAATATGCAGAGTGGTCTGCACCACAGGAGAGGAACTTCCAACATGAATCTTGAAGTTTATATGGGTGTAGACACATTTCCTCCCCTCCTCTGGAGTTAAGAGAAAGACTTTATCTTTTATTTTGGAATGTAAGCAGATCTCCTCCTAGGGGAGAAGGAGAAATTCTCCAACCAGGAATGGAAACCCTGGCTCCTGGAGAGATAAGAAAGGTGTTAGTATGCTTTGAACAGAAAGAGTTGTCTCAGGTGAAAGGAGTTAAAAAAAAAAAAACAATAAGGCCCCATATATCTACCACCTTTAGAATGCAAAGAGCAGAAGGTACTGGGGAAAAGAAAAGGAAGATTTCTCTATCATTAATACATGCAAATTTCTGTCACTTGGGAGATCTAGACCAATTGGAAATACCAAGAAACCTGGAGAGGAGTGCCTTAAAATACCAATCACCTTACTAGATGAAAGTTTTAAGTCTGGAAACTTACATATTTGCTGGAATATGTAAGTTTGGGTTCCTTCACAACCCCAGCTCTCCTAGTTTTGTGATTGATAATTAAAAATCATTTGAAAGGTAGAGGTGAAGTGTGGTATGAAACAACAGTCCAAATCAAATATTTAGCTCAGACTGATACCCCTTGTTTGGCTGAGAACTCAGAGTGGCAAGCACTGGAAAAAAGACCCATGTCACATCCCAGTCTTTTGCTAAGGCTTTACCTTGAGAGCTGATGCTTAGAGCTTCCTTAAGCAGCAGTTGAGTTTTCAACTCAATCATGTGCCATACAACTAGATTGCTGATAAATAGGTGTATTGGCTTCCTTGGTAGCTCAGCACAGGAGACCCTGGTTCAATCCCTGGGTCAGAAAGACCCCCTGGAGAAGGGCTAGGGAACCCACTCCAGTGTTTTTGGGCTTCCATGGTGGTCAGATGGTAAAGAATCTGCCTGCAATGTGGAAGACCTGGATTTGATCCGTGGGTTGGGAAGATCCCTTGGAGGAGGGGATGGGATAGCCACCCACTCCAATATTCTTGTCTGAAGAATCCCCGAAGATAGAGGAGCCTGGTGGGCTACGGTCCCTGGTGTCCCAAAGAGTTGGACATGACTTGAGTGACTAAGCACAGCACAGAACAGCATGCTCTCTTCAGAGAAGAGCTTCCTCAATGCAGAAGAATTCTTTTTCACCCCTCTCATCTCTTTTAGCATCTTTCTCTGTGTTAAGTCATTCTCTTTCTTATCAGACTCTCCTAATAGTGACAAGAATACTTAATACACAATCTGCTTTGATTATTTCTGTACTCATTTGTCATGGCTGCCAGAAAACTGTGCTACAACCAAAGTGGCTTAAACAACAGAATTTATTTTCTCACAGTTCAGGATACTTAAAGTCCAAGATCAAGGTGTCAGCACTGCTGATTTCTTCAGGGGGATCCCTCCTTCCCTTAGAGATGGCCATCTTCTCTCTGTCTTCACGTGGTCGCCATCCCTCTGTCTGGATCTCTCTTCTAATCTCCTATTATAAGGACACAAGTTAATGGATGAGGCTGTACCCTAATGACCTCATTTTAAATTCACTACATATTTAAGTACTTTATCTCCAAATACATTTATATTCTGAGGTTTGCATTAGTACCTCAAGGTATGTATTTTGGATAAACATATTTCAGCCCATAAAAATTTAACTTATTATACAACCTATGCTATGATGTGCTTGGTTGCTCAGTTCAATTCAGTCCCTCAGTTGTGTCCAGCTCTTTGGACCCCATGGACTGCAGCACGCAAGGATTCCCTGTTCATCACCAACTTCTGGAGCTTACACAAACTTATGTCCATTGAGTCGGTGATGCCATCCAACCATCTCATCCCTGTTGGCTCCTTCTTCTCCCACATTCAATCTTTCACAGCATCAGGGTCTTTTCCAGTGAGTCAGTTCTTCGTATCAGGTGGGCAAATTTTGGAGTTTTAGCTCCAACATCAGTCCTTCCAATGAATATTCAGGACTGATTTCCTTTAGGATAGACTGGTTGGATCTCCTTGAAGTCCAAGGGGCTCTCAAAACTCCTTTCCAACACCAGAGTTCAAAAGCATCAATTCAGCATTCAGCCTTCTTTATAGTCCAACTTTCACATTCATGCATGACTACTGGAAAAATCATAACTTTGACTACTAGATGGACCTTTGCTGGCAAAGTAATGTCTCTGCTTTTGAATATGCTGTGTAGGTTGGTCATAGCTTTTCTTCCAAAGAGCAAGTCTCTTTTAATTTCATGGCTGCAGTCATGATATGCAGTGATTTTGGAGTCCCCCAAAATAAAATCTCTCATTGTTTCTATTGCTTCCCCATCTATTTGCCATGAAGTGATGGGACCAGATGCCATGACCTTAGTTTTCTGAATGTTGAGTTTTAAACCAGAGTTTTCACTCTCTTCTTTCACTTTCATCAAGAGGTTCTTTAGTTCCTCTTCACTTTTTGCCATAAGGGTGGTGTCATCTGCATATCTGAAGTTATTGATATTTCTCCAGGTAATCTTGATCCAGCTTGTGCTTCATCTAGCCCAGCATTTCTCTTGATATACTCTGCATATAAGTTAAATAAGTGGGGTGACAATATACAGCCTTGGCATACTCCTTTCCTGATTTGGAACCAATCTGTTTTTCCATGTCCAGTTCTAACTGTTGCTTCCTGACCTGCATACAGATTTCTTAGGAGGCAGGTCTGGTGGTCTGGTATTCCCATCTCTTTCAGAATTTTCCACAGTTTGTTCTGATCCACACAGTCACTCAGTCATGTCCAACTCATTGGAACCCCACAGACTGTAGTCCACCAGACTCCTCTCTCCATGGAATTCTCCAGGCAAGAATACTGGAGTGGGTTGCCATGCCCTCTTCCAGTAGATCTTCCCAAACCAGGAGTCAAACCCAGGTCACTGGCATTGCAGACAGATTCTTTACCATCTGAGCCACTACCAGTCAGTCAGTCAGTTCAACTCTCAGTCGTGTCTGATTTCTTGCAACCCCATGGACTTCAGCGTATCTGTCTTCCCTGTCCATCACCAACTCCTAGAACTTGCTCAAACATGTCCATTGAGTCGGTGATACCATCCAACCATCTGATGTTGGAAAGGATTGAAGGCAGGAAGAGAAGGGGACTACAGAGGAGGAGCCATCAGGCAAGCCCATTAAACAACCTGCCTGTACGTGATATGTCTTATGAGGGAAGCAGGGGATTTTTACCATGTTTTACCACTGCATCGTAAGCCCATAAACGTGAGTCCTTGCTATTTGCTGTAGATACCTTTCAATAACCCAAGGACACAGGATCTGTTACTCTGTCTTCTCTTCTGTCTGTGACAGATTACCCTCTATGTTTCTGCTATAAGGATACGTCATTGGATTTTGGGCTCACTCACATAAACTAGAATAATCTCCTTAACTCAAGATTCTTGACTTTGTTAAACCTGCAAAGAGTGTATTTTTTCCCTCTTTCTAATAAGGTGACACACCCAGGTTCCAATGATTAGGATGTGGCCAAATCATTTTGAGGGCTATCATTAAACCTACTACCTGTAGGAAATGCCTGTGTTAGAGAAAATAGTGATCCTTCCTGCAGAAGATTGTGCCAGTAATCTATCCACAGTGAAAATTTCTGCCAGGTGATGGACAGTGGTTAGGAAATTTGTCTGGAAGTGTTATAAACAGCAGAACCGTATTAAAAAGTTTTCTAAGCAATCTCTCTGCCACACTCAGTCTATCTCTATAAAATTGCTGTCCAACTTTATATCAGCCTCACCTCTCATCTAGACTGCTGCCTCTAGTTCTTCCAGCCTTTCTGTTTCACTTTTAATCAATACCAATTTTTTTTTCTGATCACAGTACTGGAACTGTACTGTGTGCATGCTAGGTTGCTTCATCTGTGTCCAACTCTTTGCAACCACACTGTCTTTATTCTGCCAGGCTCCTCTCTCTGTGGGATTCTCCAGGCAAGAGTACTGACATGGTTGTTGTGCCCTGCTCCAGGGGATTTTCCCAACCCAGGGATCATACTCGCATCTTGTATGTCTCTTGCACTGGCAGATGGGTTCTGGACCACTAGTGCAACCTAGGAAGAAGATATAATTGACATAAAACACTGTGTAATTTGAATGTGTACAGCAAAATGATTTGACTTATATCATAAAATGATTACTCCAGTAAGTTTAGTGAATGCCCATCATATCATATAGCTACAATATAAAAGAAATAAATTTACTATTTTTTCTGTAATGATAACTTCCAGGATCTACCCTCTTAATGACTTTCACATACAATGTACAGTAGTGCTAGTTATATTTATCATGTTGTTTATTACATCCCTAGTACTTTTCCTTATTACTGCACGTCTGTACCGTTCTGCTACTTTCATCCAATTCCCCCTCCTCCCAGCTCCCTAGAGCCAGGCATCCTGGAGTGTGAAGTCATGTGGGCTGTAGAAAACATCAGATCTGATGGAATTCCAGCTGAGCTATTTCAAATCCTAAAAGATGATGCTATTAAAGTGCTGAACTCAATATGCCAGCAAATTAGGAAAACTCAGCCATGTCACAAAACTGCAAAATGTTAATTTTCATTAGAATCCCAAAAAAGAGCAATACCAAAGAATGTTCAAACTACTACACAATTGCACTCATTTCACATGCTAGCAAAGTAATTGTCAAAATCACTCAAGCTAGGCTTCAACAGTTCCTGAACCAAGAACTTCCAGATGTAAAAGCTGGGTTTAAAAAAGGAGGAACCAGAGATCAAATTGCCAACATCTGTTGGATCATAGAGAAATCAAGAGAATTCCAGAAAAAATATCTCTTTCTGCTTCATTGATTATGCTGAAGTCTTAGACTCTGTACATCACAACAAACTGTGGAAAATTCTTAAAGACTTGGAATATCAAAACACCTTACTTGTTTCCCGAGAAACCTGTATGCAGGTCAAGAAACAACAGTTAGAACTGGACATTGAAAAATGGACTGGTTTAAAATTGGGAAAGGAGTACATCAAGGCTGTATGTCGTCACCTTGCTTGTTTAACTTATATGCAGGGTACATAAGGCAAAATGCCAAGATGGATGAAGCTCAAGCTGGAATCAAAATTGCCAGGAGAAATATCAATAACCTCAGATATGCAGACAACACCACTCACCTCCCTCCTGGAAAGTACCTGTTTGTTTTCTGTACCTATGATTAAGTCATGTTTTAATTCAAGAGATTAATGCTGCTATATTTAAGTTCTAATTGTCTTCTGACATAATTTATACTTAATATTGTAGATTAAAAATATTATGCTGGAATTATTTTTATACAGTCTTATGTGATGCTTTATATGTAAGTAAAGTTTCCCCTTGTGTTACTGGCCATGATTCTATCTTTCCCACTGTTAAAATTGCAACTGTCAAACCAGCTTCTCTCTTAAACCTAGAGAATACCATTTTTTAACAAGTTAAAAATTATATATATTTATTCATACATATATAACATATACATATATATATATATCTTAAAGCTTTGGGAATTTTCAAAGTAATACTATATTAAAAATTAAAGCTTTGGGAATTTTCAAAGTAATACTATATTAAAAATTTGCTTTAGATCTAAAATGCCTATAATAAAAATATTTTACAAATTTTGATTATAGTTATAGGCTAACTTTACTTCAGTAACAACGTTTCTTTGAGAGAAGCTAAAGTGATTTTGCTTTTACAGAGAAAAACTGATTATTTGAAGTAATTTTAATGACTAAACAGGCTTAGTTTTATAATTGCTTGTTTTTGAAATAGAATTGGGAGTACAGGCTTTAACTTGGCTAATTTTATTATTGCAAGTTCAGAAATGCTAAGCCACCTTGCATCTGCTAAGAAACACTTTTTATTAAGGATAAAGAAACATAAATCCAATTTAATAAAGCTTCCGTTTTTGAGCCCTAATAGTAGATTAAAAAAAAATTTGCTGAATTTAAGTGTTAGCATGAAGTCTTGACAAATGCATTCTATGGTTACATTATTTCCTCTGATAATAGGAGTTTTCCATAATTTTTCAGTGACTATTAGACAAGCATACTTACTGATATACTAAGAAACAGATTGAATGACATATGTCTCCAAAGATACTAGAATATCTATCAGTTCAGTTCAGTCGCTCAGTCATATCCTACTCTTTACAACCCCATGAGTCACAGCACTCCAGGCCTCCTAGTCCATCGCCAACTCCCGGAGTTCACTCAAACTCATGTCCATTGAGTCAGTGATGCCATCCAGCCATCTCATCCTCGGTCATCCCCTTCTTCTCCTGCCCCTAATCCCTCCCAGCATCAGGGTCTTTTCCAGTGAGTCAACTCTTCTCATGAGGTGCCCAACCAAAGTATTGGAGTTCCAGCTTCAGCATCAGTCCTTCCAATGAACATCCAGGACTGATCTCCTTTAGGATGGACTGGTTGGATCTCATTGTAGTCCAAGGGACTCTCAAGAGTCTTCTCCAACACCACAGTTCAAAAGCATCAATTCTTTGGCGCTCAGTTTTCTTCACAGTCCAACTCTTACATCCATACATGACCACTGGAAAAATCATAGCCTTAACTAGATGGCCCTTTTTTGGCAAAGTAATGTCTCTGCTTTTGAATATGCTATCTAGGTTGATAATAACTTTCCTTCCAAAGAGTAAGCGTCTTTTAATTTCATGGCTGCAATCACCATCTGCAGTGACTTTGAAGCCCAAAATATAAAGTCTGACACTGTTTCCACTGTTTCCCCATCTATTTCCCATGAAGTGATAGGACTGGATGCCATGATCTTCGTTTTCTAAATGTTGAGCTTTAAGCCAACTTTTTCACTTTCCTCTTTCACTTTCATCAAGAGGCTTTTTAGTTCCTCTTCACTTTCTGCCATAAGGGTGGTGTTCTGCATATCTGAGGTTATTGATATTTCTCCTGGTAATCTTGATTCCAGCTTGTGCTTTTCCAGCCCAGCGTTTCTCATGATGTATTCTCCATATAAGTAAAATAAGTAGGTTGACAATATACAGCTTTGGCGTACTCCTCTTCCTACTTGGAACCAGTCTGTTTTTCCATGTCTGGTTCTAACTGTTGCTTCCTGACCTATCAATACCTGTATCTATGTTTATATATGTATGGTTTTTAGTATCTATTTTTCATCTAAAAAGTGTTTCTAACTACATTGTTTATCAAATATTTTATATCATAGTATATGTATTATTTTTTACACAAACTTATCTTTTGTAAAGAAATCGAATTTAGGTGGTCTTCTCATTTACATTTTATTTGCATAGCAGAGTCCATTCATATTTTGCCTATATTGATATTTCAATTAAAACTCACTTTTACTTCAATAAAAATTTTGTTTCAACTAATTTTATATTTCCTATAAAAGTATAGAATTTCAATTTCCTAAAGATCATATGTGTATATACAATATAAACATACATAAAACTTGACAATACAGCTTCTATTTTGTAATGCATCGTCTATTTGTGATAGATCATCTATTTCAGCTTGTTCTTATCTACTTAAGATCATTTTCCTTACTTGAAAGGTAAAATGAAGTGAAGAAAAGGTGGTATGGTTAAGGTCAGATTGATCTATAATAAAT
The DNA here is from genome assembly GCA_006410615.1 of Neotragus moschatus. Classification (NCBI taxonomy): domain Eukaryota; kingdom Metazoa; phylum Chordata; class Mammalia; order Artiodactyla; family Bovidae; genus Neotragus; species Neotragus moschatus. The sequence goes on from SJYA01002685.1 coordinate 351,399, forward strand.
TAGCTGTAATGTGCCAAATAGTAACTCCACCCCACAAGCTCATCACTTTTCCTTTTATGTACTCAGGTAAATGAGTCTTTGAGACTGAATGTCACCTGGGAGGACATCACTCTTGAAAGCCCAAATGTAGCATAAAGGAAATGGACATTAGTTAGAGTTTACAGTAATCTCAGAGGATCTTTTAGGGATCAGCTTAGTTATAAATTGACGAAGAACCTTGTTTGCCCTCGGCTGTCAAGAATCATGAGAAAAGATGTTTAAAGTGCTTTGAAAAACTTTAATGGATGGCCATTTGTTTAAACTCCAGCTGTGGTACTGTACTTGTATTATTTCCTTCTCTTGGAAACACTACAAAAAATAAATATAAACCCTCCAGCTATAGATTTTCATAGCTAGTCAAAGCTTCTCCTGTAACCCAAATATAGATCAAATTACAGTTAAGAATTTTCAGAAAAATCATATTTAAGATAACATCTAGATACCTTTCTTAAAGCATCTCACATTTATATGGTGATGTTTTGTGTATATTTAAAGCTGCTATAATTTCTTATTTTTTGAGAAGCTTTTTTTAAGCCTCTATAATTTTAATAGCTTTTAAAATTGACTCTATTTTGTAAAAGCAAGGCTATTATACAAAATGTGTCATGAAACTGTAATTTGTTGAGATATTTCAAGTTGGGATTTATAAATAATGATTTGACATCAAAAAACAATGAGTACATTAAAATGTCCCTTTTTCCTTGTCATGAAATTTGGGTGTGCGTGTGTGTGTGTGTGTGTGGGCTCAGTTGTGTCCAACTCTTTTCGACCCATGAACTGTAGCCCACCAGGCTCCTCTGTCCATGGGATTTTCCAGACAAGAACACTGGAGTGGGTTCCCATTTCACTTTCCACATGGAATATGTAATTGTGATTAATGTACTTATCAGATCTTAATGTGAAATATTTTTTAATCTTTATAATCTCAGAAAATTGTGTTAACTTTTCATTATTTTATTCTTAAATAATTGTCACATAATCTCTAGCTATTAAAACATATACTAAATTAAAGGGTTTTATTTTTTAATAAAATGTCTTATTATAAATTAATAGAATTTTATTTTCTGATAACTACTCATGTTTCCTTTACATGTGAGAGAATATTTTCCTATTGAATATATTTTAATACTATAATGTACAAGTAAATCTTACATCAATGGAGAATACTCTTTTTTAAAAACATATTCAGGATTCCTGTGTTTTCTGGAAGCCTGATGCCACACTCATGTTAACTTCCTACAATATCTGTAGCAGTGACTCTTTTTAGATGCATGTAACTCCTAGTAGAGTCCCACTATTACTCTGTGTGTGTTAGTCACTCAGTCGTGTCTGACTTTTTTGCAACCTCATGGATTGTAGCCCTCCAGGCTCCTCTGTGCGAGGAATTCTCCAGGCATGGATTCTGGAGTGAGTAGCTGTTCCCTTCTCCAAGGGATCTTGCTGAAATCAGAAGAGCATTATCTTAAACAGTTAGTCTTATTTATTCCTTTAGACACATGAATTAGGGAAGAGTACTTATAGGTTTGACGTTAGAGCCTGGATTGCATCATTTTAATGCAGATATTTCAACTCTAATAATTTCTTGTACTCAGTTCAGTTGAGTTCAGTCACTCAGTCATGTCTGACTCTTTGTGACCCCATGAATCGCAGCACACCAGGCCTCCCTGTCCATCACCAACTCCGGGAGTCCACTCAGATTCAAGTCCATTGAGTCAGTGATGCCATCCAGCCATCTCATCCTCGGTTGTCCCATTTTCCTCCTGCCCCCAATCCCTCCTAGCATCGGAGTCTTTTCCAATGAATCAGCTCTTCACATGAGGTGGCCAAAGTACTGGAGCTTCAGCTTTAGCATCATTCCTTCCAAAGAAATCCCAGGGCTGATCTACTTCAGGATGGACTGGTTGGATCTCCTTGCAGTCCAAGGGACTCTCAAGAGTCTTCTCCAACACCACAGTTCAAAAGCATCAATTCTACGGTGCTCAGCCTTCTTCACAGTCCAACTCTCACATCCATACATGACCATGGGAAAAACTATAGACTTGACTAGACGGACCTTAGTCAGCAAAGTAATGTCTCTGCTTTTGAATATCCTATCTAGGTTGGTCATAACTTTCCTTCCAAGGAGTAAGCGTCTTTTAATTTCACGGCTGGAGTCACCATCTGGAGTGGTTTTGGAGCCCCATAAAATAAAGTCTGACACTGTTTCCCCATCTATTTCCCATGAAGTGATGGGACCAGATGTCATGATCTTTAGCCTAAGTTTAAAGATATAATATTGTAATGAGTGTAGATCTTCACCACTGCATAATGTATAAGCAATGGACACTGTGGTCATGTGATAAATTTTTGGAGGTAGCTGTTCCAAAATCTGTCTCAGAGTTTTCTATTCTTTTTTCTTTTATTTTTAATGTATTTATTTTTAATTGAAGGATAATCACTTTACATTTTTCTGAAAGGTAATTTGTTGGATGATTTGATTAGCTAAGAATTGCACAGAAACAGTGAATCTCTTGGAGTTATTCATTTAAGCGTTGGAACATTGTGCATCCAAGAGAAGGGTTATAATCAGAATTGCAATTCACTTCTAAGGAAGGAGACAAGAGAACTCAAAGCAGTGTGTAGGAATATCCATAGGGTTCTCCATACAAAATTACTGGATTGGGTTGCCATTATCACTCTAATGGAAGAAATTGAAGAGGAACTAAAGAGCCTCTTGATGAAGGTGCAAAAGGAAAGTAAAAAGGCTGGTTTGAAACTCAACATTAAACACACACACACACACACACACACACACACACAAAAACACACAAGGTCATCACTACATACAGTGCCATCACTTCATGGGAAATACATAGGAAAACCATGGAAACAGTGACAGACTTTCTTTTCTTGGGCTCCAAAATCACTGCAGATGGTGACTGCAGCCATGAAATTAAGATTCTTGCTTCTTAGGAGAAAAGCTATGACCAACCTAGACAGCATATTAAAAAGCAGAGGCATCATTTTTCTCACAAAGGTCCACATAGTCAAAGCTATGTTTTTTCCAGCAGTCATGTAAGAGGTAATGTAAGAGGTGGACCATAAAGAAGGCTGAGTATTGAAGAATTGCTTTCAATTTGTANGATTCTTGCTTCTTAGGAGAAAAGCTATGACCAACCTAGACAGCATATTAAAAAGCAGAGGCATCATTTTTCTCACAAAGGTCCACATAGTCAAAGCTATGTTTTTTCCAGCAGTCATGTAAGAGGTAATGTAAGAGGTGGACCATAAAGAAGGCTGAGTATTGAAGAATTGCTTTCAATTTGTAGTGCTGGAGGAGACTCTTGAGAGTCCCTTGGACTGCAAGGAGATTAAATCGGTCAATCCTAAAGGAAATAAATGCTGAATATTCATTGGAAAATTGATACTGAAGTTGAAACTCCAATACTTTGGGCATCTGGTGCAGAGTCAATTCATTGGAAAAGAACCTGACGCTGGGAAAGGTTGTAGGCAGAAGGAAAAAGGGATGGCAGAAGATAAGATGGTCACATAGCATCACTAAGTCAATGGACTTGAATCTGAGCAAACTTTAGTGGATAATGGAGGATAGTGGAGCCTACCATGCTATAGTCCATGAGGTCATAAAAAGGTGGACATGATTTAGCAACTGAACAACAAGAACAACAAGACCATATCCTATCGACCACCCCATAAAACCTGCAAAAGTCTTTGTTGGGGTATTAGCTAAATCATCAAGTTTCATGATTTTCTTTCCTAATTTTTTAGTAATATTTCATATAATTTTATAAGTCTATAGAAATATAAATGAAACAATACTAACCTAAGGCAGTATTATAAAATATACCTTAAGTAGGCACTATTATTTTTACAGTCCCTGATGGCTCCCATGGTAAAGCATCTGCCTGCAATGTGGGAGACTTGGGTTTGATTCCTGGGTCAGGAAGGTCCCCTGGAGAAGAAAATGGCAATCCACTCCAGCACTTTTGCCTGGAAAGTCCCATGGACAGAGGAGCCTGACAGGCTACAGTCTGTTGGGTCGCAAAGAGTCGGACACGACTGAGTGACTTCACTAATTGAAACACTGCCTGTTCAATTTCATGAATATCTTTGATAAAATGTCTTATGTCTGTTTTCTGAACTATTAGGATGACATTGTCTATTTATTTCTATGACTGTTATAAAACACAAAAATAAAAGAAAAAATTGGGGGACAAAATTTACCATTCCACATCTTACATTTAGTAGTTCAAACAAAGGTGGTATTCCTCCTCTAAAAGTTATATTATCTAAATATTCTAAAAAGAGTTGTCTAATTTCTAAGAAGGTGAGGACAAAGTTAACACAACATTTTATCTGGGATAATCCTAAGGCAGGCATCACTTTATTGGTATGACAAACTACCATCCAACTTGTAGCTGGAAGTCAACAGACTTTTGTTCCACAAAGTTGATGCCAGTCATTAGAGCCATCAAGTGGTCTATTTTTAGTTTAAGTACTTCTAGAAAACCCAAAGATAGTTTACGTTTAAAAGATATCTAGTGTGACTTTTTGTTAAGAAAATCAAGAAGAGGGTTCAGAAGCAACAAGCTACACAACCACACGGAAAACATTAGTTACAGATAATACATTTAAAATGCACAGTGGCTTTATAAAAGGTAACTTGTTAAGATACTTTTCATAAAAATAATTTAGGAATTGCCAAAGTTCAAAGAATTAATAAATATTTTGATGATAAAAGGGAACTTGTGTTACCTAGGCACAGAATAAACTTGGTTTCTTTACAGATAGAAAAACGATTATAATTTTTTATGTCTATAAAGCATCCAATATTTGTAGTCAATCCTTTATAATCATTACTTTACAAATGATCTGTTCAAATTGAGTCATCCTTGTCAACACATTTTAATATAGCTCATTGTTTAAGTTAATAATTGCACATATATTTTAAGCAAAAATGATTCACATTTTGAACTTTTTATAATTACCATATGCCTTCAAATTTGTCTTCTATTGTATTTTTGCTATATTTCTATAATATTTTATATTATTTATAATGACAAAATGACACCCCAAGCATAACCTTCGCCATCTCTAGCGAAGCATTGCCAATCTGTAGCATTGTTAGCTACAATGCTTGCCTTAACATTTTCATAATTCATCTTGATTGACACTTTCCTAAATTGTTTTGAGTTACTTTAAATGTATATCTTATATAACCCATTGGATTGGTACTGACACATTTCTATTGTCATTTTCCTCACTCTTTCTAACTTCCTAGTCACATTGTTGTAGTTATTGTGAAGTTATCACTCGGTTGTGTCCAACTCTTTGTGACCCCATGGACTGTAGTCTACCAGGTTCCTCCATCCATGGAATTCTCCAGGCCAGAATATTGGGGTAGGTAGCCACTTCCTTCTCCAAGGGATCTTCCCATCTCAGGGATTGAACTCAGGTTTCCTGTATTGCAGGTGGATTCTTTAATGTCTGAACCACCAGGGAATCCAGTTGTAGTTACTGAATCTCCCCAATTATAGTACTAGTCCTCTGAGAGCAGGGATACTTATTCACCTTGCTATACTCATAGATTTTGCAATTACATTTATTACTGAATTTAGCCCAAAACAGATTCAGTCTCAGCTCTTGGAAATAATATTTTTTATATATTTAAAATATAACCATTATACTGAACATTGATTTCACTACATTTATGAAGTAAAGGAAAGCTTCTGTTTAAAGATGTATATAGACATACTCTGCTTCCCTGGTGGCTCATCAGTAAAGAACCCACCTTGCCAAAGCAGGACCCACAGGAGACACAGGTTCAACCCCTGGGTTGGGAAGATGCCCTGGAGGAGAGCATGGCAACACACTCCAATATTCTTGCCTAGGAAATCCCATGGACAGAGGAGGCTGTGGACTACAGTCTGTGGAGTCACAAAGCGTTAGTTACTGAGAAACTAAGCAATAAAAAAACAACAATCAGTTCAGTCACTCAGTCGTGTCCGACTCTTTACGACCCCATGAATCGCAGCACGCCAGCCTCCCTGTCCATCACTGTCTCCAGATTTCACTCAGACTCATGTCCATCGAGTCGGTTATGCCATCCAGCCATCTCATCCTCGGTCGTCCCCTTCTCCTCCTGCCCCCAATCCCTCCCAGCATCAGAGTCTTTTCCAATGAGTCAACTCTTCGCATGAGGTGGCCAAAGTACNATTCCCATCTCTTTCAGAATTTTCTACAGTTTATTGTGATCCACACAGTCAAAGGCTTTGGTATAGTCAATAAAGCAGACATAGATGTTTTTCGGGAACTCTCTTGCTTTTTCAGTGATCCAGCCGATGTTGGCAATTTGATCTCTGGTTTTCTGCCTTTTCTAAAACCAGCTTGAACATCAGGGAGTTCACAGTTCACGTAGTGCTGAACAACAATAGACATACAATTAGTCACTTCCTCCTAAGAAATCCATTAACATGTTTTATTAGTTTTATAAACCAAGAAATTTTGAGATGACACATTATTAAAAACATTCTTGAAGGTGTAATGCAGATGCACTAATTCACTTACCTAGTGAATCTGAGAAATCTATCTTGAGATGGCAGAGGAGAAAGCCAAGAACCCTTACAATGAAATACCCATGGTACAACCCTGTAGGACCTACTGGTCACTCAATGATTGGTGTCACTGAGTGACCCTAGATGAGAAGTGAAACTAGGCTTACAACCAGAGGTAAGTTAAAAATTCATATATGTATGTACCATTTCAGTTCAGTTCAGTCACTAAGTCATGTCTGACTCTTTGTGACTCCATGAATCACAGCATGCCAAGGCCTCTGTGTCCATCATCAACCCCTAGAGTTCACCCAAACTCATGTGCATCGAGTTGGTGATGCTATCCAGCCATCTCATCCTCTGTCGTCCCCTTCTCCTGCCCCAATACCTCCCAGCATCAGGGTCTCTTCCAGTGAGAACTCTCCGCGTGAGGTGGCCAAAGTATTGGAGTTTCAGCTTCACCATCAGTCCTTCCAATGATCACACAAGACTGATCTCCTTTAGGATGAACTGGTTGGATCTCATTGCAGTCTTAGGGACTCTCAAGAGTCTTCTCCGGCACCATATTTCAAAAGCATCAATTCTTCTGCACTCAGCTTTCTTCACAGTCCAACTCTCACATCCATACATGACCACTGGAAAAACCAAAGCCTTGACTAGATGGACCTTTTTTGGCAAAGAAATATCTCTGCTTTTGAATATGCTGTCTTGGTGGGTCATAACTTTCCCTCCAAGGAGTAAGTGTCTTTTAATTTCATGGCTGCAATCACCATCTGCTGAGATTTTAGAGCCCAGAAAAATAAAGTCTGACACTGTTTCCACTGTTTCCCCATCTATTTCCCATGAAGTGATGGGACCAGATGCCATGATCTTCATTTTCCAAATGTTGAGCTTTAAGCCAACTTCTTCACTCTCCTCTTTCACTTTCATCAAGAGGCTCTTTAGTTCCTCTTCACTTTCTGCCATAAAGGTGATGTCATCTGCATATCTGAGGTTATTAATATTTCTCCTGGCAATCTTGATTCTAGCTTGTGCTTCTTCCAGCCCAGCATTTCTCATGATGTACTCTGTATATAAGTTAAATAAGCAGGGTGACAATATACAGCCTTGATGTACTCCTTTTACTATTTGGAACTAGTCTTTGTTCTATGTCCAGTTCTAACTGTTGCTTCCTGACCTGCATACAGATTTCTCAAGAGGCAGGTTAGGTGGTCTGGTATTCCCATCACTTTCAGAATTTTCCACAGTTTATTGTGATCGACACAGTCAAAGGCTNCACTGTTTCCACTGTTTCCCCATCTATTTCCCATGAAGTGATGGGACCAGATGCCATGATCTTCATTTTCCAAATGTTGAGCTTTAAGCCAACTTCTTCACTCTCCTCTTTCACTTTCATCAAGAGGCTCTTTAGTTCCTCTTCACTTTCTGCCATAAAGGTGATGTCATCTGCATATCTGAGGTTATTAATATTTCTCCTGGCAATCTTGATTCTAGCTTGTGCTTCTTCCAGCCCAGCATTTCTCATGATGTACTCTGTATATAAGTTAAATAAGCAGGGTGACAATATACAGCCTTGATGTACTCCTTTTACTATTTGGAACTAGTCTTTGTTCTATGTCCAGTTCTAACTGTTGCTTCCTGACCTGCATACAGATTTCTCAAGAGGCAGGTTAGGTGGTCTGGTATTCCCATCACTTTCAGAATTTTCCACAGTTTATTGTGATCGACACAGTCAAAGGCTTTGGCATAGTCAATAAAGCAGAAATAGATGTGTTTCTGGAACTCTCTTGCTTTTTTGATGATCCAGCCAATGTTGGCAATTTGATCTCTATGTTCCATTAAATTCCTCAACTCTCTTCTTGATTTAATACTGCTTTATATATATGAAAATCTCTGTCAGGGCTGGATAGAGGCTTCAAATGTATTCTTTGAATAAGTTTCTTTGATGTCTGACTTAAAGAAACCAGATAGCTTTGAGGCTAGATTTCCAATGTGAAAACAAAGGAATAAATTTAACATTTATGCACTGCAAGTTCCCACAATTCACTTCCTATTCAAACCCAAGAACTCAGAATTCCTGACAGAGAGTATTACTTATAGTGTGCATGGGAAGAATTTTTGACTAAGATTTTGACCAATTCTCACCCCCGAAAAAGTGGAGTCGGGTGAACAGGATGCCCAATATTTGACTAATAAGAGATCCAGTAAAGAAAAACATATAAAATGCATGAGAATGAAATATTTAAGAAAAGTAAAAATAATATTCCAGAAGAACATGGGTTTCTACTTTGGAAGAAGTCACCAAGTGGCCAATCCGAAGATTAAATCTGCTTTTTCTGTTTTTATTAATATGTACTAGTTATTTACATGATTTAAAAGATTTTCTGAATATAGTTATATCAACCCTGTGAGACATCAAAAATATTTACATTTTAATTTACTTTTTGGTTCAGTTAGTTTTTAATTTTTTTTTTTTTTTTTTTTTAGTTTATAGATCAAGGGCACGATTTTTATTTGACAGCTGCTTGGGATTTGGACATGTGCATAGTAGTTTCATAGATTTTTAGGGAAGAGAGTCAGTAAGTACACTTCTATTCTAATTCAATTTTGATGAACATATATAAGAATGATATTTTACCCCAGGGAAAGATAGGATAGTTTGCAGTCTTGATCAACTAAATCAATTTTTATTCTCTTATGCTAAGATCAATTACCTTTTTTCTGTTCAAATGAACATTGTCATAATTTATCATTTTTATTATCATAGAGGAAAATAAGTGTGACTCAGTATCATATCCTCCAGCATGTCTTGCCTAATACCTCACTGAATCTCATTTACATCCTTTATGAATACTTATTGTACTGAAAGTCAATTACCTAATATTTTCTAAGTTGTTCAAGGCAATAAGCCAGGATTTTTTTAACTTATAAGCATATTGATTTTGACAGTTAAGAGAATTTGAGATTTCTGTATTAATTACTCTGTTTACATAAAAATGAGCTTTATATCATTTGTGCATTCTTATTATATAAATTTTCAAAATTATGGTGCTATAAATAGTACACGAACTGCAAATAGTAAGAGATGCCTGTGTTAATGTAAGTTAATGTAGTACAAGATGCCTGAGTTAATTTAGTAAGATGCAACTGTTTTTCTATTCATATATCATAAAAATAGATATATTAGGCTTAGAAATTATACTATTTTTTTCTCTTTTTTTTCTTCTTATTTTTCTTCCGTCTCAGGTGTACATGAGTAAAGAATGTACCTACTCTTGATACGTATGCCTATCTGGAAATAATTTCAGTATGAGATGCATAGTGGCTTAGATTTTATTCTGTTTATGTTTCATCATTAGTTAAATTTTAAAATAACAATAAAAAGTACAAAATACTGTGACAAAGTTGAAACCTATCAGATGAAACTATTACAAATAAGGTATGTTAGAAAAGGCATTTGTAGCTGACCTCATTCTTTTCAGGTATTTTAGAGAGAGAAATATTAAAAGAGCTTTTCAGAATAAATAATTTAAAAGGGCCAAAGAAATTTGGATATGCTAAGCCTTGCTGAAGAAATAATTAGTATGATATATGCTAAAAGATCCCCAGTGGGGATTAATCAATTTATTTTAATGTTGCTTGAGGACTAATGATTTTGCCACTTTCTAAGTTTATTAACTCAAAAGTCTCTTTGTGCCTCAGCTCCTCAATGGGTTTATCCTTCCTTTTCTCTGTTCAGCTGTATGTTTCCAATACACTGTAATACTACATTAGCATTAAAATGAGCATTTCTAAAGTTTGAATAAGACTTCACAATTTACCTTATGTATCAAACACATTGGCTTGCCCCGTTGTACCAGTGGTAAAGAATCTGCCTGCCAACACAGGGGCCACAAGAGACGTGGGTTTGATCTCTGGGTTGGGAAAACCCCCTGGAGTAGAAAATGGTGACTCACTAAAGATGCATACTTTAAGCACAGATCCGTGAACCTTGATTTCAGTACAATTTTTGTTATTTTTCAGGTGTCACTATTTCATAGTACCCAGATAAATGAGTCATTCAGTCAGGCCAGTGATGCTTGTTTTTGCCCAATGGATGATCCAGACTTGGATTATGACTTCATATGAGCCAGAGTAACTTGAGCCCTGGAGATATGGATATTTTGGAAATAGTCTTTGTGTTTTTAGCCAGAAATAACTAAAGTGCTAACTCTGTATCTGCTCACTATATTATCCCTCCACCCTTTCTAATACACCAAGTAATGGGCATTAACTTTACTCTAAAACAGTTCATCCTAGAGCACAATATCTTTCCATCAGTAATATTTTGCTACAAATAAGCTTTTTTAATAAGGCAAGAAAGTAGTTTTCAAATGTTTCATCAGGACTGCACTGAGATTTTTGATACAATTCCATAAACCTCTATGACTTTTTTTTCTAGGTTCTGGAAAACTATCTGTCTTTCTCAGACTATGGTATTTACTGTTACAATGTTAAGTTGTTTTCTTATTTGCTCTTTTTTTTTTTTTTTTCTGTTATTTGTTAATTTGATGACTAAACATGCAATCTATATAAAATAGGTAAATGTATTGCATAAAAACAATTAGCATCCATTCCATTGTATTTGACTAGCTTTACAAGTTGCTTCGAACAAAATCATTCATTAAGCCAAAGATATATTAATTACTATCTTGTGACCTAGAAAAATAAATGTCATTTCTAAAGACACTTTTCTTAGCTCTTAATGGTAACTGCACAGGTTAATTTGGATCTATATTGCATAATTCTCCTAAAGTATAATGTGACTTTTAAATAATTTGTTGCTATTGATTTTATTCTTAAGTTTAAGAAACATTAGTGACTTATATAAGAAGATGTTACTCAAAGGCGTTAAACAGCACATATATAAAAGATTTTTTTTTATTTTTTAGTGCAAGAACATATAAAATAATCCCCCTTTTGTTTCCAGAAGTTAGAATAAGTGTCATTTTAGGTGATTTAAATCCTAATTTATAATTTTTTATTTGTGTGCATCTTAACCAAAGTTTATTTTTCTCCACTCTATAAACTATATGAATTTACTTATCAAAACTACTTTTGCTACATATGTCTACTGTAGCTGAGTTATGATACTACTTCTTCAGTTAATGGTAGCATTCCAAGCCATTCATCAGTAACCAAAACAAAAAATAGAGCATACATATTTCCAATGAATAGTTTGAAGGAAGGCTATAGTAATAATTGTGATCTATATTTATCAGAGAAAAAAGTATAAATTTTAAAAATGAGGAAAGAGTCCTTCATTTGATTCCATTCCAGTATACTAATTCATTTCAACTTGAATTTCAATAGCTTCTGAAGAGCAAATAATTCACTATATACACCTAATGGTTTTACCTGCACATTTTACAGCTTTATTCTGGAATTAAAATATTCAGGATCAATATTTAAGATATTAAAATTGAAACACAAAGCACATTTTTACAGCACAAGTAGTGTGGGAAAATTGTGATAGTAATCATAAATTATGATTTCCTAAACCTTAAAAGGGCTTCCCTGGTAGCTCAGAGGTTAAAGGTCTGCCTGCAGTGCGGGAGACCCACATTCGATCCCTGGGTTGGGAAGATCCCCTGGAGAAGGAAATGGCAACCCACTCCAGTATTCTTGCCTGGAGAATCCAATGGAAGGAGAAGCCTTGTGGGCTACAGTCCACGGGGTCGCAAAGAGTCAGACACAACTGAGCAACTTCAGTCATTTCACTTAAACCTTAACAAATGTTATATATCTTTAAACTACTTTCCTTCATTATAGAATTAAATAACACTTGCTTATAAATTAAATCTTCATAAAATTTTCAGCAAACTTTAGCAAATCACTATCATAAGACTTTCCAAATGCAACAGATTGTCTTTAGTATTATCACACACTAAATTCCATGAGGCATATATGAGCTCTTAGCATTAGGAACTTAGGGTACCATTCACCTCTCCTACCTTACATTATAAGGAGATATTACATATAAAATAAGAAATGAAATGTGGCTTTATTGAAGTGTCACTGAATACTGAAAGTATAATATTGAAATTTTGACACAGAAAGTGGGGTTTGGAAAGGAATAGATTCTCTCAGAAATAATATGTACAGGAAGGGAAGTAAGAGATATATCTTGGCCAGACAGTTGTGAAACATTTAGTTCAACTAGAAAAATATAAGTAAATCTCATGACAAATTTCTGATGCTGTCCCTGACCTCTCTCTTAAGCTGGGTACAAGTGAGGAAGCATTCAGCCCTCACTGTAGTGAAAGCAAGCATATTCTACCAGGAAAACTCTTTTATTTATTTATTTTTGTTTAATTAAAACAAACAAACAAATTTGTTCTCTCACACAGTTTTGGAGAATAGAGTTCTGAAACCAGTTTGTAAGAATGGTCATATTCTCTTTACCTTCTGATGTTTGCCAGTAATTGTTGGAATTCACTGGTTTGTGTTCATGTGTGTGTGCTCATTTGTGTCTTATATTTTGACCCTATAGACTGTATGTAGACTGGCAGGCTCTTCTGTCCATAGAATTCTCCAGGCAAGAATATTGGAGTGGGTTGCCATGTCCAATTCCAGGGGATCTTCCCAACCCAGGGATCAAACCCGTGTCTCCTGCATCGACAGGTGTGTTTTGTATCAACTGTGCCACGTGGGAAGGATTCATTGGTTTGCAGGGGCGTAATTTTAATCTCTGCCCCTGTCATTTAATGGCCATCCTCCGTTTGTGTCTTTATGTTATCACTTGACATTCTTCTCTGGGTGTTCTTGTCTCTGTCTGTTCTCCCCTTCTTCTTCTCCTTATTATTATTTTTTTTAATATTGGGGTATATTTGATTTGGATTTCCCAGGTGGCAGTAGTGGTTATGAACTCACCTGCCAATGTAAAAGACATAAAAGACCTAAATTCAGTCCCCGGGTCAGGAAGACCCCCTAGAGGAGGGCATGACAACCCACTCCAGTACTCTTGCCTGGAGAAACCCATGCACAGAGGAGTGTGGTGGGCCATGGGGTTGCAAAGTGTAAAACACGACTGAAGTGCTTTAGCACACATGCACGCACAGTTGATTTACAATATTGTGTTGGTTTCAGGTGTATATCATAGGGATTCAGTAATTTTTGCAGATTATCTACCATTATATGTTACTAGAAGATACCAGGTATATTTCCTTGTGCTATACAGCATATCCTTGTTGCTTTTCTATTTTGTATATGGTAGTTTTTGAAATTTCTTATTCCTAATTTGTCTCTCCCCATGTTCTTCTCCCTTTGGTAACCACACATTTCTTTTCCATATCTGTTATTCTGTTTCTGTTTTATATATACATTAATTTGTACATGTTTTAGATTTCACATATAAGTGGTATCATATATATCCCTTTCTCAGTCTGACATTTCACTAAGCAAAATCTTCTCTAGGTCCACTTGCATTGTTGCAATATTCAGTAGTAAGTCTAGAGTTTATAATAATTCGCATTCAATTCAAAATTCAGTATTTCAACAAGGTGGCCAATGACAGTTTCTCTATGTACACTGATATTAACAGCGCTAGATTTAGTCTAAAATGAGTTTTCCTAATCTCATTTTTTCGTATGTGACTGTTCAGTTTTCCTGACATCACTTGCCAGAGACTGTCTTTTCTCCATTTTGTTGCCTCATTTGTTGTATTGTTTGTTGATTTATTTATTTTTGATTGAAGAGTAATTGCTTTACAATATCACATTAGTTTCTACCAAACATCAAGATGAATCAGCCTTGACCATAAATCTATGACTTTATTTCTTGGCTCTTTATTCTATTCCATTGATCTATGTGCTTGTTTTTGTGCCAGTATCATGGGGTTTTGGTTACTGTCATTTAATAGTATAATCTGATATCGGGAAGAATTTTCCCTCCAGCTTTCTTCATTTTCTTAGAAGTGCTTTAACAATTCCAGCTTTTTATGTGGCTCCATATAAATTTTAAAATTATTTGTTCTAGTTCTGTGAAAAATACACTGGGTATTTTGATAGAGCTTGTATTAAATCTGTATATTTATTTGGGTAATATGAAAGTTATTTTAATAATTTTAATTTTTCCATTCCATGAGCATGGTGCATCTTTCCATTTCTTTGAATCCTCTAATTTTCTTCATCAAGGTTTTATGGTTTCCAAAGTATAGGTCTTTCACCTCCTTGTTTAAAGCTAGATATTCTTATGTGATTTTAAACAGGGTTATTTTTTTCACCTTCCCTTTCTGATATTTCATTATTAGTATATAGAACACAACTGACTTCTTGCATTAATCTTGTATCCAGAAACATTTATTCATTCTTAGAGTTTTTGGGTGCAGACTTTAGGATTCTCTATATAGAAGGATCATGTCATCTGCAAGTAGTGATGGTTTTACTTCTTCCCATCCAATGTAGATACTTTTCATTTACTTTTCGTTGAGCACTGTGGCTAGGCGCTTCAATACCAGGGTAAATAGAAGCAGTGAGAATAGGCATCCTGTTGTTTTCCTGAATTTAGTGGGAAAAAGTGTAAGTGAAAGTCGTTTCCGATACTTTGCGACCCCATGGACTATACAGTTTTTGAAATTCTCCAGGTGAGAATAGTGGGAAGGCTTTAAGCTTTTCACCATAGAGTGTCATGTTGTGTGTTGGCTTAGTTTAAATGGCTTCTATTATGTCATGAAGTGTTATCCCTATACTCCCTTTGAGGAAAGTTTTTATCATGAATTAAGGTTGCATTTTAGCAAATGCTTTCCCTGTATCTATGGAAAAGTTCCTGTGATTTTGTGTTTTTCCTTTTGTTAATGTGGTGTAGTATATTGATTGATTTGCCTATATTGAACCATCCTTATGACCCTAGCATAAGTTCAACTTGATCATGGTGTGTATATAATTATTTTATATATTGTTGGATTTAATTTGCTAATGTTTTATTGAGGGTTTTGCATCTATATCTATCAAAGACATTGGCCTGTAATTTTCTCTTTTTGTAGTGTCCTTATCTGTGTTTGGTGTCTGAGTAA
The DNA here is from genome assembly GCA_006410615.1 of Neotragus moschatus. Taxonomy (NCBI): domain Eukaryota; kingdom Metazoa; phylum Chordata; class Mammalia; order Artiodactyla; family Bovidae; genus Neotragus; species Neotragus moschatus. The sequence goes on from SJYA01002685.1 coordinate 367,038, forward strand.
ACAATAAAAGTAGAGCATTCTCTCACAACATAAATGAAATAAACTGAAAATAGTTTAACAAACTAAATGTAACCCTGAAACCATAAAACTCTTTGGAGAGAACAAAAAGAAGTAAGTGCTTTGAAATAAATTGTAGCAATATATATTTTTTGATCAGTCTCTATGACAAAAGAAATAAGAGCAAATATAGACAAATGATACATAATTAAACTATTTTCTTGAGCCTATAAATGTCTTTAATATGTAATTTTTCTACATGAGGGAAGCCTGTTTATGGTGCAATAATTTTTTTGGAGAAAACTATATGGCATGACAACCCATTCCAATATTCTTGCCTAGAGAATCTCCATGGACAGAGGAGCCTGGAGGGCTACAGTCCATGGGGTTGCCAAGAGTCGGACATGACTGAGCAACAAAGCACAGCACATACTTTTGAAACAATAAAAAAAAAAGAAAAAAAGTAATCTGTCCTTGATACTTTGCTGCATGAACCCATACTCATGTATTCACTCTAGGAGCACACTGTATACTTAACTAGGATACAGCATTAATGAAACTGGTAGGAACAAATCAAGAAGTTGTACTTTGAGGTTTCTTGTTTTCAGCAAGGTCCCATAGTACCTCTAGTGGTAAATTATAGGCCAATAGATTCTCCTTAAGGATTCAGCCAATTCAAATAGAAGTTTATGTTTGCCTGCAATGTAGAGAACTTTTTTAGCTTTCTCTTTTAATTTTTTTGTTGAAATATAGTTGATTCACAAAGTGTTAGTTTCAGTTATACAGAAAATAATAAATAATACATATATTTATATGCATATATACAATTTTTTTAGATTATTTTCTGTTATATACTATTAGATATGGAGTATAGTTCTCTGTGCTATACAGTAGGTGTTTGTTGGTTGTCTATTGTATATTTGCTGCCTGCATGCCTGCTAAGTCGTTTGAGTCATATCTCACTCTATGAAACCCTAGGATTGCAGCCCACTAGGCTCCTCTGGAGAGGAGAATTCATAGGATTCTCCAGCCAAGAGAACTGGAGTGGGTTGCCGTGTCCTCTTCTAGGGGATCTTCCCAACCCAGGGATGAACCCATGACTCTTACATGACAGTCATTTTCTTTCCCACTAGTGCCACCTGGTAATGTGTATATTTTTGTCTCAAAATCTTAATTTATCCCTCTTCCCCTTTCCCCTTTGGTAACCAGAAGTCTGTTTACTCTGTGAATCTTTTTCTATTTTATAAATGAGTTCACTTGTATCATTTTTTAAAATTTCTATGCAGAGTTATTATATGATATTTGTCTTTCTCTGCTGGCTTGCTTTACCTAGTATTATAATCTCTAGGTCCATCCATATTGATACTAATAGAATTATTTCATTATTTTCTTATAGTTGAGTAATATCCCATTGTGAATATATACCATATCTTCTTTATTCATTCCTCTATGAAGAACAGTTAGATTGTTTCTATGTCTTGGCTATTATAAATAGTCCTGAAATGCATATTAAGGTGCATGTATCTCTTCAAATTAGAGTTTTCTCTGGATATATGTCCAGGAGTGGGATTACTGGATCATATACTCTATTTTTAGCTTTTAAAGAACCTCTATACTATACTCAATAGTGGTTGCACAAATTTACATTCCCACCAATAATGTAGGAGGATTCCCTTTATATACATACCCTCTGTGCATTTATTACTTGTAGACTTTTTATTGATCATTTTGACCAGTGTGAGGTGATACCTCATGGTAGTTTTTATTTGCATTTCTCAAATAATTAGTAATGGTTACCATTTTTCATGTGATTTTTGGCAATCTGTATATCTTCTTTGAAGAAATGTCTACTTAGGTCTTCTGCCCAGTTTTTGATTTTTTTGAAATTTTTTTATTTGAGCTTTAAAAGTATTTTCATTTCTACACACTAGCAATGAAATATCAGAAACAGGAATTAAGGAAGCAATTACATTTATCATTGTGTCCAAAACAATAAAATATCTAGGAATAAACTTACCAAAAGAGGCGAAAGGCCTGTACTCTGGAAACTATAAGATGCTGAAAATGAAGATGACACAAATAGATGGAAAGATATCAAGACAATCTATAAATACAATGAAATCCTTATCAAATTAACAATGACATTTTCTACAGAACAGGAACAAAAAAAAATTAAAATTTATATAGAAACACAAAAGACCATGAGTGGCCAAAGCAATCTTGATAAAGAAGATTGCAGCTGCAGGAATTGGGATTCCTGATTTCAGACTATACTACAAAGCTAGAGCAATCAGAATAGAATGGTACTGATGCAAAAACAAACATATAGGTCAATGGAACAAGATAGAAAGCCCAGAAATAGACCCACATATTTATGGTTAATTAATCTACCTGACTATGCCAAAGCCTTTGACTGTGTTGTTCACAATAAACTGTGGAAAATTCTGAAAGAGATGGGAATACCAGACCACCTGACCTGCCTCTTGAGAAACCTATATGCAGGTCAGGAAGCAACAGTTAGAACTGGACATCAAACAACAGACTCGTTCCAAATAGGAAAAGAGTACATCAAGGCTGTATATTGTCACCCTGCTTATTCAACTTATATGCAGAGGACATCATGAGAACCACTGGGCTGGAAGAAGCACAAGCTGGAATCAAGATTGCCAGGAGAAATATAAACAAGCTCAGATATGCAGATGACACCACCCTTATGGCAGAAAGTGAACAGGAACTAAAGAGCCTCTTGATGAAAGTGAAAGAGGAGAGTGAAAAAGTTGGCTTAAAGCTCAACATTCAGAAAATGAAGATCATGGCACCTGGTCCCATCACTTCATGGGAAGTAGATGGGGAAACAGTGGAAACAGTGTCAGACTTTATTTTGGGGGGCTCAAAAATCACTGCAGATGGTGACTGCAGCCATGAAATTAACAGACATTTACTCTTTGGAAGGAAAGTTATGACCAACCTAGATAGCATATTGAAAAGCAGAGATATTACTTTGTCAACAAAGTCAAGGCTATGATTTTTCCAGTAGTCATATATGGATGGGAGAGTTGGACTATAAAGAAAGATGAGAACTGAAGAATTGATGGTTTGAACTATGGTGTTGGAGAAGATTCTTGAGAGTCTCTTGACTGCGAGGAGATCCAATCAGTCCATCCTAAAGGAGATCAGTCCTGGGTATTCATTGGAAGGACTGATGTTAAAGCTGAAACTCCAATACTCTGGCCATCTGATGCGAAGAGCTGACTCATTGGAAAAGACCCTGATGCTGGGAAAGATTGAGGGCAGGAGGAGAAGGAGACGACAGATAATGAGTTGGTTAGATGGCATCACCGACTCAATGGACATTGGTTTGGGTAAACTCCAGGATTTGGTGATGGACAGGGAGGCTTGGCATGCTTCAGTTCATGGGTCGCAAAGAGTCAGACATGACTGAGTGACTGAACTGAACTGAAAAATAAATATAATTGCTTTTAAAATTGATTTAATATATCTAATGTGTAGAGCACAGAGATGTTCATAAAAAATTAACAGTCATATTTATTAGATGGGAATTTGTGAAAGACCCAGTGCAAAATCAGTTTTTTGTTTGCAACTCAATTTATATTTCAAAATAGCAACTCAAATAGAGAAATAAATGTATTTTACAACTGAAAAATAATTATTTCGGCTAATTTCAGTTACGAAGTATTCAGTTCAATTGTTTAGTCAAGTCTGACTCTCTGTGACCCCATGGACTGCAGCACACCAGGATAACCTGTCCATCAACAACTCCCGGAGCTTGCTCAAACTCATGTCCATTGAGTCGGTGGTGCCTTCCAATATCTCATCCTCTGTCATCCCCTTCTCCTCCTGACTTCAATCTTTCCCTTATTATGTTATTTACAAACACATGCTGTTAAAATTAATATAATGTTGCTCCACGTTAGCTTTTACTATTTATATGTAGAAACATATATGTAAAGTGTGTCTGCATTCATTTGAGACGACTACTTTAAATCACATCTATTTAATGATATTTCTGAGTTTAATAGGTTATCAAATATTTAGATTATGTTATTAGATTGTCACCTAGAATAAATTATATACTAGTAAAAAAAAAAAACTAACAAAACTCTTGGAGAAAAATTTAATCTGCAAAAATTTTTCTTCCTTATTAATAATATGTATGTGTTAGTCATGTCTGACTCTTTGTGACCCTGACCTGTATTATCAAGCATTACTTTGAATTATTTGCCAGTTGGAATGTTAATTCCTACTATCCTTTTTATACTTCTCTCCAAGATCTTTAATACATTTGCCTAAAAGAAGTCTATTTTTTCCTGTGTGTGTTTATACCTAAGCATCTCAGCATGGAGCATCCCTTTGTTAATCTTGAGGGCCTGATTATTACATCTTGTAGAACTGTTCCAACTGTTTGCCTTTGAGATTTTTTTCTTGTTGATGTCAGAGCAGGCAGGTTTACTAGTTCTTAGGCTGTCATTGCTGCCCACACAACCTACCAGTTTATATTTCTTTATGTTTAACTTTTTCCTCAAGTTCAGTAAATTTTCCTATTGAACATGACCATACTGTATCTATAATGTGAATATAATCTTGACTAACATAAGCACAGGCACGTAACACATCACAAGATCCTATGTTTATTTTTTTTTTTAATTTTTGAAAATGAGATATTGTTTCTCTTAACAAAATACTCAAAGATAATTCAGTATCCCATAAAATATATGATCTACATTTTCTTAATGATTATTGACTAGTAAATGAGTACATGGTACACAGTTCTCAATAATAGAAAGTAAATAATGTCATCTGGGGTGGGAAGTGTTTACAAATAATTTGTCTCTTTGGAAAGGGGACATAAAGAGTAGTACTTCTTGTTTTCAGCTCTTAATATTTCCATTTGATTATTACAGCATTTTTGTCCTTGGGGGTGATCAAAGACAAAACACAGGTCTATAGAGTCAATAGAAAAAATGGCTGTGATAATATTATAGAATCATTGAAACAATGTATCTGAGAAAATGTTTTAAGTATATTAAACATTCATATTGCTGAGGTCATCTTGTTTGAGTTTTTCCTTGGGTTGTTGTGTCTGAAAGATTTAAATTGATACAGTGTTTTAAGGAAAATATGACTGATTATCAAATTTGGTTAAAAGTTAGTGATTAGTAACTAGTAAATAGTAATGCTTAATTGATTCACTACTTTATTTACACATATTCTGATAGTCACTGTGAATTTTTTGGGGTATTGAAAATAGCACAATGGGAGAAATTTAATTTTTGATCACCAAATTCAGAAGTTGACTCCTTAAGATTTTTGTTTGAGGATCTTAAAAGGACATCATTAGCACTCAAATATAATAAGATGATGGAATCTCTTTAGTCCTTTAAAGGTGATGATTCTTTCATTTAGTATGACAAAAATGATTACACTAACTTCATGGTATATTTAAGAAGTCAAATAAAGCTTCTCCTTAAAATCTGAAATCTTAAAAGCTGTGTTGACTTTTTTCTATTTGAATTCTTTTAAAGAACCCTATTATGCAGGGAATTAAATATAATACCCTCTCCAAAGTGACATTTTAATGGAGAATTTTTAGAAATAAATGATGGGGAAAATATATTTTAAAACTATTTAAAGAAAGACTAATTTTTTTATGAATTACAATTTTTATCAAATGCTATTTACATATTAGAAAACAGCATTATAGTATTTTCTAAAAGAAGGTTAAGAAAAATGTTTTTGTCTTGTCAGCTTCAGCCTATGAGGCAGAAGATAATGCTTTGCCTTTAAATATTTGTTAATATGGATTTGAAGGATATCAAATTTCAAAAAAAGATAAATATAAATATGTAATTTAGAGCTTCAGTATTATGAATGATATAAATATGTGATAAAAGTATAAAATGTAAATGTATACAATAGAGTTGTATACATTTGTGTATACAAATGTGATTTACAGTGAATATATATCTGATTTTAATTTCACAAATATAAATAAACTTATATTAACCTGTTTCTATAGAAATAGAAGGCTGCTTTTTTTCTTGTGATATCAGTGTTTAGTGATTATTTTAATTTCACATGTCTGGTGGCAATGCATAGAGAAAGGAGGTGGACCTCATTGTACATATATTTAGTCCGTGTACTAGAAGGGAACATGATGCATTAATCTATTTCATTTAAATAAATATTTTTACAGACATAGTATGTTACTTGAAAACAGTGGTAAAAAATTCCATAAGAAGCCCACAATACTTAACACAATTTTCACTTATTGATTCCATGTAGATAAGTTATAATATTAATTTTGAGAAAGTATATGAGTTTTCAAGTATGTAAAAAAAAGGACAAATATTGGAATAAAACACACCATGGTATATTCTCTATTCTTAGAAGTATATTCCTAATATGAATATTAAAATATAAAACCTAAATACACACCATAAGCCAAATAGATATAGGATAAGGAAGCCTCTCATTGTACGGTACATGTGGAAAAACTTTTAACCAAAAATATGACTGAGGGTCATATAACAGAGGGTTCCTGGCCAGTCTCTCATGTCACAAATTGTATCTGCCTTGAGGTCAGACTCAGCAATTTGTTTTATTTCAAGGAACACATACCCAGTTCTGAGACTATAGCACACTAATGAATGTTTCATTAAATATTTGTGGGAATACAGAATGAGGGAATGTATATAATATTCTAGGCAGCAAGCCACCAAATATCCCATGGAGCTTCTGCTGATGCCAGCTTCTCTTCTTGACTGCCTGTTACTCAGCCTCTTCTCCCACCAGCGTCTCCGCTCTCCAGCGCTTCCTCCTGCCCATCTCACATTGCTGAGAGAGGAGGCAATGATAACTGGGTCAGTTAGATCACTAGGTGCCTGTCGTAAAAGTAGCACAAAAAGAAGAACAAACTATTATAAGGACGAAATGAGATTTCACTGTGTGAAATATAAACAAAATTGAACACACAAACAAAGTGGATAATAGTTCCCTTTTTATTATTGTCTAGAAGTTTTTCATTCAGAACTATTTTCTAAATAGATGGACTGAATATTATGAATCATTGCCCAACGCCTTTTCACACAGGGAAATCTCATTTTGTCCTTATAACAGTTTGTCCTCTTTGTGCTACTTTTACTGCAGATACCTAGTGATCTAATTGATCTAATTATAACTGCATCCTTTCTTTCAGCAATGAGGGGTGGGCACGAGGTAGTGCTGGAAAGCTGATGGGAAAAGAGGAGATAGCAATTGAATTCCTGGGTCCTGGGGAGGTTCCGCTGGAGAAGAGATAGCCAACCCACTCCTGTATTCTTGGGCTTCCCTTGTGGCTCAGCTGGTAAAGAATCAACCGGCAACGTGGGAGACCTGGATTCGATCCCTGGGTTGGTGAGATCCCCTAGAGAAGCCAAAGGCTATCCACTCCAATATTCTGACCTGGAGAATTCCATGGACTGTATAGTCCATGGGGTCTCAAAAAGTCAGACCCGACTGAGCAATTTTCACTCACAACTCATAACTCACTGGATAAAAAAGTAAACGCTCGTGCTTTCCTCTCTCCTCCTCTCCCATTTTTTCCTGCTAGTTAGTACAGTGATGTGCTGTCTTTAGTAGCTTAGTTGTGTCTGACCCTTTGTGACCCCACAGACTGTAGCCCACCTGGCTCCTCTGTCTGTGAAGATTCTCCAGGCTAGAATACTGGAGTGGGTAGCTGTTCACTCCTCCAGGGGATCGTCCCAACACAGGGATGGGACCCTTTTCTCCCTCATTGCAGGCAGATTCTTTGCCACCTGAGCCACCAGGGAAGCCCAATTAGTACATCAGCTAGACTAATGTTTTCTTTGTTTCTCTACTTGGATCTGATATACTGAAATTAAATAGCAGGATGATGAGACTGGAGCACTTTATTTGGTGAGAGAAGTAGTTAAAAATAATAGGTACAAGGGAGTTGAATTTTTTGTCTATCAATTAATTTTGAAATCAAAGTTGCACTGGATTTCATTAAGAAGATAGCTTTTCTCTACTGAGATTTAATTAATCCACCCAGTTAACTTCCTCTACTTTATGCATTCATAGAACTTCTTTCCTTTTTTCATGTTGTGACATTTATTAGTAACTGTTTATCATGTACTTATTTACATATGTTATTGAACGCCTTAAGGAGTATAACCTCTTTGAAAATGACATGGCTATCTGATTTATCTTGTGTAATCCAGGAGCTGGGCACTAGAATTTATTTAATAATAGCACTGAATGAATGTCTCTTGGGGACAGAATTACTTTCCAAATGTTACAAAGTAAGTGTATTACTAAAAAACTAGAGAAGAGATAAATTTAAAGGAAAAATAAGTAACATTTATCAGATAGATCCGATTTCTAAATGTTTTGAAGAGATTAAATTCTGAGCTTCACTATTCTTTTCATGTTATTATCCATTAATAAAGAAAAAAACAATATTTCCACCCTCAAAATTAGTCACTATGACCATTGCTAAACTAGAGAGAGAAGTATATATACAACAAAATATAGTGACACGCTCAGTTACTGTTAAGTGAATACAAATATTTGTGTTTGAAGTTGATTAAACTTGGTTGGAGTGAAGGAAAAGGAAGCAGTTTCACTGTCAGTCAACATTTTAGAGTTCTGCTTAATATATGTTTGTATTTAGTGAGTAAATTAGGATTTTCTATTGTTGCTTTCTCTTCTTAATGTGTATTTACATGGATGTCAGTGTGGACAAAATATATAAATTCTTGAATTGTGTTATTGACCTAATTTCTTCTATTTTAAGTTTTCCATTTGTCCCTGATACAGTCATGTTTGAATTCTGCCCCATCCTCACATTCACAACATAGCAACTTGAATGCAGATCAAATCATAAAAGTATTATATAGAGATGGCATGATAATCAGGTAACATTGATGAATTATTCTTTTATAAGTTTCTCTGAAGCTGTCCGTCCATTTATTCACTCAATCAACTATTGAGTAGTGGCTATGTGACTTCTAGGCACTAAGATGCCTCAGTCACATCTCTTCCTACCCTATGAGAATGTTATTATTATGTTTTAGTTTGATCTACTTATGCTTCTACACGTCTTTTTCTCACCTATAGCTTTCTTCCGTTAATACAAGCCTTCTTATTTCCTGCTGTATCTTACCACACAGGAAAACTCCCAGGTGAAACCCTAACTGCTGAATGTTCATTACAAATTTGTCATGAACTAGGTAAGTGATTTCTCAGGAGATACACAAAATTAGATTGCATATCTCATCTTCTTATGTTATATTAACAATTCACCTAGAAACCTTCTTTGGTTAATATTGTAACCACATAAACGGCACCACTTATTGAAGTATGGCGTTTTCTTTTCTTCACTCTTTTTAAAAATTTTATTCAAGAATGGTTGACTTAAATTGTTCTATCAGTCTCAGATGTAAACAGAATGATTCGGATTTGCACAGGCATACATTCATTCTTTTTCAGATTCTTATATAGTTGTGTGTGGATGTTCATCTCAACCCTCTGATTTACACCTCCCCTCCTGCATTTTCCCTTTCATAAGCATGTTTGTTTTTGATATGTATAAGTTTGTTTCTGTTTTGTAAATACATTCATATTTATTTAAATTAAACTAGATTCCACGTATAAGTGATATCATATAATATTTGTCTTTCTTTGAGAGACTTACTTCACTTAGAATGATCATTTCTAGGTACATCCATATTGCTGCAAAAGGCATTACTTTTCTATTGCAGACTAATATTCCATTGTAAACTTGTACCACATTTTATTTATTCATTGCTCTATCGATGGACATTTATGTTTCTTCCATGTCTTAGTTATCATAAATAATGCTTCAGTGAACACTGGAGTTCACTCTCAATAAGAGCACATGACCTTGATTTCTGCTACCTTCTTTTCTTTTCCTTCCTGATGTATATATTCTATAGTTAGTTCAGTTGCTTTGTTGTGTACGACTCTTTGTGACCCCATGGATAGTAGCACTCCAGGCTTCCCTGTCCATCACCAACTCATAGAGCCTACTGAAACTCACGTCCATTGAGTCAGTGATGCCATCCAACCATTTCATCCTCTGTTGTCCCCTTCTCCTCCTGCCTTCAATCTTTCCCAGCATCAGGGTCTTTTCCAGTGAGTCAGTTCTTCACATTAGGTGGCTAAACTATTGCAGTTTCAGCTTCAGCATCAGTCCTTCCAATGAATATTCAGGACTGACTTCCTTTAGGATGGACTGGTTGTATTTCCTTTCAGTCCAAGGGACTCTCAAGAGTCTTTTCCAATACCACAGCTCAAAAGCATCAATTCTTCAGCGTTCAACTTTCTTTATAGTCCAGTTCTTACATCCATACGTAACTACTGGAAAACAATTTCTTTGACTAGATGGACATTTGTTGGTAAAGTAATGTATCAGATTTTTAATATATTGTCTAGGTTGATCATAGCTTTTATTCCAAGGAGCAGTCATCTTTTAATTTCATGGCTGCAGTCACCATCTGCAGTGATTTTGAAGCCTTCTCAAATAAAGTCTCTCACTGTTTCCATTGTTTTACCATCTATATATCATAAAGTGATGGGAATAGATGCCATGATATTAGTTTTCTGAATGTTGAGTTTTAAGACAACTTTTTCACTCTCTTTCACTTTCATCAAGAGGCTCTTTAATTCTTCTTTGCTTTCTGCCATAAGTGTGGTATCATCTGCATATCTGAGGTTATTGATATTTCTTCTACAAATCTTAATTTCAGCTCATACTTCACCCAGCCTGGCAGTTCACATGACGCATTCTGCATATAAGTTAAATAAGCAGAGTGACAATATACAGCCTTGATGCACTCCTTTGCCAGTTAAGAACCAGTCTCTTGTTCCACGTCCAGTTCTAACTGCTGCTTCCTGACCTGCATACAGATTTCTCAGGAGGCAGGTTAGGTGGTCTGGTATCCCCATTTCTTGAAGAACTTTCCACAGTTTGTTGTGATCCACACAGTCAAAGGCTTTAACCTAGTCAATAAAACAGAAGTAGATGTTTTTCTGGAACTCTGTTACTTTTTTGATGATCCTGTGGATGGTGGCAGTTCTTTCTCTGGTTCCTCTGTCTTTCTAAATCCAGTTTGAACATATGGAAGTTCACGGTTCATGTACAGTTGAATCCTGTCTTGGAGAATTTTGAGCATTACTTTGCTAGCATGTGAGATGAGTGCAATTGTGCAGTAGCTAGAACTTTCTTTGGCATTAATTTTCTTAGGGATTGGAATCAAAACTGGCATTTTCCAGCCCTGTGGCCATTGCTGAGTTTTCCAAATTTGCTGGCATATTGAGTGCAGCACTTTCACAGCATCATCTTTTAGGATTTGTAATAGCTCAACTGGATTTCATCACCTCCACCACTAGCTTTGTTCATAGTGATGCTTCCTAAGGCCCGCTTGACTTCACATTTCAGGATGTTTGGTTCTAGGGGAGTGATCACACTATCATGGTTATCTGGGTCTTGAAGATCTTTTTTGTTTAGTTCTTCTATTTATTCTTGCCACCTCTTCTTAATATCTTCTGTTTCTGTTAGTTCCNTTTCATCACCTCCACCACTAGCTTTGTTCATAGTGATGCTTCCTAAGGCCCGCTTGACTTCACATTTCAGGATGTTTGGTTCTAGGGGAGTGATCACACTATCATGGTTATCTGGGTCTTGAAGATCTTTTTTGTTTAGTTCTTCTATTTATTCTTGCCACCTCTTCTTAATATCTTCTGTTTCTGTTAGTTCCATACCATTTCTTTCCTTTATTGTGCCCACCTTTGCATGAAATGTTCCCTTGGTATCTCTACTTTCTTGAAGAGATCTCTAGTCTTTCCCATTCTATCGTTTTCCTATATTTCTTTACATTGATCACTGAGGAAGGCTTTCTTATTTGTCCTGGATATTTCTCCTGGATATTCTGCGTTCTTCTTTGCCTTTAGCTTCTCTTCTTTTCACAGCTATTTGTAAGGCCTCGTCAGACAACCATTTTGCCATTTTGCATTTCTTTTTCTTTTGAATGGTCTTAATCACTGACTCCTGTACAGTGTCACAAACCTTTGTCATATTCCTTCAGGTACTCTTGTCTTCTGATCTGTAATCCATAGTGCATGATATATTAAAAATTTTTAAAAGCTTATAATTTTATTTCTTCTGGGTCATGCATACCATTTTGGTACAAAGCTCTATATATCCTTTAAACCTGAACTTTATTAAATTGGAAACTACAAATACATTTCTTGGTATCATTGTCAATATCTGCTTTACTGCTAACTACACAATCTGTCAGTCTATTGGGGGAAGGGTAATAAGACAGAGCAACTGGGCAAGGCCTTTATAAAGGCACTGAAAAAGCACTGTTTATGACAAATATTTAAGAAAAACAGACTGATGATCAGCAGAATATAAGGAGCTGGCTAAGGCACATCTATCTATTTTCATTTGTCTAAATTGCTCTCTTTGTTATCTAATAATTCATGTTCAAGTTTTACTTGGTTTGATTAAAGATGATGCTAATCTCTAGTTCTCAAAAGATGCATTTTTTTAAAGTTTTAGATCTGTGAGATTCTTATTTCACCAAAGGATTATTCAAACAACAAACATATATACATACATGTACATGCAATAATGATGAACTAAATAGCTGTGTCCTCCAAAATTCATATATCAAAGCTCTAAACTCCAATGTTATGGTATTTGAAAGTGAACCCTTTGAGAGGTGATTTCGGATTAGATGAAGTGATTAAGGTGGAGTCCTCACAATTAGATTAGTTTCCTTGTTAAGAAGAGGAAGATCTCAGAGATCTCTCTTTTTGCCATGTGAAGATACAGTTAGAAAGCCACTGTCTGCAAACCACGATGAGGTTCTTCTCTAAGAACTGAATCTGCCTGCTCCTTTATCTTGGTCTTCTTAGCCTCCAGAACTCAGAAATAAATGTGCCTTTTTTAGCCACCTTGTCTGTGCTATTTTGTCTTAGAAGCCCTAGATGAACAAGACAGCAGTCAGGTTTTCTTGATTAATTTGTTTAACATCCCATGGACACAGACATTTGGGATGAAGAAAGAGCAGAAGAAGTTTATTAAATTCCAGTGTTTTATACTTTTGAACATAATTTCAATCAAGAGAGACTAGCTCTGAGAAAAGCTTTTTAGGGAACTGTCTTTTTCAAGTATTTAATAGACATCACACAAATATTTTTCATATCTTGCCTATATATCATCTAATTGGTATATAATTTAATGGTTGCTTTCATTCCTAAGTTCAATGTTTTTCAAATGAACTGTCATTTATAAATCAGAATATTTAATAAAAATTTAAATTTACCTGGACAAAAATATGCTGATAAGGGTCATCTGCATTTATGAATTAACTTTATGTTGCTAAATTTAATAAACTTAATTAAAAGTAAAAGTAAAAGTAAAAGCTTCTGCACAACAAAGGAAACTATAAGCAAAGTGAAAAGACAGCCTTCTGAATGGGAGAAAATAATAGCAAATGAAGCAACGGACAAACAACTAATCTCAAAAACATACAAGAAACTTATGCAGCTCAATTCCAGAAAAATAAATGACCCAATCAAAAAATGGNTGTATAGCAAAACGAATACAGTATTGTAAAGCAAAACAAACTAAAAAATAAAAATTAAAAAAAAAGAATCTTGTGAGATTTTCATTATTCATTTACAGACTCAGTTGTGTTACATTTTAGTCAGTCACTCAGTCAGTTCAGTTGGCTTAGTCATGTCCAACTCTGTGCAACCCCATGGACTGCACTATACCAGGCTTCCCTGACCAATACCAACTCTGGGAGTTTACTCAAATTCCTGTCCAGTGAGTCAATGATGTCATCCAGCCAACTCATCCTCTACTGTCCCCTTCTCCTTCTACCCTCAATCTTTCCCAGCATCGGGGTCTTTTCAAAAGAGTCAGTTCTTCCAATCAGAGGGCCAAATTATTGGAATTTCAGCTTTAGCATCAGTCCTTCCAATGAATATTCAGGTCCAATTTCCTTTAGGATGGACTGGTTGAATCTCCTTGCAGCCTAAGGGAGTCTCAAGAGTCTTCTCCAACACCACAGTTCAAAAACATCAATTCTTCGGTACTCAGCTTTCTTTATAGCCCCAACTCTCACATTCAAACAAGACTACTGGAATAACCATAGCTTTGACTGGATGGACCATTGTTGGCAAAGTAATGTCTCTGCTTTTGAATATTCTGTCTAGGTCGGTCATAACTTTTCTTCCAAGGACCAAGCGTCTTTTAATATAATGACTGCTGTCACCATCTTCAGTGATTTTGGGGTCCAAAAGATATAATAAAGTCTGTCACTGTTTCCATTGTTTCCCCATTTATTTCCCATGAAGTGATGGGACCAGATGCCATGATCTTCGTTTTCTGAATGTTGAGTTTTAAGACAACTTTTTCACTCTCCTCTTTTACTTTTATCAAGAGTCTATTTAGCTCCTCTTCACTTTCTGCCATAAGGGTGGTGTCATCTGCATATCTGAGGTTATTGATATTTCTCCCAGCAATCTTGATTCCAGCTTGTGATTCATACAACCCGATGTTTCTCATGATGTACTCTGCATATAAGTTAAATAAGCAGGGTGACAATATACAGCCTTGAGGTACTCTTTTCCCTATTTAGAACCAGTCTGTTGTTCCATATACAGTTCTAACTGTTGCTTCCTGACCTGCATACTGATTTCTCAAGAGCCAGATCAGGTGGTTTGGTATTTCCACCTCTTAAAGAATTTTCCATTGTTTATTGTGATCCACACAGTCAAAGGCTTTGGCTTAGTCAGTAAAGCAGATGTTTTTCTGAAACTCTCTTGCTTTTCTGGTGATCCAGATGTTGGCAATTTGATCTCTGGTTCTTCTGCCTTTTCTAAAACCAGCTTGAACATCTGGAAGTTCACAGTTCACGTATTACTGAAGCCTGGCTTGGAGAATTTTGAACATTACTTTACTAGCTTGTGTGTGAAAGACTTCCCTGGTGGCTCAGATGGTAAAGTGTCTGCCTACAATGTGGGAGACCTGGGTTCAATCCCTGGGTCAGGAAAATCTCCTGGAGAAGGAAATGGCAACCCAATCCAGTATTCTTGATGGATCCCATGGACAGAGAAGCCTGGTAGGCTACATTTCATGGGACTGCAAAGAATCAGACATGACTGAGCCACTTCACTTCACTTCACTTCACTTCACTTTACTAGCTTGTGAGATGAGTGCAATTGTGAAGTAGTTTGAGTATTATTTGGCATGGCTTTTCTTTTGGATTGGAATGAAAACTAACCTTTTCCAGTCCTGCAGCCACTGCTGCATTTTCCAAATTTGCTGGCATATTGAGTGCAGCACTTTCACAGCATCATTTTAACATCTGAACTAGCTCAACTGGAATTTCATCACCTCCACTACCTTTGTTTGTAGTGATACTTCCTAAGGCCACTTAACTTCACATTCCAAGATGTTTGGCTTTAGGTGAGTGAGCACACTATCATGGTTTTCTGCATCATGAAGATCTTTTATGCACAGTTCTTCTGTGTATTCTTGCCACCTCTTCTTAATATCTTCTGCTTCTGTCAGGTCTGTACCACTTCTGTCCTTTATTGTGTTCATCTTTGCATGAAATGTTCCCTTGGTGTCTGTAATTTTCTTGAAGAGATCTCTAGTCTTTCCCATTCTATTGTTTTCCTCTATTTATTTGTACTGATCTCTGAGGAAGGCTTTTTTATATCTTCTTTCTATTCTTTGGAACTCTGTTTTCAATGGATATATCTTTCCTTCTCTTCTTTGCTTTTCACTCCTCTTCTTTTCACGTCTATTTGTAAGGCCTCTTCAGACAACCATTTTGCTTTATTGCATGTCTTTTTCTTGGGGATGGTCTTGATCCCTGTCTCCTGTACAATGTCATGAACCTCCATCCACAGTTCTTCAGGCACTCTGTCTATCAGATCTAATCCCTTGAATCTATTTTTCACTTCCACTGTATATTCATAAGGGATGATTCCATTTGCATGTTAAGTACAGTTTAATCATTAACTTTCTCTTTACACCTGCTAAAATTTTTCATTTAAAAATGCCTATTCATTAGAGCTTCATCTAGTTCTGTATTATATTTTTAAAAGTTCTTTAGATGTCTTTCAGGTGAAAACATATATATAAGATGTTTTTCCGGAATATATATTTACTCTGTATGTTAAATAGTTCCTTTGTTAATATTGGATTTTTATGAACCATCATCAGTATAAGTATGGACTAGCATACTCTTATTTATTGCTGTGGGAAAGCAGCATATGAGAATCTTGCTTAATTAGTCTTATTGTTCCCATGGGCAAGACAAATAGCTTCTTTGATTACACTGTAAATGAATTTTCTCCTTAAACACTTTTTTCTTTTTACAACTTCCACTGAATTCAGTAATTCTCTACTGATAGGCTCCACACCACATAATATTTTAGTTTAGAAAATAATACACATGATTATTTTTTATCACTTTTTGTTTTTATTCACTTATGTGTATTCTGTTGCTGAATTATCCATATTCATGACTCTCTAGATAGTCAGTGAAGTATTAAACATAGACTAGACCTGAGAACACTGACTTTGGTTGAGCCTTCTCAAGGTAGTCTGTCCTGCTTTTAGTATTAAAAAAATCTACCCATAGATGACATATAGATAGCTTGAGAAAACAGCTGATGTATTGGAACAGAAAACTAATGCTATTTAGATTTTTTAATGCAATTTGACTCTACAGAAACAGCTATAGTTAACAGTATTGGTCATAGGTTGAAAGCCCATATTTAATGAAGTATACATTAAAATAAACAAAAATGCTCATGAATTTAGATAAGATTAAAATGTTTTTACAAGAAAATATGCTTATTAAATAGGAACTTTTACAGGACAAAGCCATCTCTTACAAACATACTTTGTTTTCTGCCCATTTTGTCTATTTTATTTTCTGTATGTCTCATATTGAAATGTACATACTACAAGTTTTGTGTGTGTTTACAACTGAAGGAGAAATTGGTCAATGTTCATTTGTTAATAATGAACATATTATTTATTAATTGCTTACTGACTTATATATCCGTACTGGAAATAGGACACTTCCTTGGATCAATACAAGGCTTTTTGTTGAATTAATATGATACTAATTTCTTTTTTTATTGTAAAATACAAAAATGGGAGTAATGTGATTATAAATTTATATTATCAATAATAATTTTCCCTTTCCCTCATTAAACTGAGGGCATTTTATTATTATTAATTGGAGTCCCTTTTTATAATTATGATTGCCATCATTATTTCATGGATTATATTAGTTTTCATTTGAAACACTGAGTTCATAATTAATAAGGATGTTCTGTGAGCAGACAACTTCGAAATCTTTCCAGTCTCTTTTGATATGTTAGGTTTAAAATAGTTGTCAACTGTCCACCTAGGTAGAAACACAGGTATCAGTAAATACCAGAAATCAGAAATAATTGACAGTAGCTACTAGAGAAAATATTAATAATGCACTCATCTCTCGTGGGAATACCTAACTTGGACAGTTTTGTAATTCTGCTGCTTTTTTCTGTTTCTGCCATTCTCACTCTTGGCATATCAGAAATAACTATGTTATCAGTTTATATTTTTTAAATGGCACAAGCAATACAAATAATATCTATCTATATATGTATATTTCTATCTACACATAGCTATAAATTTAGAGAGGGCTCATTCAAGAGAAGTCTCCCAATGTTCAGAAATAAATTTCAAAATATTATAATTCCAGTGAAGTTATTTTTCTTAATTACTTTAGTTACCCTTTTTATTTCTCTCCACTAAAAACATTCATTTTTTTCTCCTTATGCCATCAATTGACAGATATGCAATTTTATTTTTAGTTATTTGCATATGCAGTTCATGTTACCAAATGAATCATTTGATCCTTGAGGTCAGAAATTCCATATCTTATTTAAAACAATAATGAAATTATGAAAAGTATGAAATAAGCACCAAGACAATATATTTGAGGACATAACTTACCAATATATCGGAACCAACAAACCAATATATGTGAATTATTTAAGACTTAGCCATTTATATACATTTACATATGTATATATGTATGTATGTGTGTATGTAAGTCCCCTACACTTACCATGAGGACTGAAAAAAAAATGTGAGTAAAGTGCTTAGTGCAATCAAATATAAGATTTTTTTGTTTACTAGTCATCAATAATTTTAATATTTTCTTTTCCTAAATGTTATCATTTCTTGATATAAATATTCAATAACTTTTTGTTAACAAGTAATACAATTGTGTTCATCAGTTCAGTTCAGTCTCTCAGTTGTGTCCAACTCTTTGTGTCCCATGAACTACAACATGCCAGGCTTTCCTGACTGTCACCAACTCCTGGAGCTTGCTCAGATTCATGTCCGTTGAGTCAGTGATGCCATCCAACCATCTCATCTTTTGTTGTTCCCTTTTCCTCCAGCCTTCAATCTTTACCAGCCTCAGGGTCTTTTCCCACTGAGTCAGTTCTTCACATTATATGGCCAAAGTATTGGAGCTTCAGCTTCAGCATCAGTCCTTCCAGTAAATATTCAGGACTGATTTCCTTTAGGAAAGGAAATCCTTTAGGAAGAACTGGTTTGATCTTGCAGCCCAAGGGACTCTCAGGAGTCTTCTTCAATACGACAGTTCAAAAACATCAATTCTTTGGCACTCAGTTTTCTTTATAGGCCAAATCTCACATCCATACACGACCAAAGGAAAAACCATAGCTTTGACTATAAAGACCTTTGTTGGCAAAGNAAGGAAATCCTTTAGGAAGAACTGGTTTGATCTTGCAGCCCAAGGGACTCTCAGGAGTCTTCTTCAATACGACAGTTCAAAAACATCAATTCTTTGGCACTCAGTTTTCTTTATAGGCCAAATCTCACATCCATACACGACCAAAGGAAAAACCATAGCTTTGACTATAAAGACCTTTGTTGGCAAAGTAATGCCAACATCTTCAGTGATTTTTGGAGTCCAAGAAAAGAAAATCTGTCACTGTGTCCATTATTTCTCCATCTATCTGGATGATGGATCTGGATGCCATGATCTTCATTTTTGAAAGTTCAGTTTTAAGCCAACTTTTTCACTCTCCTCTTTCACTTTCATCAAGAGGCTCTTTAGTTCCTCTCTCCACAGTTTATTGTAATCCACACAGTCAAAGGCTTTGGCATAGTCATTAAAGCAGAAATAGATGTTTTTTTCTGGAACTCTCTTGCTTTTTCGACTGATCTCCTTTAGAATGGACTGGTTGGATCTCCTTGCAGTCCAAGGGACTCTCAAGAGTCTTCAACAACACCACAGTTCAAAAGCATCAATTCTTTGGCGCTCAGCTTTCTTCACAGTTCAACTCTCACATCCATACATGACCACTGGAAAAACCATAGCCTTGACTAGACGGACCTTTGTTGGCAAAGAAATTTCTCTTCTTTTCAATATACTATCTAGGCTGGTCATAACTTTCCTTCTAAGGATTAAGCGTCTTTTAATTTCATGGCTGGAGTCACCATCTGCAGTGATTTTGGAGCCTAAAAAAATAAATTCTGACACATTCCACTGTTTCCCCATCTAGTTCCCATGAAGTGATGGGACCATATGCCATGATCTTCGTTTTCTGAATGTTGAGCTTTAAGCCAACTTTTTCACTCTCCTCTTTCACTTTCATCAAGAGGCATTTTAGTTCCTCTTCACTTTCTGCCATAAGGGTGGTGTCATCTGCATATCTGAGGTTACTGATATTTTTCCTAGCAATCTTGATTTCAGCTTGTGTTTCATCCAGCCTGGCATTTCGCATGATGTCCTCTGCATATGAGTTAAATAATCAGGGTGACAATATTTGCCCAATATAGATTGTGCTTTATAATAAATAAATACCATGTGCTTATATAGCAGGTACACAATTTGATGACTTTAACATTTGGGACCAATTTTTCAAGTCATATGGCTTATTTTTAGGTGATCCATTTAATGGTGCCCAAATAATGGCCTGAAGGCATAGTCTGGCTGGAAATAGCAAAACAAGGAGATGTGAAATGGATAACAGAGTATGTGATGAGAGTTGCAGTTACAGAGCGGGAGACTGGTTCATGACAATCATAATAGAGATAGTCAGTGATAAAACTGTCAAAGGAATTCTAACCACTAGCAAATCAAATATTTAATTTTAACTTGTTTTCCTGTTTTTTGAAAAGTCAAATTTTTTTCAGTGTTTTTATTTTTTCTTAATTTTTATTGAAGTATCATTAATTTATAATGTTCTGTTAGTTTCAGGTATTCAGCAAAGTGAATCAGTTACACATATAAATTTAGAAATTTTTTTTAAGATTATTTTCCTATATAGGCCATGTAGCCTTAATCATCCTTCTCCTCAGTTGGATAAAATTTATCAATATGAATGTTTTTCACTTGCTTTTTCTTTTTTTGAGATTCTAGATCAGTGGGATGAATGGATAAATATCATTATGTCAGTGATATGCTAGAGATATAAGTGAGACTAGGAGCTCAGCAGTTGCTTGGATTCAGAAACATGAATGACAATGAACACTGATGAGTCTGAGTATTTATGAACATATTGCAGAAGCCTGCCCAGGCTACTCCTGAAAATGATAGGTGATTCAAGACAGTTCCATTTAAATCTCAAGGATGTTGTGAATTCAGTCCACATTCAGGTTATATACCATTTTAAAGGGAGGCTCAGTTATATACCACTGATGGTTCAGTGGTAAAGAATCTGCCTGCTATCCAAGAAACACAGGAGATTCAGGCTTAATCTCTGGAATCAGGAAGAGCCCCTAGATAGGGCATGGCAACCCACTCCAGTATTCTTGCCAGGCAAATCTCATGGACAGAGTAGCCTAGTGGGCTATAGTCCATGGGGTTGCAAAAGTCAGACATGACTGAAGCGAGTGAGTATGCACAGACCATTATAACAGTGGGGATGAAATACTTTAACATGACAACTTGGTTGGCTTTGAATCCAGGTAAGCAGTATAATTAAACATATGTTCAACTAAATGTTATGTGATCTTTTTCTGGTTTATAATGTCATGTAAGTAAAGTTTTGAAACCTGTGTGGTTTCATCACCTGTTACTATCAGCTTTCACATTTAGATGATATTACTATTCTCCCCTATTTTTACATAAGCAACATAATAAATAAATTGTCTTGATCTTAATAAGCTCAAAATAAATATATCCTTAAACATGGCTTTTGTTTATTCAATTAACTCTTTTACCAGGAGGGGTTTAGGAGAGCCAGATCTCTGAAAAGTCTAGAGTTCACCTATGACTTTACTATTAGTCCAAGATAGCCAAGGTTACATATCAGGAGCTTCAAACAACCTCAGGTTATGAAGCACTGTAGTACTTATTTAGTTCAAGGAGTGTATAAGCAGACACATATATTTCAAACCCATGTCATTTACTTGAGTATATTCATTCTTAGGCTTTGGGCAGTAATGTTTTCCCACTGGACTATGCGAAAAATAAATAAATATGTTTGGTCTTTCTAGTAGCTCTTATTTTATATTTGTTTAATTTAATATTCAAACAATGATCAACAGTTTGCTTTCTTAATGGGACATTCTCACTAGGCCAGTGGGTATGGTATATATAATAATCATCCATTTAGCTAATGGGATAATCCACTCCAAAGTTTATTTCTGTACCTTTATATAAGACAGTCATCACTTTCTGTTGTTTAATCATAGAGAATCATGACTCATTTTAAACTATGAATTTAGACATATACATATCTGTATGTATATGTACCCAAGTATGCATTAGTACATTGTGCATTATGCACTAATTAATTATGCAAATTATGCATGAGTACACATATATATACATGTATGATAATCATTACATTAGTACATTATGCATTAGTACATGTATACATAGTACATCGACATTAGTACAGGGGCTTTCCTGACAGCTCAGTTGGTAAAGAATCCGCCTGCAGTGCAGAAGACCCTGGTTCAGTTCCTGGGTTGAGAAGATCTGCTGGAGAAGGAATAGGCTATCCACTCCAGTATTCTTGATCTTCTGCTGTGGCTCAGCTGATAAAGAATCTGCCTGCAATGCAGGAGACCTGGGTTTGATCCCTGGGTTGGGAAGTTCCCCTGAAGAAGGGAAGGGCTACCACTCCAGTATTCTGGCCTGGAGAATTCCGTGGACTGTGTAGTCCATAGGGTCACAGAGTCAGAAGTGACTGAGCGACTTTCACTTCACTTCACTTCATGCATTAGTACAGGATTATGTCTTTGATTCATAGCCAAACCCACAGGTGCCACCTTGTGAGATCCAGTGAGTTTGGTCAAGAATTCTTGGCCTAGAATGCCAAGATTGTGGATGATTGGGCATTAAATGATGATCTGGATAAGACCAGGAACCAGGATCCTCTTTCTTACTATAGCCATTTACAAACATTTACATGAGAGAGCCCGTTCATTTAAAATGATAGTCCTATATTTTTATTTTAAAATATATCAAAATAATAGTTAAAATATAGTATCATTTTAAATAAAAATTCTGGGTTGATACCAGTGTTTAACATGTAAAGTTTATACAGAAAACATCCAACAATTTAACCAGTATTTGCTATCCTTTAATTGCTTTTGTTTGGACTTCAGAATATCAGAACTGTTCCTAGGTGACAATTTCAGATCATGAAAAACCTGCTGGATTCTGATTTCCAGCCAGAAAACATTTAAAAGCATTATTACTGTATAATGAAAGAATCCTCCCTTGGTGGTAAGTTACTCACAAAAAGGAAAACATTACCCATGTTATTTCTGCTTCAAAATGCAAATGTGCTTAGTAATGAAAGTCATTATGATGCCCAAATGGAGCAGGTATCTGAAATCATTTACAACAATGAACTTAATCCTACTCAAAATAAATACCTGTCAATAAAACACTGCTCTCTTTACAAGTTTATATGGTTTGGAAGACAGCATGGTTTTAGATTGGGATATTTATGGTGTGAGTTCCTACTCAGTTAGGACTCAGATGGCCTCAATCAGTTCAGTTAAATTTCCTAGGCTTCAGCCTCCTCTTTTGTAAAATGGTGATGTTATTAACCTTAGTAATAACAATCAAAGAAATAATGCAAGTGAAAACTTTGAAAATTATAAACCATTACAAAGATGATATTTGTTTTATCTAGGGGTATGAAATATACTGGGCAAATTAAAGAGTTTTTAAATATCTTTAGTAAGCATCTAAAATATCTTTTTATTCTTATCTCTTACAAATGGTTTTTCTTGGTATAATTCATCTGTCAGTGCTGCCTGGAGAGCTCGCTCTTATCAGTGCCTTGAAATATAGATACTATTCAACTCTTTCAGTACTCCTGCTCTCATAGCAAATCTCTACCATGTCAGGGATATTTCTCTGAGACCTGATATTGACAACTAGGCACCTTCAGGCAGCTTTGCTTACTTCCAGAACTAAGAGCAGACAAGTTGTTCTGCTGTGAGGAGTTCTCTCCTAATTCATATATGTTTTCTGAGAGTTTCTGCTTTCTTCTATTTTGGGGGGTGTGTGTGTGAAACATTTATAGGTAGTATATGGCAACTTCTGACTCCAAATTTTCTTTTCCAGCTCCTGGTGCTAATGACAATGGTGGTGGTGTTGGTAGGATGTGGGAAGGGGCTGCAAGAGGAGGAGTGACCGGAGACCATTCATTTCCTCTTAGCAAAAACTTCTTCAGTGCTTTGACAATGGCCAGCTGCCTGGGTCTCTGGTGCTTATGTAACAAAAAATGGTTTCCTATTTTATTTTGCCCATTTCATTCCAATTTTTCCCTCACGTACTCTCTAGGTGAGTCCTAGATATGATCCAGAGTTGCCTTTGATAATCTTATAACAACCATTCTAAACTCCTGAATCTGGAAATGTGGTTCTCTCTCTCTGATAAAATTCATTTCAGAGGACAGTGGTTTGCAGGACTTGAATGTAAATATCATTACTTCCCAAGGGAATTTGCTTCTTGGTTTCTTTTCTGTGTGTGTTGGTGACTGGGCATGAAATAAAACTTTCAGCCCCTGTAAATTTTCCACAATTCATATTTGCATTTCTTCCTAAACTATTTCTGTCTCTAGTCAAGCAATTCATTTGAAATCTATATACGCAGTATTGTAGACATGCGACATATTATGCTTCTCAGAAATAGCAATGTTTAAATGTGTCACCACTACAGGCGGATTTTGCATAAGTAAAACATTCAATGTGGAAAAACTGGAAGATTGAGATAAGGAAAATTGATGAGTGAAATATAGAAAATAACTATCAAGTTTTGGGGGTACACTCATCAGAAACCTTCCTTTTCATATATGAATAAGTTTTCTTAAGATAATAATGGGTTCTAATCAGTTCAGTTCAGTTGCTCATTTGTGTCCGACTCTTTGTGACCCCATGGGCTGCAGCACGCCAGGACTTCCTGTCCATCACCAATACCTGGAGTTTACTAAAACTCATGTCCATTGAGTCAGTGATGCCATCAAACCACCTCATCCTCTGCCATCCCCTTCTCCTCCCACCTTCAATTTTTCCCAGCATCGGGGTCTTTTTAAATGAATAAGTTCTTTGCATCAATATCGGTCCTTCCAAAGAATATTCAGGACNAAAACTCATGTCCATTGAGTCAGTGATGCCATCAAACCACCTCATCCTCTGCCATCCCCTTCTCCTCCCACCTTCAATTTTTCCCAGCATCGGGGTCTTTTTAAATGAATAAGTTCTTTGCATCAATATCGGTCCTTCCAAAGAATATTCAGGACTGATCTCCTTTATGATGGACTGGTTGGAACTCCTTGCAGTCCAAGGGACTCTCAAGAGTCTTCTCCAATACCACAGTTCAAAAACATCAATTCTTTGGCACTCAGCTTTCTTCACAGTCCAACTCTCACATCCATACCTGACTACTGGAAAAACCATAGCATTGAGTAGACAGACGTTTGTGGGCAAACTAATGTCTCTGCTTTTTAATATTCTGTCTAGGTTGGTCATAACTTTTCTTCCAAGGAGTGTCTTTTTATTTCATGGCTGCAGTGAACATCTGCAGTGATTTTGCAGTGCCCCCAAAATAAAGCCTGCCACTCTTTCCATTGTTTTTCCATCTATTTGCCATGAAGCAATGGGATCAGATACCATGATCTTAGTTTTTTGAATGCTGAGCTTTAAGCCAACTTTTTCACTCTCCTCTTTCACTTGCATCAAGAGGCTCTTCAGTTCT
Source organism: Neotragus moschatus (assembly GCA_006410615.1). Lineage (NCBI taxonomy): Eukaryota > Metazoa > Chordata > Mammalia > Artiodactyla > Bovidae > Neotragus > Neotragus moschatus. Next base: position 392,369 of record SJYA01002685.1, read on the forward strand.
TCACTTTCTTCCATAAGGGTGGTGTCATCTGCATATCTGAGGTTATTGATTATTCTCCCAGAAATCTTGATTCCAGCTTGTGCTTCATCCAGCCCAGTGTTTCTCACGATGTTAAGTTACATAAGCAGGGTGACAATATACAGCCTTGACGAACTCCTTTTCCTATTTGGAAGCAGTCAGTTTTTCCATGTCCAGTATTAACTGTTGCTTCCTGACCTGCATATAAATTTCTCAAGAGGCAGGACAGGTGGTCTGGTATTCCCATCTCTTGAAGAATTTTCCACAGTTTCTTGTGAGCTGCACAGTCAAAGGGTTTGACATAGTCAATAGAGCAGAAATAGATGTTTTTCTGGAACTCTTTTGCTTTTTTGATGATCCAATAGATGTTGGCAGTTTGATCTCTGATTCTTCTGCCTTTTATTGACCTTATTGCCAAAATCAAACTTAAATTGAAGAAAGTAGGGAAAACCACTAGACCATTCAGGTATGAACTAAATAAAATTCCTTATAATTATACAGTGGAAGTGAGAAATAGATTTAAGGGATTAGATCTGATAGACAGAATGTCTGATGAACTAGGATGGAGGCTCATGATATTGTACAGGAAACAGGGATCAAGACCATCCACAAGAAAAATAAATGCAAAAAAACAAAATGACTGTCTGAGGAGGCCTTACAAATAACTGAAAAGAACAGAAATGAAAAGCAAAGGAGAAAAGGAAAGATATACCCATTTGAATGCAGAGTTCCAAAGAACAGCAAGGATAAGAAAGCCTTTCTCAGTGATCAGTGCAAAGAAATAGAGGAGAACAATAGAATGGGAAAGACTAGAGATCTCTTCAAGAAAATTAGAGATACCAGGGGAACATTTCATGCAAAGATGGGCTCAATAGACAGAAATGGTATGGACCTAACAGAAGCAGATATTAAGAAGAGGTAGCAAGAATACACAGAAGAACTATACAAAAAAGATCTTCATGACCCAGATAATCACGATGGTGCGATCACTCATCTAGAGCCGGACATCCTGGATTGTGAAGTCAAGTGGGCTTTAGGAAGTATTACTATGAACAAAGCTAATGGAGATGATGAAATTCCAGTTGAGCTATTTCAAATTCTAAAAGATGATATTGTGAATGTGCTCCACTCAATATGCCAGCAAAATTGGAAAACACAGCAGTAAACTATTGAATAAAAGTATCTATATTAAAGATGTAATAAAACTTACTGTTTGGATATATGATAGTATTTTTTTAACAAGTCGTATAATGTGGGACATTTAGGGAATATCTAAGTATTTTGCTTTAATAAGATCATATCTTTGTTTCCATTGTTATTACTGTTAATGAAAATCATTAGAACATACAAGTACATCCTAAGAATAGTTAATTTAGGGTCTTTAAGTAGATTTCAGTTGGTCTATTTCCTCCCTGTTGATTATCTGGAAAACTTCTGTGTCTGTGCATAGGTAATTTATTCCCAGACATGATCCCTTTTCGTCAAACTTTCACATTTTTAAAATAAATTATGTGATTTTATTTTTCTAAAAAGAGCATCTAATTGATATAATAAATATACAAATACTATTGGGGACCCCATGGTGGTGCAAAGCTTTTGATGATTATAACAACCTTTATTTTGCAACGGTGTCATGGTACTTTCAAAATATCTACACACTTCATCCCTCTAAATAGCATAAATGAAAATCTATTTGATACTCAACTTTGGCAATGTGCCTGCATCATGTGAATTCTGTGGTTTGCAAGAATGATTTTGAGCTCTGCTTTATGTTGTTATAATCCCTATTTTCCTTGAGCTAGTCTCAGTCTTCACTTTAACCTCAGTAAATTGAATTGCTAGTTTTCACACTACAAAGACAAGCTCAGCAGTTTTCAACTGTCAGTGTACAAGCAGTTCCAATTGCAGTTAGTATAATGTCCAGATATCAGAGGGGATAAGAAGTATACATTGTTCTCCTGCAGGTCACATAACTATTTCCCAAAGAGCTCCACCTCCAGTGTTTCTATTAATCTTGAACAGAGAAGCAGACGGCAAACTTATTCTCTTCTTGAGAATTCTCTTCTTGATTTTATTTCCAAACTCTCAGTGAAGAAGTCTGTGGGTAAGATTTACGGCGTTGTCTTCTATCTTCTATTTTTTCTCTCATTGGTATTCTTTACAAGACTCATAAACTCAGCAAGTCAGCAGGCTAATCCTGTCAGATTTCAACTTTTTCTTCTCCTCTGTAATTCTGTTGCTGCCAGAAAGCAACTTGCACAATGTATTTTTTTTCCTTTTCCTTTCATCTTATTTTATTTTACAATTTTTGACATTGCTGTGTCTCCTAATGCTAGGCAACACAAAAGAAGATAAAAGGGTCAAAAGTATGACATGAAAAGTGAAAAAGCAACTACTAACACAAATTACTGAGTAACAGAAGACTAGTAGACAAGAGGAGAAGGCAGTGGCACCCCACTCCAGCTCTCTTGCCTGGAAAATCCCATGGATGGAGGAGTCTGGAAGACTGCAGTCCATGCTAAGGGTCCAACACAACTGAGCAATTTCACTTTCACTTTTCACTTTCATGCATTGGAGAAGGAAATGGCAACCCACTCCAGTGTTCTTGGCTGGAGAATCCCAGGGATGGGGGAGCCTGGTGGGCTGCCGTCTATGGGGGTCGCACAGAGTTGGACACGACTGAAGTGATTTAGCAGCAGTAGACAAGAATGGATTTAATTTTATTAAACATAACAGGAGAACTAGACAATGGAGAAAAAAGTCTGCTGGATTTACAATACAAGAACATGGCTAAAAGTATCATCCCAAACACCTTACAGAATTTTAAAGAGCAAATATTTTTGATGAATTTAATTTTTAAAATATAATTTTACTTGTAAAGTTGGAAAGTAAGAAACAATGACATAAAAATCAAATTTGATACACTGGTGAGATAAAATGTATTCTATTTCACTCAGATAACTATCTTTATTTACCACGTGAAATGTTTTCTTTTTCTCTCCAGTTAGAATTCAATAAGGGAAATATTTTTAAAATAATATTTTATGATTCTTTTATAATACCAAGTTATTGCTAATATTTTAAATGTTACAATTTAAGCAATAGCTGTTGTCCAACCAGTTTGTGTGCCTGATGCACAAAGAAGTCAAACAATGAAGCATTGGAGAATGGATACTTGTGCTCAAATGACAGCGATTCTAGGATGGGTTTTCAGGGAAGTATTTTTAAAGGCAAATATGTAGGGAGGGCTGCTGCATGTATGACCTTCCTCTGGTTGGTGATGAGGTAATTCAGTGAGGTAACTCCAGGAATCTCAGTCATCGACCTTCTGCTTCCAACCAGTCTGGGGTCCGTGTTCTTGGCTCAGCCTGAAGTTACCATCCTCCACTTGGGGCCTTTGTTCCTTTATAAGAACTCATAGATATGCGTCAAATTGTTATATATTATCCCTTCAGGAGGAACTAGGAGTCCTGTGACTCTATTGTTCTGATTATCAACTGTTTGAATCTGCCGGTTAAAACTCAGGGAATGTCTAGGAAGCTAAAGACTTTTTCCTGAAAGCAAGAAGGAGCAGACATGGAAAGGCTTTTGTGCTCTTGAGGTCCTCACATGATCCTGCTATTTCATAACTATGATTTTTACAATGTCTATAAAATGGCAATACATAAGTACATAATATATATATATTATATGGAAGGGAAAGTGTTAGTCATTCAGTAGCGTCTTGACTCTTTGCATCCCCGTAGACTGTATCCTGTCAGGCTCCTCTGACCAGATACTAGAGTGAGTTGCCATTCCCTTCTCCAGGGGAATCTTCCTGACCCAGAGATCGAACCTGGCTCTCTTGCATTGCAGGGAGATTGTTTTTACCACCTCAGCCATCAGGGAAGCCCAGTAGGTATAATATAATGGTAATATATATGTATACATATGAAAATATGCATAACCTTGAGATTTGCATTTTAGAACCATATGATAGTATTTTATTAAATTAACTAAATTTAAAATGATAAATGACATAATACCATTTTGAAAAATATAGTTTTTTTTGAATAGAGATATAATTGACATATAGCATGAACTATTAAAGTTCTTTTAATCACTTCCCCCTTTCCTCAAAGGAGAACCAGTAAACTTTAAACAGCATGCTGAAACACCCAATTTTATTTTATTTCTGTTAAGTCAACTTGCTATTTGGGAAACTGCATGCTTAGGTATTTCAGTTGCGTTCACTGGCTGAGCAAGGCCAACCATCTTTGGTTTATTTCTGCATTACAGCTCAAAGTGCATCTTCAGGCTTTCCCCATTTCTTCTTTTTTCTTTGCCTTCTTTGACTCTCAGTCTAATATATATAAAGACCTGTCTTGATTTATTTCCCTCTTCATAGGTTTTTGTTTTTTCTTCATTCAAACAAGTCATGATATAATCTTGGGTAACTTTTACGTTATTGGACACTCAGTAATATTTCTGTGATATTTTACTTCCACTAAGATTTTGCAGCTACTTGGACATAATATACCTTTATGTTAGCAGATGAAAATGATTGAAGATGAAAACATTACTCCATAAACATTACTCCAGATTTGTTGGCTAAACCCCATTGTCTTGATCCTATTTAACGCATACGGAAAGCTTCTTTTGAGACAATGTGTAATAGGTTTCAGAAACTATGATACTACCCTGTTAAATCTCAATCATCTTTTTCTAGATTCCTTCCCCATTGCCTATAAATGTAAAACTTAAAGTAACCTAAATGGATAATACAATAATTATAAATTGAATTTAAACTTAATTTAACAGTGTTCCACAATATTTTGACTATCTTGCCTGTATGCCTAGTCACTTGTCTGTCTGCATTTTGTTTTTTTTAATATAAATTTATTTATTTTAATTGGAGGCTAATTACTTTACAATATTGTACTGATTTTGCCATACATTGATATGAATCTACCACAGGTGTACATGCATTTTGACTGCAAATTATTACAGCTGTGAATGACTATCATTGCAAGTGTGGGTGCATATTTACTAAGCAGTATTTTACAAATAAAAGTAAATATGATTTTTTCTTCAAATTTTCTTGGTAAATAAGATCACATTATATAATGTTCAGTTGGACACTGTATATACCTTATAAAGATACTTGGATATTGAATAAAAATATGCAACTAAGCTATCATAGATTATTGCAGTTAAACATAAGAGAAGAAAAAGTAACCCCTTCTGGCTTTCTTTCAATATCTTCCATTACTAATGAGTTGAATTTCTAGCACATTTGTCAATCCAATTCTAACTATATAGTTCCAGTCTAGCATACATTTCAATAAAGATATTAGGATTCTAATCTTGTATTCATTTCAATAAACATAATAAGATTATTATTTGGGCATAAATACAATAGGTAAAAGACTTCTTAAAAAATGTTCTGACCTCTACAATCTTTAAAAATAAAATTGATCAGTAAGTATTTTTTAATTAATAAATTTGTCTCTTATTTTACCCATGATTTACATGATTTCTTAGATAGAAACATTGATATCTAATACATAAAATACCTGGAATCATAATTTACTATTTTCTGTATACTTTTCACCTACTGTTGAAGCTATGAAATTAAAGTGAGCTAACTACTAGCCCAATTTACTTGAACTGAACTGAGAGCTCATAAAGTATAAATCACACGCATGGCACTCATACACATATGTTTAAAAAGATAATAATAGAAGAGCACTTGCTCTTAGGAGGCTCACAGTATAGAACTGTGCACATACTGACTTCTTTCTTAGTTTCACTAATCTTTTGTGCCTATTGTTTACAATTTTTTGAATATTAGCTGGACTAGGTATGTAGTGAGACAGATATTTTAACTACATGCAAGTGAAAAATGCAAAGTTTTAGGAAAGCAAGGGACATATTTGGGGATAAGTAAACAATTTTATCTAGTATAACAGGAATAGATTGAGAGATCAAAAAAGCAGAACAATTGAGAAAAGCCTTGAAGGCCAAGTTAATAAAGCATATTAACATCGTCTTGACCTCAGAGATACGGAAATAAAAATTATGTGCAAGAATCACATTCACTGAGTAAATGTAATAAAAAAAATGAAACTAAACAAATGGGCACTACAAACAGTGTTGAAATATGGATAAGGCATATAAAATGGATGAAAATAAACTCAATTTTAGATCGCTAGAAACATAGATATGATATTTTATGCTATTGACAAGGGATTATGATTCTTTTAATCTAAAACTGTCTGGTCCAGTCCAGAGGACAGAAACTATTGTTTACTGACCGCCTGCTGTTTGCCTGACTCTGCTACACTCCTCCCATTGCTATACTGCCATATAAGGTCCAGGGTGTATCTGGTTATTGCTGGATTCTGTGTGCCTAGCATAATGGACATCCCATGTAAATCTGTTACATAAGTGAATTAATGCAATCCAAATGGCATTCCGCTAGTGTGATACTATTAGTACAGTTTACAGGAGAACACTGAAGCTGCACGCTTGGGGTAATAGAGCTAGCAATTCCCAGATTCATGATTTCCTTTCAAGCAACCTTGCTTTCAGGTGTAATATGCTTTTTCTTCTTGGCTTTATATGCATAAAATATATACCCATATGATATATATGGTGATTTTTCATATATATATATATATATATATATATATGTTTATATTTATATTTTCCGGTGGCTCAGATGGAAAGAATCTGCCTGTAAAGCAGACCTGGGTTCAATCCCTGGGTTGGGAAGCCCATCATATATATATATATGAAAGTAACATATTTCATATATATGTATGTGTGTATATATATATATATATATTTATATATATATACATGCTGCTGCTAAGTCACTTCAGTCGTGTCCGACTCTGTGAGACCCCATAGAGGGCAGCCCACCAGGCTTCCCCGTCCCTGGAATTCTCCAGGAAAGAACACTGGAGTATGTTGCCATTTCCTTCTCCAATACATGAAAGTGAAAATTGAAAGTGAAGTCGTTCAATCGTGTCTGACTCTTAGCGACCCCAGGGACTGCAGCCCACCAGGCTCCTCCATCCATGGGATTTTCCAGACAAAAGTACTGGAGTGGGGTGCCATTGCCTTGTCCAGTATATATACATACATGTATGTGTGTGTGTGTATATATATATATATATATATATAAAATGAAAAATCACTCAATGTTTTCAGCCTATACCCAGGCTATATAGTTTCATGCAAAAATACATTATGAGTTAAATCTTTAAAAGTGAACAGAGCTTAAGTAAAAATAAAGCCCTTATTCTACCAAAATTAGCCTTTCACTACCTTGGTTCAGCAGACAAAACAATACCAGAAATAAATGAAACAGGATACACGAGTTTAGGAAATTGACAGTAGTCTTTAGGGCATTTCTAAGGTTTTAGAGTGGGGACTTCACTCTCTGCTTTAGAATCTCTCTGGCTTAAAGGAAGTCATAACAGTTATTTCGACAAAATGACAGAAGCTTGTGCTCAGAGTGGCCAAGTGAGATTGTCCAGGTCCTTATTTTCTCGGGGACTGTGGTGGCTCCTGGTGCCTATAATCTTAATGCTAGATTAAATCGCATTGCACGAAGAGCCTTTTCCATAACAACAGCTTTCAGATTCTGCCCCTCACATTGAGTTTTCCTGGGCATGAACTTCAGTTTTGGTGACTGGAAGATGAAGCATCATAAAGAGAGCCAAAAAGCCCCACAGGCAGAAAGCTTAACTCAAGTTCTCGATCTTCACTTCAGAACAACTCACTATAGATTATTGAAATCCACAAGGGGTACAATTCTGATTCCATTATGACCTACATTATAAGGGAAATTTTAAAGCATTTATGATGTAATATTAATACTGCTATTAGTTGTTGTTTTCAGTTGCTAGGTTGTGTCTGATTCTTTGAGACCAGATAGAGTGCATGGCAGGCTTCACTGTCGTTCAAATTATCTCTAGTTGCTACTAGTACTACAACTAATGGTAATAATAATATTAATGACAGTCTACTGATACTATAAATAATAATGATAATGATCACTTTCATATTTCTCAAATAATTTGTGGGTTGTAAATAAGAAATAATATCATTAAATATTTATCCAATACTAAACATGACTTTTACAGTCACAAATATTTTTGTTTTGGAAAAAAATACATTTATCTTTAGATATTATGGTCATATTTAAAATGAGGAAATTCCATTTGAAACTGGTTTTCTGTATTGTTCCAAGTGAGATAACTGGTAAATGGAAGTGAGGAATTCAAATTCAGTTCTCTTCAATTATTTTTATCTATCTATCCATTCATACATCCATCCAGTTAGGTTCTTTCCCAGTTATCTGTAGATAATCTGAAGTATTCACACTCCACTCCAGATTGTTATTAAGTTATAAAACTTCCCAGCTTTAAGAGTGTTAACTTTTTCACTGACCTTTGCCAGCAGGTTGTACTGTACATGAGTAGATCCCCTTTAAAAAGAGCTCATAGTGGGCAGTCAACCTCAGAACAACTTTCAACTAATTTGAACGATGCCAAGGGTGCCTGCAGGGAGTACCCTGTTTTATTTTCAACTTTCATGTGAGGTGCCAATTCCCAGGTTGAATTTTCTTCCACGCATTATTTTCAATACATTTTGAATTATTATTTTTATATTATTAAAATCTAGAAACTGTTGATATTATCTGGGGATTGCATTCACATTTTTTGTGTGAAAAGTGACACATTTCTGACATTTTTAACAATCATTTAGGTGACATTCTCTCTCAAAGCTAATGAAAGAAACTATTTGTTTTCAATTGGGAGCACAGTGAGTCAATTACTGAAATATCCAAAGGCAATTGAGGAGAAAATAAGCTTGGTATTTTAAAAGTTCTTTAAGAAATTATATAAACAAGTTAATGTTGAAAATGACACCCTTCTTGAAAGTGGGATAAAAGGGATTCTGTGAACTATAATGAGGATTGATGTTAATTAAAGGCAGATTTCTAGAATGGTATATTTTATAAAGCATATGTAAGAATTAAAGATACCATGTTGTCTTAAATTCTGTTTATTTTATACAGCCTTTAAAGATTATTTTTCCATTGTCCATTATTGCAAAATATTTACTAGATCCCCATGCATTGTTCAATACATCCTTCAGCCTATCTTACACCCAAGAACTTGCACCTCCCACACTTCCACCCATATAAAGCCACACCTACTTCCCACCCCACCACTAGCTTGTTCTCTATATCTGTCAGCCTGCTTCTTTGTTTGCTAAATACACCGATTTGTTATGCTTTTTTATATTTCACACATAAGTGATATCATATTGTATTTTTCTTTCTTGTCTGACATATTTCACTTAACACAATACCCTCCAAGTCCTTCCTTGTTTCTGAAAATGAAGTTATTTTTTTATGGTACGTTGTGTATATGTTTGTATATATACATATATATTATGTATATACACACAGTTTGTGTATATGTATGGTATATATAAAGAAAGCTTAGTGCCGAAGAATTGATGCTTTTGATCTGCGATGTTGGAGAAGACTCTCGAGAGTCCCTTGAACTGCAAGGAGATCCAACCAGTCTTTCCTAAAGGAGATCAGTCCTGAGTGTTCACTGGAAGGACAGATATTGAAACTGAAGCTCCAGTACTTTGGCCACCTCATGCAAAGAGCTGACTCATTTGAAAAGACTCTGATGCTGGGAAAGATTGAGGGCAGGAGGAGAAGGGGATGACCGAGGATGAGATGGTTGGATGACATCACTGACTCAATGGATATGAGTTTGGATAAACTATGGGAGTTGGTGATGGACAGGGAAGCCTGGCATGCTAGAGTCCATGAGGTCACAAAGAGTCGGACACGATTGAGCAACTAAGCTGAACTGGACTGAACTGTGGTATACATACATATATGTGTGGTGCAGTGCAGGAGACCTTGGTTCAACTCCTGGATTGGAAAGATCTCCTGGAGAAGGAAATGTCAACCCACTCCAGTATTTTTGCCTGGAGAATTCTATGGACAGAGGAGTGTGGTGGGCTACAGTCCACGGAGTTGTAAGAGTCTGACAAAACTTAGTAACTAAATTACCACCACCATATGTATAATACCTATAAATATATATTATTAAAGTTATATTTATTTAAAATTTGTGAATATATGTTTATATAAATTTTATATACAGGTGCAGAACTGCTGAGTCATATAGTAGTTCTGTTTTCAGTTTTGGAGAATGTTCTACACTGTTTTTTATACAGTGGCTGCACCAACAATTGCCAGAGTTCCCCTTTCTCCATATCCTTGCCAACGTTTGTTATTTGTGTTCTTTTTGATGATAGTCGTTCTCATAGGTGTGAGATGATATCTCATTGTGGTTTTGACTTGCATTACCTTACGATTACTGATGTTGATCGTCTTTTCATGTGAATGATGACCATCTTCATTTTGTCTTTGGAAAAATGTCTATTAGGTTCTTCTACTCACTTCTTAATCAGTTTGTTTGGTTTTTTGATGTTGAGTTGTATGAATTGCTTATATATGCTGTATATTATCTCTTATCAGTCACATTATTTGCAAATATTTTCTCCCATTCAATAGGCTGTCTTTTCATTTTTGTCAATGGTTTCCTTTGCGATGCAAAAGCATTTAAGTGTAATTAGTTCTCATTTATTTTTGTTTTTATTTTCTTTAGAGATAGAGTTTAAAATATATGCTGCAATTTATGTCAGAGTGTTCTTCCTATGCTTTCCTATGTTGTCCATGACTGAAACAAACTTAAAAAAGAGAGAGAGAGAAAGAAACATGCTCTTTTTTTTTTTTTCTGGAAAGTTTTCCTGGACAAATTTTGTAGAAACAATTATCAATTTGTAAAAGATACAGTCAAAATGGGGTGGGGTCTCTAGTATAGCATAAAGGACATCCTTTTAGAGGCAAAGGAAAGGTGATATTAACATAGAAAATGTTGTAAAAGTGGTTTCTTCTGTCAAAATTTATTTGACAAGAAGGGATATGATTCTTTCTCTTTTCTTCTATTCACATATTTAAGTCTATATCAACTTGGGAATAAGAAAAAATATTTTGTAATGAGGAAGATAAGAAAGGCAAGCAAAAGACCTTACAGAGTTAATGAGTACATTTTAATAAGAAAACTTTCAAGTACTATTATGTTATGTTATTGGCAACAAAGTGAAAATTTGCTTAGTAGCATATGTCACTAAAAAGAACAGTTTCTGTGCAAGGAAGTAATATAATGAAGATGAAGCTTTTTCTACAATGCATAGACAATTAAGTGTGCTTTAATGGTTATTCTCTTTGGTCAGCTGTCCTGAAAGTTTGTAAATAAGAGACAGAAAGCTTTAGTTTTTTGTTTAGTTGAAGGAAAGCCATGGTTTCCTTAAGGTCTGAAATCAGAGATGTTGTTAGATGTGCACCAGCTCAGATCGGAGAGATTTCACTTGCTCTACCATGTGTGGAACAATCACAGGCATGCAAGAGAAAGTCATTTGTGATGGATGCCATTCACTTGGCTTTGGAAGGACCTACATGCATATAGCAGCAGTTACAGAGAAATCACCATCTCATGTCATCAATAAAGCCAATGATCAATTAAAACTTTCCTGAAGATCACTCGATTCTTCCAAAAGGTCACATTGAGAGCTAGGTGAACAAAAACTCTCAAATATTTACAGAGCAAGAAAATGGCAGTATAAAATCAATTTTAGCAATTAAGTTGCTTTCTTAGTTCAAAGCTTCTCCAACCAGATGTTAAGAACCAGTTTTTCTCCTTGTTTCTTGATTTACATTTAAGAAACATGTTATTTGACCTAATTTACTGGTTATTATTCAGCAGTATCTGATAATTATAACTCTTTGGTGTGCCAACACGCTAAATAAAAAAAATATTATAACATTTAAAAAAAAAAGACAAAATGTGGTAATTACTAAAACCAATCTTGAGTCAGAATCTTGGTGACAGCTAGTCCTCTTCCCCTTTTATATAATTAGGAGATCATACAACATTAAAATTGCTATGGTTATATGCAGTGTATTTTGGTTTCAGTAAACTTTAACAAAGTTTATTTAATATGCTCTTCAGATAAAAAGAGAAATGCTAACTTTGTACAATTAAATGGTTTATATTGGTTGAGCAAACATATCCAAAAGGAACCAATTAATGAAATTGTATTTATAAACCTAATTGTAATGCACCTAAACCAGTTCATTAACTATATTTACATCAATTAACTATATTTAATTGATTCATATTTATCACTAAACAATACATGTAACATTTGTATTATCAACTAACATCAAGACTGCAGTAAGAGTTCAAGAATCTGTATGTAGTCTATACGAGTCTGGTCAGGAATCTGGTTCTTTGGATTTTAGAATTGTAATGTAGAAAATAACAGGGCATAAGAGAACTGTCATTATTAAATTTCAAAAGGACTAACTTGATACTTACTGGAAAGGACCAGTTTAAGAGCATTGCCTGTGAAAAAGCACTACAAGCATTGAGCTTTAATTGCAAGTTTAATGTAAACTAACAACTTACATTGAGCTTGCAATATGAGTGAGAAATCGGAAAAAGAAAAACAATTATTTGGGTGACATTAAATCACTGCAGATGGTGATTGCAGCCATGAAATTTAAATACGCTTACTCCTTGGAAGAAAAGTTATGACCAACCTAGATAGCATATTCAAAAGCAGAGACATTACTTTGCTCACTAAGGTCTGTCTAGTCAAGGCTATGGTTTTTCCTGTGGTCTTGTATGGATGTGAGATTTGGACTGTGAAGAATGCTGAGTGCCAAAGAACTGATGCTTTTGAACTGTGGTGTTGGAGATGACTCTTGAGAGTCTAAGGGACTGCAAGGAGATCCAACCAGTCCATCCTGAAGTAGATCAGCCCTGGGATTTCTTTGGAAGGAATGATGCTGAAGCTGAAGCTCCAGTACTTTGGCCACCTCATGAGAAGAATTGACTCATTGGAAAAGACTCTGATGCTGGGAGGGATTGGGGGCAGGAGGAGAAGGGGACGACAGAGGATGAGATGACTGGATGACATCACTGACTCAATGGACATGAGTCTGAGTGAACTCTGGGAGTTGGTGATGGACAGGGAGGCCTGGTGTGCTATGATTCATGGGGTCGCAAAGAGTCGGACACGACTGAGTGACTGAATTGAACTGAATAAAAATGTGATCTTATTGTCAGAAGAGGAATATCAGGAACCTTTTCACACTCTATCTTCATTGCAGACTAGCTAGAGTGTGCTATTAAATTCAACATCCTGTTTTATTTTGAAATCAGCAAATTTTAAAATTTGAATTTATGTCAGTTAGCTAAATAATTTTCTTGAGGAAAATCCTTTTAAAATAGTTTTGATAATTTATCTAAGTAACTCTCAGAGTACCTTAGTGAAGAAAAGATGAAAGGATTAAAATTGGGGAAATGCACACACACACATACATACATATTATCTGTTCAGGGATGAGGTAGCACATTATCTTGCGAACTGTTTATCCCTGAAAACATCTACAAGATCACAATGTTAATGATATATCTTTGCATTCATATGGTATTTTATTCGAGTCAAAATACCTCCAGGAAACACATGCTGCTTCTCCTGGGTCAGTTTAACTGATGTTTAGTTCGGTTCAGTTGCACAGTTTTGTCTGACATTTCGCAACCCCAAGGACTGCGGCATGCCAGGCTTCCCTGTCCATCACCAGCTTGCTCAAATTGATGCCCACCAATTTGGTGATGCCATGCAACATCTCATCCTCTGTTGTCCCCTTCTCCTCCCACCTTTAATCTTTCCAAGCATCAGGGCCTTTTCTAATGAAAGAATTCTTCACATCAGGTAACCAACGTACTGGAGTTTCAGCTTCAGCATCAGTCCTTCAAATGAGTATTCAGGACTGATTTCCTTTAGGATGGACTGGTTGGATCTCGCTGAAGATCAAGGAACTCTCAAGAGTCTTCTCCAATCCCACAGTTCAGTGGCTCAGTGGGAAAGAATCTGCCTGCAATTCAGAAGCTGCAGGAGCCATGGGTTTGATCCCTGCATCTGGATGATCCCCTGGAGGAAGTTATGGCAACCCACTCAAGTATTCTTGCTTGGAGAATCTCATGGAAAGACAAGCCTGGCAGGCTACAGTCCTCAGGATCTCAAAGAGTCAGACATGACTGAAGCAACTTAGCATAGCATAGCATATATACATATTTACACATTATATTTTCCTTATCCATTCATCCATCAATATTTACTTAAGTTGTTTCCATTTATCAGCTATTGTGAGTAACAGTGCCATGAACATGGAAGTATAGATAATTTCTTCAAGATAATGATTTCGTTATACATCCCCAGACGTGGTATGGGGGATCGTATGCTAGTTCTATTTTTAATTTCTCAAGGATTCTTCATATTGTTTTCCATAATGTTGTTGCCCCTTTATATTCCCTCTAACAGTACACAGGTGTTTCCTTTAGTTCACATCCTCAGCATGTGCTCTTCTTTGTCTTTTTAATACTGTTTTCAACAGATCATCTCTCTCTGTGGTTTTGATTTGCATTTCCTTAATGATTGATGATGTTGAGAACCTATTTATGTACCTTTTGGATGCCTACTTTGTAAAACATCTATTCAAGTCCTTTGCCTATTTTTAAAATTGGGCTATTTGTTTCTATTTTTTGTTTTTCCTAAACTGAGTTGTAAAAGTTGCTCTTATACTTTGGATACTAATCCCTTATCAAACAGGCAATTTGCAAATACTTTGTTCCATTCTGTGAGTTAACTTTTTTTGTTATTGACTGCTTCCTTTGCTGTACAGAACCTTTTTAGTTTTGATGTGGTCCCATTTGTTTTTTGTTTTTGTTTTTTAATCTTAGTAATGTTTATTTAAAATATAAGGAAATCAGTTCTATAATATATCAGTTAAAAGTTGAGATATCAAATGCAATGAATGTGTTGATGATCAGTGACTCTAGAATTTTTGTGGTTCTGAGGTCATTTTATATATTTAGTTATGTGTAATCAACACATCCACAATGACTAGAAATAAAACCTTGCTCATATTTATATANAAATATAAGGAAATCAGTTCTATAATATATCAGTTAAAAGTTGAGATATCAAATGCAATGAATGTGTTGATGATCAGTGACTCTAGAATTTTTGTGGTTCTGAGGTCATTTTATATATTTAGTTATGTGTAATCAACACATCCACAATGACTAGAAATAAAACCTTGCTCATATTTATATAGAAAATTTTTATTTTATTCATAAGTGGTATAGCCTATTATTTAAGAGCCTAGAATTTTAAATGGTCAAACCCAGGTTCAAGTCCATGTACCACTTTTTAAGTGATCTTCGGCAAATTACTTATCCTTTCTAATCCCCACCTTCCAGGCATAATATAAAGACAGTGCCATTGTATCTTGCAAAGTTGTTGTAAGAATGAAATGCAATTTATACTTGACACAAAGTACTCACTAACAAATAAAAATTAGAAACTTAAAATATCAGTATTACTGGTCTACAGAATTCTTTAATGTTTCTGTGGAAACAAAGCCAAATTTAAAGGAAGGCGTGTTACACAGACACCTAATATTACATCATGACCCAATGAGTTGCATAATTCATCATCATTCTTAGTGTTAAAAGTAGGGTTTGTTTATAATCCTGTTTAGGAAAAGTTTTGTCAGGCCCAAAAAGGGATTAGAAAAAAAATGGCCTGCCTAAACTTGTCAGCTGCAAGAAAAGCAGGAAATCAATATTAGGACAACTAGTGTTTAGCCTTATTCAAAAGACAAATTAGGATGGGACCAAGAGCACACAGTGAAATGTACACCGTCTTTAGCTTGAGTCCGAGAACAGTAAAGGCAAGCCAGATTTGGAGCTGTCAATCCTAGTTTGTCTATGTACAGCGTTTTTTCTATCTCCTTATAACATTCTTTTTTTTTATTATTATTTTGCTTTTCATGTCAATAAAATATTGTCCAAAAAATATTGCCAAGACCAGTGTTAAGGAGATTATTACCTATGCTTTGTATTAGGAGTTTTACAATTATAGGTCTTGTGTTTAATCTTTTAATTGAGATATAGGATGTGGGATCTTGCTGGACCAGGGATTGAACCAGCATCCTCTGAACTGCAAGATATACTCTTAACCACTGAATCACTGTCAATGAAGCCCCAGTTATTGTATTCTTAAGCTTTGAGTTATGCTTGGTACTTTGTAATACTTTTAATCTCTGTTGAAATCCTCATTTTGTTCAGCAATTGGTCTTCCTAGGTGAATATCCTTAGAACTGTTATTTTGAACTCTATATTGGGCAAGTCACATATCTCCATTTTATTAAGTATTTTCTAGATATTCATCTTGATCTTTTGTTTAGAACACATTTTTTTTTCTTTCTTCATCTTCCTTGAATCTCTGTATTGGGTCCTAACACGCTCTTGTGCATGCTCAATCATGTCTGACTCTTTAAGACCTCATGGACTGTAGCCCATCAGGCACCTCTGTGTGTGGGATTCTCTAGCAAAAATACTGGACTGGGTTTCCATTTCCTCTTCCATGGGATTTTCCTGATCCAAGGACTGAACTTGTGTCTCCTGAATTGGCAGGTAGATTCTTTACCATGAAGCCACCAGGCAAGCTCATTGAGTTCTAGTCATTAGAAACAACAGCCACTTCTCCTAGCCTTAAGAGAGTAATTTCATGCGAAAGATGAAATTCTTTAACCATCCTTACCCAAGTTCCTGGTTGACTCTCAAACCTTTGTGATTGTGGAAACCATTTTCATTGTTCTTAGTGGCTCTCAGTAGTTGAAAGTGTCCCAAGACTCCTCAATGTCCCACACAGAAGGATCTCACTGAGTGTTTAAATGCAGTCTGAGTAGACACCAGAGTCTCAGTCAGCAGATGGAAAAGTACACAATCAGACCTTGCCCAGGAAAGACTGAAATGGGCATGTTGCTGATCCCAGTTAGGATAGGAATGGTGAATGATTCTATGCCAATTAACACCTGGTTCTTTGTTCCTATAGTAATGTGGGGCTCATTTGGAGGCCCGTTTCTTGGGTGTTTGCTTTAAAAATTGGTGTGTCAGATGTGTGGGCCAAACCCTTAACTCTTCTGGGACAAGTTGGGAGTTTTTGCTTATTTCTTTTCTGGCTGGCACTGTGCTGTGGGTAAGAATTAAAGGATGAGTACATCTCAGCGATAAGTACATCTCAGCTTTTCCTACCTATTTTAATGTAGATATTTTCGAAGTCTCAATACATAGGAATCACTAAAATAATTTCTGCATTTCTTTCAAAGGGAATTGTTCCATATGTAACATGTAACTATTCCATGTATATTACAAGCCGTTGCTGCTGCTGCTGCTAAGTCACTTCAGTCGTGTCCAACTCTGTGCGATCCCATAGAAGGGAGCCCATCAGGCTACCCTGTCCCTAGGATTCTCCAGGCAAGAACACCAGAGTGGGTTGCCATTTCCCTCTCCAATGCAGGAAAGTGAAAAGGGAAAGTGAAGTCACTCAGTCGTATCTGACTCTTAGCGACCCCATGGACTGCAGCCTACTAGGCTCCTCCATCCATGGGACTTTCCAGGCAAGACTACTGGAGTGGGGTGCCATTGCCTTCTGCAACAAGCCCTTGGGAAGGTGGAATTTAGGAGCCTCCTTATCATCATTTTGGTCCAGAGTCTAAATGGAACGTCATGCTTATATTTAAATGATGTCTTAGGGTGTGAGAAGTTAGGCTCTTTTTCCTATGATGACATATCTAGTGAGCAGGTCAGTAATTCTCTTATCTGTGACTTTTCCTTCCTAGTACATAGCTGTCATGGCTGTTGGATTAGCCTAAAAGTTCGTTTGGATTTTTCTATAACATGTTACAAAATTCAAGCTTTTGGGCCAGCCCAATACTTAACAGACAGCTATGTGTAATTGTTGTTACAGATTAAATCTGAGTCTCTCGCTGTTAATACTTTAAAATCCAAGAATGAATTGAAACACTTTCATTCATCTTACATTTTAAGTGACCAAATTAATTTCTTTATTGATTTTCAGATTAATTCTTGATTAATATTTTTACTTTGTTATTTATCCACATATAAATTAGTCACAATATATAAATTTTCATCATTGGGATAAAATAAATAATCTGTGTTTAATTTTTTTCTAAATTGGTCAAAATATGGTCATGGTACAGAGATGTAATGTGATTATCATGTGCCATATGACAAGAAAACAAACATTATCTCCTTGGGGCTCATAAAAATAATTGAAAATGTATATGGTAACTATATATTTGTGAGTCAGCTATCTCTGATGTCAAGGACCCGAGGCCCAATTTTTGCTTGTGACAGGGCAATTAGTTTTGGATGGCTTCCTCTAGACATTTTTCCCTGTCATAATATATTAGAAATGTATTTCCTTCAAGCGAAAGACCATAATCCATTTTTCAAGCCCTTCAAGTTGTTTCTCAGGTGATTTCTTATATCTGCCCTATCCCAAATTAACATTGCTTTGGATATTTACAAAGTGCGACGAGTTTCAGCTTGTTATCCTCTTAAATGAATTAAAGATGCAGTGCATTTAGGGTAAAATTAACCTACAACATATGCATTGGTAATT
The DNA here is from genome assembly GCA_006410615.1 of Neotragus moschatus. NCBI lineage: Eukaryota > Metazoa > Chordata > Mammalia > Artiodactyla > Bovidae > Neotragus > Neotragus moschatus. The sequence goes on from SJYA01002685.1 coordinate 411,038, forward strand.
GAGCAATTAACACTTGATTTTGGCTTTGAGATATTACTGTTGCTGGATAGTCCTGCAAAATTGAAAGTGATTGTCAAGTGTGTCCAAGATCTGTTTGGAAAAGACTTGAAACTTATATGTATAGTTAGGCTTTCAACTGATCTGTAGGAATTCTCATCAAGAAAGGGAGATATATGTGGCTTTTCTCCCCATATCACCTTTAATGTTGTGTGTGTACATTATATGTTCAATTTAAACTAGTCTCTGAGATTTATTTTTGTTCGATTAGAACTTCTTAAAAGAATTCTGATGGACAGAAAAGTGAAGCATATAGATAACTTCTCATTTTAATCTATCTACTATGCTGAAAATACTAGGAATTGTAGACATTGGATAAAACTCACAAGCGGCAAGGTTGTTTCCTGAAGTCTCAAGAGGAAACAATAATAAATTTTACTGAATGCTGTGGGATTTGCTGAAGTCCTGACTTCCTGCAGGATTGGAGAGAGATGTTGTATTAACTAATAAGATCATTCAAGTCTCTAATATACATTGTAGAGTTTCTGAGTGTTCTATAGAAGTTCTGATAGGTTAACATACAATACTAAGTAGTACAGTTCTCCTCCTTTTCTCTCCCCAAGTCCTGCTCCCAAACTCAACAACAATACCTCTGTCTCCGTAGAATGAAAAGATCTAGAGAAGAAAATGCTCAGATTGCATGAATAATCCTGGGTTATGTTTCTTGGCTCTACAAAGAGGTGTGATTGCCTGGCAGTGAAAATATCATAGCAGTAAGTTTTTGATGTATTTAAAGGTAAAAGTTGCATGCATTATGCAACTTCTATCTAAAACTGTAGGCTTGTTGGTGTTATTCAGGATATTCATTGCCTCTACCTAGTAAACATCCTTCACTACTGCTCACTGAAGGAGTCACAAGGAGAAGAAAAAAAAAAAAGTAGTAACAATTCTAATGTCAAGCCAAAACTTCTTTGAAAAGTTTGATCATGATGGCTTTTTTTCTGGGTTCATAATGAAAACCTTATGTTTTTGCCATTATATCACATCTCAGTATATCCAGCACTATCTTCTCCAGTAGCAATCCAAAGACCTTTTATTATATTTTAGTTTTGCCACTTTGAAAACATACTTCTTTATATTTTCTGTAAATACTCAAATCCAACATAGTCTATATTATCTATCATTCTCTAAACTGAAAGGTCCTCTGTTTGTTTTCATGGACAGAGAGGGAAACAGTATATTTTTTGGTAATTTCTGATTATTACAAAATTAAACAGCTCTCAAAAAAAATCTATTTATCTTTACTGAAGTTCGAAAAGTATGCAGGCTATAGTAAGAATCATCCAGATAAAATATAAGAATATTTTCAGATCAGTAAACCAGATGACAGGCTGCATGAGAATCCATACCCAAGACTTACCCTCAAATAAAACCTCTCATTTATATCACAATCATGAGGAAACCAAGGAACTGGCTATTAAGACCACAACAGATTCAAAATAATGGATTTCTTGGAAAATATGAGGTATTTTTCTTTAGTATCCCAAGTTACTCTGAAGAGTAAATGAAACAGACATTTAGCCTTCAGTAAACAGAGATGCAAAAGCTATCAGAGATATTTACTATTAGCATCTATAGTATTTTAAAATATTTTAGGAAATTTTGCAATACTTACATACAAAATGTAATTATTATCTATAGAATATTTAACTGAGTTTTCTAAAACAGCTATGGTAAGCTTTCAGTGAAGATTTGGTAGTAAATGAGTGAAGAAATAAATACATGAGTAATTTCAAATAAATAAAGATCCTTTAAAGAACATTTTCTAGTTACAAAATTCACTAGAGTTTGAAAACCAGCATTTTCAGAAAATATCATTAAGAATACCATCCCATGAAGTTAAGAAAATATATGTTTAGTAATTAAGAGAGAGATTTAAGGGAAATGCCTCTTTCTGTAAAGTGTGTAATGCTTAATAAACATATAGTATTCAAATTGTCCCAAATAATTTGCTTAAAAGACACTCTGTAAGTATTAAAATTCTCTAAATTCATTTTACCACCTTTCTTTTTTGTAAGTGTTTAAAAGAGGAGGTTGAAAAAATTGTGTTACTTAATTTGATTTGTACTTGTTGGTTATCTGTTTTAAATATAGCAGTGTGTACATGTCAGTCCCAAAACCCAATCTATGCGTCTTCCCTATCCTCCCCCCTGGTAATCATAAATTCATTCTCTAATGAGTCTGTTTCTTTTTTGTAAATAAGTTCATCCATTTACCATTGCAACAAAAAGAATAAAATACTTAGGAATATACCTACCCAAAGAAACTAAAGACCTATATATAGAAAATTATAAAAGACTGATGAAAGAAATCAAAGAAGACACTAATAGATGGAGAAATAAACCATGTTCATGGATCCAAAGAACCAATATAGTGNCTGACTCAATGGACGTGAATCTGAGTGAACTCTGGGAGTTGGTGATAGACAGGGAGGCCTGGCGTGCTGGGATCACGGGGTCACAAAGAGTCGAACACAACTGAGTGACTGAACTGAACTGAACTGAGTTTGTCTACATTTATTACAGAAATATATTTTTGTAATCTACTGATGAGATAAAAACTAGTGAAATCTCTCAAAGGCAGATCACAAAACAAGGTCATTTTCTGTAAGAAAAGGCTACCAAAGACTCAGTGTCTGTTATGTGACCTAAGGAACAGGGGAGTATTTTAGCAGGAGATAACTCACAACTGAATAGTCAGAGAAGAGTTACAGGATTTCAAATTTGAGAGATAATAGAGTAATAAGAAGTAAAAAGAGAAATATTCACTCCTCTATTTTTGCTTAGGATCAGCCCTTTCTGACCCTCCAAAGGCATAACTTACTCCACATTGAATAAATCTTATGGATAAATAAAAGTGTCACTCTATTTTGTATAAATCACCTCTAAAACACCATTTTAGATTTCAACAGAAAGCACACTTTTGCTTTGTCCACTCACAGATACACATATAAAGAGACACACACATTTTATCTCCCAATTTGTGACCAATTTTGTCTATTTCCATTTTAATACAAAACAATAAAATATTGGTTCATTGATGTAAAACATTATCAATTTAATGACTGTTCCTTTTCTGTTTATTTTTATAAGAAAAATTTGATTTTTGTGTGTGCTATGGGAAAAAAAAACTTCTTCCTCAGTAGATTTGGAGACATTACATGTTGACCTTTCATTTCACAGGTGTCCCTGAGTGTGGGGACGAAGTCATCTGACCTTGTGTGACACCAATTAGACGTTTCTATTGAATTAAATGTCTCATGCCAAACAGAAAATGTATTTTTCTCTATTCTTTAGTGCCCTTTAAAAGAATGATGTCCATTCTAACGAAATGAGAAATAAGCACCATGAAATGAAATGGTCATTTAACAAAGAAAAATTTGCTTCCTCCCCCCAGTATATTTTTCTCTTTCTTTACTATTTAGAAAGAGCAATATTCAAAGATATCTTAGACCATACAATTTACCTCAACTCTTTTGCTATTTTGCATATTTATAAATATTTTCACCATCAGGCTTTGGATACATACCTTAAATAAGAGAAACTCAGCCTTTGTTACAGTGTCTTGAATATTTTGAAGTATTAAATCTTGCCCATTTATGGAAACAGTATCAGTGATGGAACTATATAAAATGACTTGGTATGCAGTGTATATTCACTGTCAAATATAAACACAGAACTTGACAGACTTTTACATGTACAACTTTTCACAATTGAAAAATAAACGTTTCTTTCCTTATGTCTATGTCTTGTTCTACAATTCAGCCTGTCTAGGACACTTTTGAGCATGTATTTGATGAAATGTGTTGCTAGATGCCCAGAATGTTAATGCAGTTATTCTTTGTAGTTTCATGAGATGGAAAGCCAACTGGGAAATTAGAATCCAGCAGAAATAGATAAGCCCTTGTTAAGTACATGGATTTTGCTTTGCTTTGTTTCCAAACACTTACATTAACAGGGAAGGGGAATTTTTTTTTTTCTAAATGCACTTAATATATTGAAAAACATATTATTCACAGTAGTATGATATTAACCATATGCAACTGAATTTATTAATGCTCAGTCCCTTGTAGGATCATATTCACTATGAATTTTCTACTCATTAATTCAATTTATTTATCTTGATGAACTCAATTGCTTGTGATTACTGCTGTTTTGACATTAGTTATACGAATGAAATGCTTCACTCAGATTGCAGAGTGTAGTTCTACCTTTGTAGGATGCTTATCCATTGATACTGTAAATGTACTTCATTTAGTTTGTTTTGTATAGTTAGTATATGGTAGAAATATAAATTTGGATTCTTTTCCAGATAAAACATATTTTCATGATAGTGTTGTATGGAATCAGAATAGTAAAACTCTCATGGATTATATTTCTAACTATTATTAGATTAAACTTTTGTTCCTAAAAGCTAATATTCCAATTAACTTCCTAGCTTTCTGTTTTGCTGTTTAATATTGATATTATGATTTTTATTTATGTCATGACATTAAATGGATACAGATTTCAGTGCCATCAAGAGGGGGTGATATTTTGGCTATGATTTATATTTTAATATTTTTGTATATGCTGCTGCTGCTGCTGCTGCAGCTAAGTTGCTTCAGTCGTGTCCAACTCTGTGCGACCGCATAGACGGCAGCCCACCAGGCTTCCCCGTCCCTAGGATTTTCCAGACAAATATAATATTTTTAAATTAGTTTATGTATTTTTACATTAGGAGGATAATTATTTTATAATACTGTGATGGTTTTTGCCATACATTGATATGAATCAGCCGTAGGTTGTGTATATATATTTTTTAATTTGCCAAATTTTAATTGATATATCTCTTAGGAAATCAGCAGGTATGATTCTTATACCCAGAAACACATTACTGTTTCCTTAAAGGTTAATTTCTCCTGCTAAGGCATGTGCCCTGGTTTTCAGCGACATTGAATTATTACCTGCAGCTATAAATCTTGAGTGAATTTTCTAAGAATGACATTTTACAGGTACAGGGTATATTAAGCCTGCCTCCTACTTAGATAATGGTTTTCCCACTATGCTTTATTAAGTTACAGGTTCAATTTAAGCTGTTTAATACAAACTGACTGCTAATTTTCTATAAACTATAATATATGATTATAAGTTAGAGTGATGGATACCTCATTTTCAGATTTGGGATGAAGAGACATGCTTTGCTTTGTTATTAAAGAACATATCGTACAAATGAGGGCATTGAAATATTATAACAAAATCTATTGTTTTAAAGCCTCATTAAGCTGAATATAATAAATATAAACATATATATTTCTGAGATCTAAAATTAAGTGATCAAATAAAATATTTAAATATATATGAAATAATATTTGTTACAATATGAACATTTTAACTTTTTCATATGTCTTCTCTTTTTTGTTGGATTAGAACTTGAGATCTACTCTTACTAAAGGTACTATATGGTCTTGATAATTCAGCAACTTTTCAAAATCCATTTTATACAGTTCTGTTATGTATTTCAAATTTATAAAGATCATTCCATAAATGATTATTATAACCTAAGGCTATTCTAATAGCTTCCCTTGTGGCTCAGCTGGTAAAGAATCTGCCTGCTATGTGAGAGACCTGGGTTCAGTCCCTGGGTTGGGAAGATCCCCTTGAGATAGGAAGGGCTACCCACTCCAGGATTCTGGCCTGGAGAATTCCGTGGACTGTATAGTCCATGGGGTCACAAACAGTCAGACATGACTGAGAGACTTTCACAAACACACACAAGGCTATTCTAAAATATTGCATACGGATATATAAACTTGGATGATTTTCCTCATAAATTATAAACAGTCTCACTTTACACAAAAATGTATGCTGCGGCTGCTGTTGCTGCTGCTAAGTCGCTTCAGTCGTGTCCGACTCTGTGTGATCCCATAGACGGCAGGCCACCAGCCTCCCCTGTCCCTGGGATTCTCCAGGCAAGAACACTGGAGTGGGTTGCCATTTCCTTATCCAATGCATGAAGGTGAAAAGAGAAAGTGAAGTCGCTCAGTCATGTCTGACTCTTAGCTACCCCATGGACTGTAGCCTACCAGGCTCCTACGACCGTGGGATTTTCCTGGCAAGAATAGTGGAGTGGGGTGCCATTGTCTTCTCCATATATTCACTTCAATTATATATCTGTATGTGTTTGTATGTGACTGTTGTATAACCAACAAGATGAAAATTCTATAGTTGTAAATATAATGGTGGGATTCACTGAAATACTACCTTTCTTCCTTTTTACTAATAATTTTGTTAGTAAAATTTGCATCCCTGATTCTTTGGGACCTACTATATGGATAACATTACTATAATTAATATCATCATTGCAAAACTTGTTTTCACTTACATCATCTGCTCATTATTATGAATTTTGTGGTTTGTATTGAGAAAATAAATGCGTTTTGAACTTATGCAAAACCAGCAAAGTGATAAAAACATCATTTAATTTGGCTATTCAGCAAAAAATTTATAGTAATAACATGGCTTTATTTGAATTACATTAGTAGAAATTTATTGCACATATATTAATATGTTAATTCTTTTGACTCTGAGATAAGTAAACTCTATTTATGTCCATTTACAGATAAAAAGTAATACCCTGATCACTTTTTTCTGAGTTTGTGCTTTATTACAGTGTTAATATAAACAACTGCTCTTTATAAATTATTGTATTGTCCATATGTTTTTTGAAAAATGTTATACTAGAGAGTGGTATTTATGTGTTTATATGCATTGTATCTAATCTATTCCAGGCAGGTTTTACCTAAGCATGATTTTAGGGGTAGTTTTTAAGGTTGTTTAGACTTTAAATATTGGAGAAGGCAATGGTACCCCACTGTAGTACTCTTGCCTGGAAAATCCCAAGGATGGAGGAGCCTGGTGGGCTGCAGTCCATGGGGTCTCAAAGAGTCGCACACAGGTGAGCGACTTCCCTTTCACTTTCACTTTCATGCATTGGAGAAGGAAATGGCAACCCACTCCTGTGCTCTTGCCTCGAGAATCCCAGGGACAGGGGAGCCTGGTGGGCTGCTGTCTATGGGGTTACCCAGAGTCGGACACGACTGAAGCAACTTAGCACATATAAAAAAATGAAGGTGGCAATAGACCACATACATTGATCAAACTTAGAACCACACCATGAAATTTAAACTTTAGATCATGATGTATAACATACTTTTGCTCCCTTTCCTCTCCTCCAAAGCAAAAGCAAACAAGCAAAAAAAATACCCCCAAACTTAACAGCACTCACTCTTGAATTTATTGTCTGCAACTCTGTCTTGTCAAGTTATGTGTCCTGCTGAGTTGCTTCAGTCATGTCCAACTCTTTGCAACACTATGGACTGTGGCCTGCCAGCCCCCTCTGTCCATGGGGTTTTCAAGGTAAGAACACTGGAGTGGGTTAATATGTCCTCCTCCAGGTTCTCTTCCCAACCTAGGGATTAAACCTGCATGCCTTACGTCTCCTTCTTTATTCTCTTACTTCCTGCTCTCTGAGATCTTGTACTTACAGACCCCCAACCACTTGTGGATCCAGCTCCTAATTCTTCCTATGAAAACCCATTTCAGTTATGAGCCTTGAGTACACCATTATTTCCCATGTTTCATATAAAGCAACTTACACCAATAAATATAAAATTTGTTACCTTCTGTTTGTACTCCTGATAACAGATGAGCATTTCATGGTCAAATAAAGGCTTATGGATAAAATTTACTTGATTTTTCTGTTAATGAAAACATTAGTGTTCATGAACCTAAACTACTGTAAAACAAAATGTCTTAATAAGAAGAAAAAAAACTGTAAACAGGTAACCTTTCTTCCATTTTGCCCAAGGTGACATTTTTCCATGTCATGAGTGGTTTGAAAATATTTTTACAGGACTAACAATACACTTACATAAATGTGTACAAATAATATAACTTTTAATTGATACTATGAATAATATGATGATTGGAAATAGATCTAGTTTAATTTCTACATTTTTAGATATCAAAACATAAAACATCTCTCACAGAGTATAGAACTGTTCTAGTTAGGAAATGTTTGCAAATTTAAGGCTGAATGCACTGCTGTATAAGTTAAGCCTTCTGAGGTGGGACATATCTCATGAATGATAAATTATTGCACTGTTACTGATCAATTACAAAAATGACTGTATTGCAGCAAGCAATTGTTTCTTGCCTAAAACTGATTATTCTTATTACCTGACAAGTCACTTCACAATTTTAAATGAGCACTGAGGACTGACTATACAGATTGGTTGCAATCTTATGGTGATTGATAAGGATTTAATTATAAATCATATTTTAATTCAGTTACTCTGTTCAACCAAGTATAACTCATGAAATTTAATGTATAAAATATTAATTCACACCATAATTGAATTTGTAGTTTCACAAGGGCTTATTGCCCCAGAATGCAGTGGGTGACTTCAAAAAAGATATTTCCCTAATCTGCCCAGTGAATGAGCCTAATAAATAAATTCTGCATCATCAATATAGAAGGTCTGTGTCTGCAGTTTCTTCGTTTCTCATCAAAATATAGCAGAGACAAAACTAAAATAAATTAGACTTCAAATTCTCTAGAAAGACAAATTCAAAGTGAAAGGCATATGGACTTAATAACAGATTTTTTAACTTGTATGTGCATCTCAGAGAAGTTATCATCAGCAGCAGCAATTTATATTTATTGAGTTTCCACTGAGTTTTTGTCCCTGGAGTAGACTAAGCAGAGAAAATAATGATATAAACTATTTCTAGAGTCCTAACCTTCATAAGAGTATTACTTCATGCATTCATAAATGATATTAAATCAAAGCAGATTATTATTTATTTTTAAAATTGAAGTATATTAATGAAGCTTCTAGTATTTTTTAAAGATTCTTTTTCTGCTGTTTCTGATAGTTTTGCCTTAGTGGCCTTAACTTCGTGAGCGGAATCCTAAACTGATGCCTTTTGAAAACCTTTTGAAGGCATATTGCTATGCTTCTCTTTCAAGCAAACCTAAATGGTCTTTTTTACTTTTCATTGTCTGCTATGGTTTTTAAGTGCTTTTTAAGTTTTCCTGACTCACATCTTCCCCAGGAAGCGTCATTGAATACGGAAAGTGTGGTTGCAGTCAGGAAAGTCACAGTCATTAAAATGATGTTCTGAGGTTGCCCATTTATTTGCTATTTATAAAATGCATATCGGATTTGCTTATTGTGTAAAAGTCAAAGACTGATTGTTCTGTCAAGACTAGGGACACAGCTTTTGATCTGAAATTGAGTTCTCTACACTTTGTGTCTCTCCTAATCATCATAATAAGGGTTTTCTAATTCTGGACTTAACCTATGGGTGCTTTAATGATAGCTTGCTGCTTGCTATTCTGTACCAGGAGGGCATGTGAATAAAAGATCTGCCCTAAGCTACTGAAAAAGTAAAGGGAAAATTTTAACTCAGTCCATAGAGCAACAAAATGCTATTGAAATATAAAAATGTGAATAATGAAGCAATAATGAATGCTTTGTTTTGAAGGATGATGAATTTCTTCTTGCCCCATTAGTGGCATGACAATTTTACCAAAATTAAAGTTTCAATGAGAATTGTTTTACTATGAATCCTTAGTCAAAAATATTTGTTTTTCAGTCAACCAGTCAGTCATTTCTGACTCTATGCAAACCCATGGACTGCAGCACACCAGGCCTCCCTGTCCCTCACCATCTCCCGAGTTTGCCTAAATTCATGTCCATTGCACCAGTGATGCCATGCAGCCACTTCATCCTCTGATGCCCTCTTCTCCTCTGCCCTCAGTTTTCCCCAGCACCAGGGACTTTATTTTATGCCAGCTAGTAAGGAGCAGCACAGAAGATTTTAGAATGACTTACTTGCTCTCTGATATACATAGACTATCATTTTTTATATTAGCATGGTTCAAAATATAATCTAATTGTCCCTTTAAGATGTGGACTAGCAGCATCTTAAATGGGGACTCTTCCACTAACCTGGGACCCAGAGTGACCAGATAAACAGGTACTGCTGCTGCTGCTGCTGCTGCTGCGTCGCTTCAGTCGTGTCCGACTCTGTGCGACCCCATAGACGGCAGCCCAGTAGGCTGGGATTCTCTAGGCAAGAATATTGGAGCGGGTTGCCATTTACTTCTCCAGTGCATGAAAGTGAAAACTGAAAATGAAGTCGCTCAGTCATCCCGACTCTTAGTGACCCCATGGGCTGCAGCCCACCAGACTCCTCTGTCCATGGGATTTTCCAGGCAAGAGTACTGGAGTGGGGTGCCATTGCCTTCTCCGATAAACAGGTACAGTAAGCAGCAAATAAGCCTTGGTTGTTCAAAGTCCTAGAGATCATACAGTTCAGCCTAAGCTTATTAATACTGGGAGAAAAGTTAGAGAGCTCATGTAAATTTTTAACTATACATCTCTTTCTCATATAGAGCTAAATACTAAGTACATGAATAGTCAGCAAACAGATGTAACAGATTTTATTCCTGGGGTTTTGCTTGTTTGTTTGCTTGCATTCTATCTAATATTATTTGCTTTAAGAGTATTCAATGTATGATGATTCTCGTTCATAAATAAAAATTCAGGGCTTTTATTTTATAATATGCTTTATTTTATTCTATTTTTTTTCTTTTTTTTTAATTTCTTTTTTCTTTTTTATTTTTTTCCATCTCAGGTGTACATGAGTTCCCAAAAGGGGGCACTTTTAAAAATGGTGTATTTTATACTTAAAAGAGCTGCTATTATATAAACTAGACTTTTGCAAATTTCCCATCCCAGGTACTTAAATAGAATGACTTTGATGCATAACATCATGTAATTATTTTAAAGATGCATATTATTTTTTAAATCACCTCTATGTGAGACATAAAATCACTTATTGGTAATTTTTTTTCAGTTTTATTATTTTAGTGCTTCTGATTTCTTCTCAGGTGTCTGTTGACTTTGTTGTATTTTCTATTTTAATCACTTTTCTACTTTTTCAAGTTACATGACAGAAACTATTCATGGGGAACAAAGCGCACTCTCCTCCTGGGTCAGAATAACAGAGGACCCAAGTGGGTTCATTCTGGAAGAGCTGCTTTAGTTTAAACTTGCAGGCTTGAGAACAAGGCCCCCCAAGGATCTTCCTACTTCTCAGTAAATGTAAGACTCAGTATCTCTCAATTTCCCTTCCTTTCTCCTCCTCTCTATCTCTTACCTGGAATGAGCTCAATGAGAAGATGATGTTTTATTATTCTAGTAGTGCATATGCTCTTTATTTTAATATGAAATTAAATAGAAGGATTCATAAATATAGTTTATACATTCTGAAGAACATTTTATTAGCCTAATCACATACATTTAATGTTCATTTCCATAATTAAGCTCATGATTTTATAGAATTCTGCTGATCACAAATCATACCATAATCTATTGCAAAACACTGAACAGTGGAACCCTGTGAAGCAAACTCTGTTTTAAGAAGTTAGGAAGCTGAACATTCAGATACAGGAAAGCAAATTCTCACAGAGCACTAATATCTGTTTAAGTCTGTTGTCCTTCATCCCTGCCTTTTCCATGTAGGATTTTGGTCTTGAGGTATATTTAGAAAGGGAATAGTTCCCTTTCTAAAAATTTAAGAGAAGTTGATTGCCTCACTTTCTGATGAAATGTCTGCTTCTTCTACATTCCACTCATTGTTTTCTCTTGTTTTTCAGACTATCATCAACGATTCCATTTCTCTTCTAATTTATATGTTGATTTGGTCAAAAAGTTCATTTGGGTTTTAAACCCAAATGGACATTTTCACCATCCCAATAACTAGAACATCCCTTCACATTCTTTATCCTTCCTTTAACTCATAGTGTTGAATTTAGCATTTTTAAAATATATCCTAACTTATTCTAAATCTGAAATCTAAGTATTCTGATACTTCCACACCTTTATCATATAGTACAGATTGGTTTTGAGGTGAAATGTCCATTTTATCTTGAAAACTGAAGTTATGGGAACTCTTATTTCATGAGGTTGTCATAAACAATCAAACTTTTATATCCAGGATCTCAAAAATTTACGAAAAACTTTCCCCATGCAGAGATATCTAAGTATAAAATTAGTATGCAAAGCCATCAAGAATTCTTTCCCTACTGGACTTCTATTTTTAATGATTGATATGCATGGGCCTGAGGATTTTCATCTTTGACTAGTTAAAGTATTTGAGAAATATGCCTGTATATATACAGATGTATTTGTATAGGCATATCTGGACAGACAGAAAAAACTGAAAGAGATTCCTTCTAATGGCAAATTACAAGGGTGGCCGTGCAGGTCTCTTGGAAGAGAATCTACCCTGAGTAAAAATCAAACCTGGCAGGACCATCCATAGCCTGAGGGCCCAGAGGACAAGGCCTTCAGCAATAGCATGACACCTTTTACTTCGATTGCTTCAATCCAGATGCATTCAACTTGTGTTAGCATTCACCGGAGAACAAAATTATAATGCTTCAGAGGTCATGCAATCTTCAAATGGAAAGTTGATAAACCGTACTTATAGAGGACTAAAAGAGCCTTCCCTTACACTTTTCACATGGGGGTAATGAGGTTGACAGTTTGATGGCAGCAGGGCGCGTACCTCCTGAGTAGTAGGTCAGCAGAGCCATGTGCTAATCCTTGCAGGCGGCAGCAAATCGGGAACTGGTGACATAAGAGGCAGCCTGAAAAGGCAAATTGGCCAAGTTTATTAGTGCCTTGTGATTTCTCTGCAGACGGTGAAGTATCAGCCAAAAGGAGCATGCATATTAACGAGATTTTCTTTGTTCTCCCTGGCTAATGAAACCTAAACCTGCAAGGAGTGCTTTTTAAAGTGACTTGATTTGATAGCCCACTTGGCATATAGACCTTACTAGCTACTAGCTAGTTTCAAAATGAAAGCTCTTTCAGTTGCTTAATTTCCTCAAAGCAATAGAAATGACTCTTCCCTAATAAGGTGTGCTGGATACAGTAGGAAGAAAGAACTGGTAAGGCCAGGTTCAGAAAATGCAACCTTTGCCTTAGTTCCTTAGATGATTATGGGACTTATCTAAATATTGAAGGGCAGTTCTGACTAAACACACCGATTAAAAGTGAATTTTCTCTGCCTGTGTGTATTGGTGCCAGTTCACAATTGTCTTAAATACCCGTACTGCTTTGTGTACCGAAATAAAATCTAAGTGTATGCCTTTGCATGTACACATATCATAACATCAATAATTTTAGTATAATACATTTCTTAGTGTCACCAATGGAAAAACAAAGATTTTTTACTGCCAAAATGCTTATTACACTTTGAACTTTTAAGTTAAAATGACCAGCATTATAGGAAATACCTATCTAGATTACAGTCAGTTTAAAAAGCAGTATAATAGTGTATGGCATTCTTTAACTTTCTCTAGCTTCATATTTGTGACTGTATTACTATTTTTAAGATATATATGTGTATATATTAAGTACATATGAATATACATTCATTATGTATGTATATGCATATATATACATATATAAATACATATCTATGGGTTAGAGTTTGTTTCAATTTAAAAGTGCAAATAGTATTTGTAATAAAATGTTTTTAGGCCCTCTTTTACTACTTAGTCTATGTCCAGAAATTCCCACTAAACTCTTCGAAAGTATAGTTACTCAGTTGTATACAACTCTTTGCAACCCCACAGACTGTAGCCTGCCAGTCACCTCTATTGATGGAATTCTCCAGGCAAGAATGCTGGAGTGGGTAGCCATTCCCTTCTCCAGGGGATGTTCCCGGTTCAATCCAGGGATTGAATCCAGGTCTCTTGCATCACGGGCAGATTCTTTACTGTGTGAGCCACCAAGGAAGCCCCACTAAATCCTTTAAGGTGGTCCAATTCTCTTCCAGTAGAATAACAGTATACTTCCTAGAATCTGGGCATGTAGAATGTTCCAATAATATTATCCTTAAGTAAAATGTTGAACTAAATATCCCAAGGCATGTTTTGATATTGTTGTGTTGTTAGGGCTTCCCAGGTGGCTCGGTGGTAAAGAATCCACCTGTCAATGCAAATATCTCAAGGCAAGGAAATAGAAGTTACATAACTCACCCATAGTTTCTGGCACATATTACTTGTTTAATTTATTTCTGTTGCCCTAGGATATACAATTATGTATCAGGACTGTAGAAAATATAATAGACATTATATAGATCTATACATTATTCTATGTCATGTCTTTGTCTTCATTTTAGCATGTTTAAAAATTAAGCACTGTTAGAATCACTTCCATGATAAATACAGTTTTAATTTATGAAATCTGAAAGCATGAGGTGCATCCATAGAGCAGGACACTGATATCAAAAGTAATTAGAGGAAATCAGTCAGTACATATCAGATTGCTATTCAGAAATCAATCATTTAATTTGGTTGCAAAATTCCTTTTAATTTAGAGAAAGCATCATTCTATCAGTCTTAAGGGAACAAACTAAAATGATTTTGGAGTTAACCTGTGCTAAGATATTACTTTAGAACTAGTAAGATAAGCAAAATTAATACAGAGAGATATTTTTACAAATTTTTCAATGTAAAGAAATCCTTTGGCAAATTATCCCTTGTAAATATATTCTACAATATTTATTTGTATTTATCCAAATACAATACATATTTGGATGTGTGTGTGTATGTGTGTACAGGCTCATTCACAAATGGATTGCTTTGTATGTGAACCTTATACTAATGAGCTTATAAGTTACTTAATATAACATATTAATGGTAAAACTAGGCACTTTATCATTCTCTCAAAATCTTTTTAATATGACATGAATATGTATTAGAGATAGTTTAATATTGTTAGCATCCTCAATTCATGTCATTCATTTCTGGAGGTGCACTTACTGAGATGACCTACCAGTCTGAAGAGCTCCTATTGATTAAGATCTGGAGGTTGCAGCTATCATGTTCTTTTGTTGGGACATTGCCAATTTTTCACTTTTAGAAAAGAGACTAGGGAACATAGCCTTCAGGTGGGTGGTCCTGTGTCCAGTTAAACCTGAATACCATGGGAAAAGTCTACAACTGCTGCTGCTGCTGCTAAGTCACTTCAGTCGTGCCTCACTCTGTGTGACCCCATAGACGGCAGCCCATCAGGCTCCCCCGTCCCTGGGATTCTCCAGGCAAGAACACTGGAGTGGGTTGCCATTTCCTTCTCCAGTGAATGAAAGAGAAAAGTGAAAGTGAAGTTGCTCAGTCGTGCCCGACTCTGTGCAACCCCATGGACCACAGCCTACCAGGCTCCTTCGTCCATGGGATTTTCCGGGCAAGGACACTAGAATGGGTTGCCATTTCTGTCTCCAATGCATGAAAGTAAAAAGTGAAAGTGAAGTCATTCAATTGTATCCAACTCTTAGCAACCCCATGGACTGCATCCTGCCAGGCTCCTCCATCCATGGGATTTTCCAGGCAAGATTACTAGAGTGGGGTGCCACTGTTTTGTAAAAAAAAAAAAAAAAGGAATTTTAAAATTCTGTTTCAGACATTATTCAAAGAGTTTGCAAACGGTGTTGGGCAGTGCAGTCATCAGTCACCCAGTTCCTTGAGCACAAAATCTGGAAGACATCCTTGACTACTTAGCTTCCTGTTCCCCTAAAAACTTGCGATCTTTTGAAAATATATTCCCAAATTGCTTCAAAATACATGAAGTGAAAGTATTAGTTGCTCAGTCGTGTCTGACTCTTTGCGACCCCATGGACTGTAACACACGAGGCTCCTCTGTCCTTGGAATTCTCCAGGCAAGAATACTGGAGTGGGTTGCCATTTCCTTCTCCAAGGGATCTTCCAAACCCAGATATCAAACCCAGGTCTCCTGCATTGCTAACAGATTCTTTTCCATCTAAGCCACCAGAGAAGCCCAAAATATATACCCACGTCCAAAAATCATCGTCCTGAACATTCTCCCAGACTCTCAAAGTGTAATTATTTCTTCTATTTTATTCCAGAATAGAATTCACAGTTCATGTTGCTAATCCTTCACTTTCATACATGTACCCTTTACAAACCTTAATTTTTCATCTTAATTTTATGACTAAATATCTCACATACACATGTAGGATTTCCCAAAAACTATATATTCTTAATAAATCCACTTTTTCACTCAGAGATGATATCGTATCTCACTCTAAATTCCTTAGACTTCATCCATTTCTTCCTCTAATTGTTAAGTATTAAGTGAAAAGAAGCCTCCATATAAAAATAAACTCAGTCATCCTCACACAAAACCTAAGCTCTCTTTACACACTGTGTTTTCTACCATGGTAAAAGAATAAAGGATATTTTCTTCTAAATGAAACAGTATCCCAGAGATGTCTGCTTTCATCCACTTAGCCATTCAAGCATGTATAAAAATACACTATAAAATTAGTATTTTCTTTCTTAAAACTAAAAACTCATTTAACCTCAATGACCCTTATATTTATACTTTTTCTTTACCTCTTTTTTTTTTTTTTTTTTTTAGTGTCTACATTCTCTAGGTTTTTGTTTTATCTCATCTGTTGACACTTTTTGATCCTTTCAGACAACCTTTGGCCCTTGTTCCCATCATGGACATCTTGGAGTGTCTTTTCCTCATCCTCCTGTAGCTTCAAGCTCTTTCTAGATGTTGTTATTGTTCAGCTGCTAAGTCATGTCTGATTCTTTCTGACTCCATGGACTGAAACGCCAGTCTTCTCTGTCCTCCACTATCTCCTGTAGTTTGCTCAAATCCATGTCTATTGAATCAGTGATGCCATCCAACCATCTCATCCTCTGCCACCCCCTTCTCTTTATGCTTTGAATCTTGCCCAGTATCAGGGTCTTTTTTAATGAGTCAGACCTTCACATTAGGTAACCAAAAGATTGGGGCTTTGATAATTTCAGCATCAGTCCTTCCAATGAATATTCAGGGTTGATTTCCTTTAGGATGGACTCTTTTGCAACCCCATGAAATGTAGCCCACCAGGCTCCTATGTCCATGGGATTTCCCAGGCAAGAACACTAGAGCGGGTTACCATTTCTTTCTCCAGGGAATCTTTCTTCCCAATCCAGGAAATGAACCTGCATCTTCTGCATTGGAGCCCACCCCAAAGCTTTCATTTAATGGAATTACCTCTTGGAAGAACTTATCTTGAAATATGTTTATAATTGAATGTACCTGGGGTTGAAACTTCAACATATGACTCATGGGGGAGGGGTGCATAATTCATCCCATAACACCATCATTTTTAAAAATCTTGGTTAGTCTCAAATTTATGTTCAGATCCTGTGGCTCCAGATGTACATAATGTCTTTTGACATTGTAGGCTTGATACATATTGCTTATCTCAATGGTTAGATACTGAATTCTCACCAAATAGAATGTTTAGTGTTTGGAAGAGCAAGTACCACAGTATAGGTGCTGAAGCAATATCTACTGAATGTATGATAGAGACAGAAAAGGTGTGGTCGAGTTTGGTAAAAATCAGAAAATGACATTTGCAAAGAAAGAAGTACAGGTTTCCCCCTCTAACTTGACGAGATACTATTTATAAATTTATCATTATCATTATCTGTGTGTAATTCTTGAAACATTCCAAATGAACAATAGAGTCTAGTGAATAAAATAATCCCAGTGAGTAAACTTCACAAAATGCCCACTTTCAATCCAGATACCTGGAAATAGAGTGAAAAAATAAAAAGCCTAAGATCACATGAATGAATGAATGAATAATTGTGAATGGACATATTAATGAATGGATAGGAAATTAAAATAAAAGCAAAATTGAAGGTCCATTTCTTCTTAATTCTTATTTCCTGAAGTCAGTAACTTTTTAAATTAAGGTCTTAATCATGAGATAATTTCAGATTCATGTTCAGTTGTAAGAAATAGTAAAGTTTCCATGGATCCTTTACCTAGTTTACCAAACTAGTCTTGCAAAGCTTCAACAAAACATGACACTCACTATATTTTGATACAGCAAAATTCAGAACATTTCTCTCAACTCAAACTTCCTTCATGATGCCCTTTATAGCTACACTCACTTCCCAACCATCTCCCATCTCCTTAGTCACCCTCTGTTGCTGCTGCTGCTGCTGTTGCTAAGTCCCTTCAGTCGTGTCTGACTCTGTGCAACCCCGTAGACAGCAGCCCACCAGGCTCCCCCCGTCGCTGGGATTCTCCAGGCAAGAATACCTCCAGCAACCACCAATCTTCTTCATTTCAACAATTTTATCATTTTAAGGTTGAAGATATTATCTAAATGGATGCTGAAATATGTAAACTTTGGAAATGGCTGATTTTTGTCCACACTCAGCACAGTTGTCTGAAGATTCACCTTTACTAGTGGCACACAACAATATTCAGTTCCTTTGCATTTCTCAGCTAAAAGTTCATCATTTGGATATACAGCATTATGTTTAGTGCTTCATCCTTTGCAGAACGTTTAGGTTGCATTATAACTTTTGGCTATTACACATAGAAATGCTATGAATGTTTATTTATAGGTTTCTGTGTGAATGTACATTCTCCCCTCTCTGGCATAAATGCCCAGGAGTACAACCTCCAGATTATAACAGAGTTGTGTGATTAGTTTGGTTTGGTTTTTTAAAGAAACTTCTAAAGTGTTTTGCAAGTGTTTCTACCATTTCACCTTTACACCTGCAGTGTTTAAGTGATTCATTTCTTGGGAACCTTGTCAAAATTTGGATGTTTTGTTTTATCTTTTATAATTTTATTTTAGTGTTATTTAAAGATAAATGAATAATTATATTTAATAATTGCAATTAATTGTATATATTTAATGTATACATTTTTATGAATATGGGCATATATGGATACCATTACCAGTGTCAATGTAGCAAACATGCTCATTACCTCCAAATGATTTATTGTGTCCCATAAAGTTGTGTGTGTGTTGAGAATCTTGAGCTTGAGATTTACCCTCTAATAAATTTTTAAGTTAACGCTGCAGGCATTATTTTAACTGCAGGTACTATTTTATATGTCAGATCTCTAGGTCTATTTATCTTGTATAATTATAACTTTATACCCCTTAAGCAACAACTCGTTTTTTTCTGATAATTGAATAGTGATAGATTGTTATTTTAAGTTTCATTTCCTAATGAAATTATGAATTTGTACTTTTAAAAAACATTTGTCATATTTTTTCTATTGAAACTATCTGAGATTTCTTTTGGGGAGAGATTTCAAAAGTGCAGTCAATTACCTTAGAAGTATAAAGCTCTATTCAAATTATCTGTCATGTTGGATGAATTGTTTTTCTCAAAGAAGCCATCCATTTCATCGAAACTTTCAAATGTATATATTTAGAGTTGTTCATAGCATTTCCTTCTTTTGATGTCTGCAAGTTCTGTTGTGATATCCCATGGTTCACTCATGATCTGTCCTTTCTCTTTTTCTGTCAGTTTGGTAGTAATTTTTCAATCATATTTGTTAATCAACTTTACAAAAGAATCAGCTCTATGCTACCTTTGTTTCTATTTTTGTCTATATTCAGTTTCATTGATTTCATCTCTTATTTACATTATATCCTTCCTTCTGTTGGCTTTCAGTTTACTTTACTTTTTCTAGATATTTAGGAGAGAGCTTGAGTGATCACTTGAAGACTTTTCATCTTCTGTAATGTATTCATTTAGTGCTACAGACTTCCCTCACAGCAATGCATTAGCTATTTATAACAACCTTTTTATTATCAACATTATTGAGATATAACTGGTGTACAATGTTGTGTAAGTAACATGTACAACTTGTGGATTTGATACACTTATATATTGCAAAATGATTACCACCACAGCGTTGGCTAATACCTCTGTCATGTCACATAATTACTATTTCGTTTTTATGGTGAGTTCATTTTTCTCTCTTGTTCAGTCACTCAGTCATGTCTGACTCTTTGCAACCCCATGGACTGCAGCACTCCAGGCTTCCCTGTCCTTCACTGTCTCCTGGAGTTTGGTCAAACTTTTGTCCATTGAATCAGTGATGCTATCCAACCATCTCATCTTCTGTTGCCCCCTTCTTCTCCTGCCTTCAGTCTTTTGCTGCATCAGGGTCTTTTCCAGTGAGTCAGCTCTTCATGTCAGGTGGCCAAAGTATTGGAGCTTCAGCTTCACCATCGCATCGCCCTTCTAATGAATATTCAGAGTTGATTTCCTTTAGGATTGACTGATAACTTTTGATATGCTATACTTTTATTTCAATTCAGTTCAAAGTATTTTGTTATTTCCTTTGAAGCTACCTTTTTAGCCCATAGATAACTTGGGAGTGTGCTATTTAGTTTTAATATATTTGGATCATTTCTGTTATTGCCGTGTTCAAAGGATACACTCAGTGTGACTTTTATTCCTGAGTGAGGTTAATTTTATGTCCCAGGATATAGTCTATTACTGTTGATGCATGCCATGCTGCAGTAAATTAGATCCTGCTGGTGGATGGCATCACTGAGTTCTATATCCTTGATTTTCTGTCCTATCAGTTGTTTAGAAAGGAATGTTGAATTGTCTAACATTAACCATGGATTTATCAATTTTTCCTTTAGATTCTATCAGATTTTGTTGCAGATATTTTGCTGCTCTGTTGTTACATACAAATTTTGGATAACTGTGTTGTTGGACTGACTAGTCATTATGTAGTATCTACCATTTGTAAATTTATTTGCTCTGAAGTCTTCCTTATATGATATTAGCATAACAATTGCTTTTTAAATTAATATTTACATGATAAGTATTTTTCTACCATTTTAATTTAAACCAAGCTAAATCACTACATAAGAAGTTTCTTGGAATATATACATAATATTTTTAAATCAATTTCTGCCAATCTCTGTATTTTAATCAGTATATTTAGATAACTTATGTTTAACATGCTTATTGATACTATTTGACATGTTAGGGCTTCCATTTTATTTTTGTTGTTTGCTTGTTCTCAGGTTTTCTTTCTTTCAGTTTCCTGTCTTGAACATCTTTTAAAAGTCCATTTTGATTAATCTGTAGTGTTTTCAGTGTGTCACTTTGTGTAACTTGGTATTAGTTTCTCTTGGTATCTCACTATATGTCCATCAATCATCACAAGCGTGATATTTCAAAAGTTCAAATGAAGTGCAGAAATCTTCCTGTATGTGACTTTAGTTTCCTCCATTTATAATTGATTTAAATATTTCAGTTCAGTCCAGTTGCTCAGTTGTGTCTGACTCTTTGCGACCCCATGGACTACAGCACACCAGGCTTCCAATATTGCTTTAAATTTAAATAAACCACAACAAACAGTGCTGTAATTTTGTTTCAGCCATCAAAGATGTTTTAGAAAACTAATGGGGAAAAGGCAAATGTAATGGATTCATGTATTCATGATAGATTTTCTCTATCATACATTCTTCCTCATGATGTTTGAAGATTAATTCTTCTAACATTTATTTTCTAGTGAGATTTTTCTTTAACCATCCTTTTAGGATAGGTTGTTGGTGATACATTCTTTTAGTGTACATTCATCCAAAAATGTTTTGATTTCTCTGTAGTTCCTGGGATATAAATTCTGAGTAGGAATTTTTTTTTTTCTTTCAGTACTTGAAACATATTGTGTCACTTTTTTTCTGGTCTCTATGGTTTCCGATGAGACACCCACTGTTATTCATCTTAGTTTTCTTTTATAGGTAAAATATCACTTCTCTTGCAGCTTTTGAACTTTTTGGTTTGTTTTTATCTCTAAGAAACTTGACAATGGTGTGTTATCTGGTGGGTTTATTTGCCTACTTGGTATGGAATTCATTATGCTTACTGAGTCTACAGGTTTATATTTTTTGCCAAATTTAGGAAATTTACTCATTACTTCTGAGCACTTTTTTTTTTTTTTTTTTTTTTTTTTTTTTTTTTTTATTTTTTTTTTTT